>JACYFF010031956.1:4611073-4639877 GCA_017589665.1 Selenicereus undatus | reverse complement strand
AAAAAAAAAAAAAAAAAAAAAAAAAAAAAAAAAAAAAAATATATAAAGCTAAGATTTTGAAGGCTTATCATTAAACTCTTTCATTAATCATATACTTTACACACATATATATATGTGTGTGTAAAGCTGAGTGCAAGTAATGTGATCTTTTTACACGCATCGCATAATTAATGTTTTATATTTAATTTTTATTAAAATTTATTATTATTTATAATTAAAATTTATGATAAAAAGTACATTTAAAGTTGCAGTTATGAAGAGTGAAGAAAGTTAAGTAAATTCTAATACAATAATGTCATTATTGTTAACGAAACTATTTTCTAAAAATATTAACTAAAACTTTAAAATAATCCATGCGTGGGATTAAAGGGCTAGTTAATAATCTATTTATGGGTAAATTTTTATTTTTTTTTAAGTTTTAGGCATCAATCATATGATTTATTCGTGATCCAACAAACTAGAAGTCACCACATATAGTTTACTAGTAATCCCCTAAATAAAATGTCAATATTAATTAATAAGCTATTAGAAAGTAACGGAGTATAAGGATATTATTGTAATTTTACAACTGTACAATCTATTGTAAATAAAATTCCAGCCTTAGGCATCAATCATACTGCACAAAACACAACGAGCACACACACAAAAACAAAAACAAACACCCCTTGAGGGGTGTACGTAGGATATGTCTTCCTTAGTTCCTTTCATGTTTTGAACCATAAGGTGACTCTCGATTTGATAATGTGACCCAAAGCTACACTGTCAAAATTTTGCTGATCATAATCATGCTATTCCTCTTCATCCAGAGGCTCCAGACACTTGCGCAGAAAGTAGGGATCCACAACTTTTTCGCAAGCCCATTTTTGATTCTTTCAGCTTTCTTTCAGCTTCTTTCAGCTTCAACTTCTTTGGCACTGATTCTCTTCTTTAAATGTTTCGCAAGCGCTTTCTTCTATAAACCTTTAAACCTTTTCACGAAACCTTTTTTGTAGGTCTCTTGGAATCAACCTCTCTATGGGTAGGAATACCTATAGAGGTAAGGTTGCCTACAGCTGGATCTCCCCAGACCCCGCGAAAGCGAAACCCACACTGAGAGGTGGTGGTGTTGTTGTTATCATAAAAATGTCTGCAACTTTCTGATATAGAAATGGCCTACCCAAGATCGCTAGTAAGATTGACCCATGTAGGCCAGGAAATAGAGCAATGACCAAACAAATGGTTCAGGCAAATTGTTTGACTAGTAAACCAGAGATAGGCAAACAAATGTACAAACAAATGAAACAATATTTTATGCATGGTCTCTAATGCAATGTTGTGATAACTGCTTCTACTATTCTTTCTGTTGCTTGATAATCGGACAACTAAGATGTATACAAATATTTCACTTCACGAGTGATGTTATGTGTCTTGCTGTAAGACACTTTTAAATGTTTTGTCTCATCCTAAATTAACATGTTTTATGCTTTAAAAGTACCAGTTTTCAATGATTATGTTTAATTAGGAATTGCCAAATTTAAATATTTGTAGGCTATGTCGACAAAATATTTAATGATACCCTATTAATTAGAAATAACCCTATTCGTGAGGGCATCTTATACGCGTATTTTAGAAATATTGTAGATTATGGATAAAAAGATGATTTTACATAGTTTATGTCTTATAATATACTTCTACTATTCGATTATGTGATTTTTTTCAATTTAAAAATATGTCAATATGATTTCTAAGTAAAGACAAGACACTTTGAAAAGTGTCTTGTAGCAAGACACTTATAATTTTGCTTCACTTCAATTGAAATCAGTTCAAGAGTTGAGATTGAAATGATAATTATGAACTTTTTTCTAATTAATTTACGCTTAGTTATCATCAAAGTTATATGATCCAAAATCTTATCTGACTATATATTAAACTAGAGACTAGAGAGAAGACAAACAAATAGACAAACAATAATGTATTGTTGTAATTCAGTTTTAAAAAAGCTTAGAAAAATATAAATATAAATACTTCACCACTAGAAATATCAAATTTATTTAAAAAAGATAGATAGCTCGTTTTTTTCCTTGGGCAAAATGAGTATAGAATAAAAAGGAATGAGAATGGTGAGAAAGGAAAGGAAACGATGGGGAAGAAATAATATTTTTGTTGAAGGACTGAAAAGAATTGATATAAAATGAAAAGGAATAATCGGAACGTTAGAGTTCCCTCCTTAATTGGTAGGAGTTATCAAAATGAAAAATAGTAAAAAAAAAAGAAAAAGAAAGGGGGGAGAGAATCGAGAGAAAGAGAGAGAAATAAAGAAAGGAAATGTTCAAAACTTATTCTTAGCATTAAGAAAGCTAGTGCGTTTCCATAGGAGAGAATTTTTCATTGGCAATGGTTCTTCCAATGTCTCTTTAAATAGACGCGTCATCCTGGAAAAACAAAAAAAAACACAATCAAGTGAGATAAACACTTGAGGGAGGGTGAGAGAGTTCCACCAAAAATTAGGTGAGAGTCATTTTTGTATACCATCTTAGTGGGTGAGACATTCAGAGTACATCCTCTAAGTTGTCTATAGGAGTTGGATTTATAATCCTACTATAAAATAGTGGAAGTATTTTCATGGTTTTTACCTTCATTTTGGAGGATTTTTCACGTAAAAATTCGTGTGTCCTCATCTACAATATTTATTTATTTTTTTATTGGCTATTTTAATTGCACAAAGAGGGAAAAGAATTTGCTTCTGTATCACTAACCCGCCTTTTACCAACACAGAAATATGAAGAAATGAAAATTTTCTTGAGTAATGAAAAAAAATGAGAAAAAATGGTAAGATATAGAAACCCATCATTTACCTACGAAAATAACAGGCTCTAAATGAGCTAAGACGCCCTCTTGGATAGTGTTTCAATGTCCCAAATGACTTCTTATGGCTGTCTTATGGGCCTCCATTCCTGACAATCCTCTTGCATCATAGCCCATAGGGCCTTCATTTGCACTTCAATTTTGTTGGGCCTAAACGGCCCAATCTATAATCTTAGCTAATTACAAAGCTAACCATTTTTGTTTTCTTTTTTCTTTTTTTTGGAGGGGCCCCGGATGGTGTCCATTGGGGTTGGCCGCTTTTTGGGGGGGGGGGGGTTACAAGCACCATGTCAAGTCCAACGAGTACTAGATTTGTTAGATATTACGCGTTAAGAAGAAAACCTGTTTGCAACTTTCACATTTATATTCCACAAATTAGAAGAAACACAAATACGGTATTTTAGATTTGAACATTAACGAGAGGATTAGATTCCTCAAAAGTTGCCATGATAAACATTGTATTAAAGACACTTAGGTTGCAAGCTAACCATTTCAGCGCCTCAAGTATTCAAACGTACTTGGCTTAAGAGACAAAATTCCTTTCCTTATATGAGATATGATTCATACATCAAAATAGATTCCATTACATTAGGATCTATGTTGATTTTTGAAGGCCATCACCTAGGGCTTTATTCTATAAACTACTAGGGATTGGATTACATAAAGGGAAATACAAGCAACAAACATTATTGGTACCATAAGTAGGATATGATAAGGAGGGCAAATAACTTAATACTCATCAAGTTGAATTTCAGTATCATAACTAGCACCAGGCTGCCAGAAAGCAGGGATGACTGTGGGCACCAACACCCATCTTGGTTTCACATTTTCACTGCTTCCATCCAAGAAGAACTTAACTGTGAGGGGACCCGTTGGTGGACTTGGCATGTCCCAAACTGCTCCATATGCCCTCCTACATGGCCTCCATTTTTGGGTTTCCTCCTGCCCAAAATCCAAACGAAAGCCTCTTAATCTATCATTCGACTCAGAAATTCCGGAGTTTCACATGTGAGCATTCCAACTAAATAAGCGGGTTTAATGGGTTAATTCCTGGTTAGATTCAAATACACCAATCAAGAATTTGAATCGAGGTTGGATTCAAGGCTGGTCATTTTAGGCTTGAATCACTATTAAGCCTTCGAGTTAATGTGACCAATATACTAGATTAGGTCATTTTCACATTAATTTTAGACATCTTCTGATTTATGTGTTCGATCTAAATTTGACCCGACTTAAATTTTTGCCACGTACCACTACATGTCAAAGAATTCAGACTATTAGCATTACCAGTAACTAAAATTGGGTATATGTGGTACCTCAAAGACTTGAAGAGCAGTAATCTCAGCAGAGCCAGCTTGATACAAGAATTGTAAGGATAAGTAGGAGTTGTAATTGCTGTTTTCTGTAACCTTAAGGGTTAGGGTTTTGCCAGGGTATTGGCAAGGAACCCTTCGGTATTCAATGTCAACTTTACCATAAGTCACCAACTCCTTCTCAAATCCAGGTTGAGCCATTTTGTTGAATGCTTTTGCACTCATGATGAAATCTGCGTCGCCGGCTCCACCGTGGTCCGTCACCACCACCAGCACTCCTGCCGGGTTACACTCAGTGTTCTTGCACCTCACCTACACCATACATATCACCCATTAATATTCTCATGAAACAAATGAAAGTTGAATCTTTTGTTTGTTTTGTTTGCTTGTTTTTTATTTTCCATTTTTTGTTTTTAACCAGATAGCTCAAGAGATTCGGCTATTTTTCTACGTCTCAATGTACCGATCAAGATAAATGGAGATGGGAAATGGGTCATTTTGGAGCTCAATATGTTACCTTAACAATTTTATTTTGGAAAAAGAGCAATATTGGACGGGCAAACATCCATATAAAGGGGGGATAATAAACTTGGAATTATGGTCAAAATGTGTTTTGCATCATTTTTAGTTGGTTAGATTACAATTTAGAACCATCTCACCAAAAAACTTAAGTTGATAGTTGAAGATTTAGGAATATGTTTATACTCTAATACATCCCCTCACGCGAATACCTTTTAGGCTTGAAGCGTGACTGCCACAAGGTGCCCCCTACCTTGCATAATGAATTAATATGAATGCTGCTGAGATTTGAACTCGAGACCTCTCGTTTAGAAAGGCAGGAGCTCTTTGGGAAGAAATTTGAGAAAATTAGCTTGTGGCATCAATCATCAACTTGTGTTTCAGAAGGGTTAGAGGATTACCTTATAGCATGCACCACAGCCAGCTCCACCATTGTAGAAAGCAGAAGTTGCAGCCACACAGCCATCATTGATGGTTCTTCCATATTCTCCATATCCACATGCTCCATCTGAATGTTAAGAGTAAGTTAGTGCAAGTCACACTCATTAGATCAATAGAACACACATTACTTATAGCCTTGCATATAAAACAAGTTCATCCGAAAATTAAGTAAAACTCTCTTGACCTGTAAATTAATTAAGTATCAATGCCTGGTATCAAGGTGTAGAAAATGTGTGGGTTGGCACATTCCAATGAGAGTCATGGTACAGGGTGTTTTTTTCCTATGTTAGGTCTTTGTATTATATTTATTTGCTTTATTTTTGTAATATTAATTTCAATTCTGTTTCCCTCTTTGAGGGTCCTAATAATCGAAAAAAATGCAGTGTATCAAGGCTGGCTAGACATGCTAGCCAGTTGATCAAGGTTTAGTTAAAATCATCCAGGTTGGAATCTGAGGCCTCCCTATTCCCTACCCATCCAGGTCGGAATCTGAGGGAGAACATTGTTTGTTAATTTCATCGAGAAGCGAAGGAATAGACGTTGCACCGTAGCTAGGCCTGGACATCAGTTTCCCTTTCCCCAATTCTATTGGCCCATTTGGTCTTTCCCCAGATAGGGGCTCAGTGGGTGGCCCACGTCTATATATGTGTGTGTGTGTCTGTGGGCATGTGCGTGCGACGTGCGTGCGTGTGTATATATATTAAACATTCCTAACTTAACTTTTGATAAATGGCAAGCTCCTACAGCTTCAGTATTGATTTCTAACCTAAATTCAACCCTATTAAAAGAAATAAAGATTTTTGATTTTCATTATTATTATTTTTGTCTTTCTAATTTTTTTTTAAAAATGATACATATTAAAATATTCTAACTCCAATATTAGTATCGTTGTCTTTTTTAGAAAGTCATTGGATTTTTTAATTTAAATAACCTCAACAATTTTGTATAGGGTTGCTAGATTTTTAATTGTAATTCGTGTATACATCTTTTATAATAGTAAAAATTGAAAACTTTTTCGTCCAATTAAAAGCTAATGATAATTACTTTAATTAAAAATTTACGAAACTTTCCATGCATCTGCATATATAATATAAGCATACTAGTTTACCAATAATTAAAAAGAAGAGTAGCCACTTAATTAAAATGAGTAAGCAACTCAACATACTTGGGGTTCCAAGTCCATCCGGGGTGATATAATAGACGGCCTTGGTGCTCTGAAATCGCTCTTGATAGCCAAGGATAATGGACACAGGCAGGAGCACAAGGACAAGGAACAGAGCACAACTCTGGTTCTGCACAAAACCCATGATTCTTATATTTTCCTAGTTAATATAGTTATTTAAATGAGGAAATTGAAGCTCTGAAATGGTTAGGCATTAGAGCACAAGTATTTATAGTTGAGTTCTAGGTTTGGTCACGTTTTGATGTAGAAGTGGCTCATTAATCATTAAGACACGAGAATTTCATGAATGATATTTACTTTTCTATTTCCACTGTTTAATTGCTAGGTTCAATTGCACCCAAATAAATAAATAAATAAATAAATAATTGGTCGGTTCTAATCAAGATCAACATGGTTTATGCAACTTGGTAAATTTCAATTGGAGGAGTCCAAAATACGGTAATTACTAGCCTGTAAATCTGTGCTGGGTTGTTTTAAAAGATGGTGCTTTGTTTCAACTTATGTGGTTGGGATCTTCTGCATTATGAAAATTATATTGTTCTTTATTTTGGGTTGAAGATCCTTTCTATTTTGAAAAGATAGTATTTGGTGGTCAAGGTACATGTTTGCCACTAGGATTAGTCCTTGGTACTTTTGAGGCATCTCTATAAATGTCAGGTTATTCAACCTAGTTTGGTGTGAGCGTTTGGAGCCCTTTGCGGATGTTTGGTGTGGCTTTTAGGCCTCTGTGGGCATCTGTGGAGTGATCAATTTTGTATTCGATTTTATGTGTCTATTCTATCGTGGGTGAGAGGAGAGTTCTTGTGTGTTGTGAGAGTGTGTGTGAGTTTCTATTTGTCTTTGGTTGATCTCTTGGGTTGAGATCGTCTATTATACTCTCTATATGAGTGGATTTGGTTTGGTTGTCACTACTTGTGGTTTTCTCGGTTTGGTTTTCCGTGTTAAAATCTTGTCTCCTATTTCGTATTTGATCTTGTTTTATTTTTCTTGATTTATTTGTCATCGATCCTATATTTTGCTTCTGCTAAATTAATCGCTCAGGTAATAATCTTAATAAGTGGTATTAGAGCGATTTTTTGCTTAACAAGTGGTATTAGAGCTAGATTTAAAATTTGTGTTTTCAAAAGCTTTGGTTTTAGGATGACTACTGTCGAAAAATACTATTTCAAGCAAGATCAGTATTAGTTTTTGGAGAATTCAGATGCTACTCATTATTCTATTGAATGGTTTGATTGCCCCATGAGGTTCATGGGTCGCCTTCATGGAATTTAGTCCAAGAGTTTGTTAGAATTTGTCGCAAATTTCTTTGCCAGGTTTGGAAACAACTAAGCTGTTTCCTCTTTTTTTTTAAGATTGTTGTTTGGCTCCCAAGACTGAAGTTGTGTGGCTCGGGATCTTCCATATTGTGAAAATTATATTAATTTTCCATTTTGGGTTGAAGATCCTTTCCTTTTTGAAAAGTTGGTGCTTGGCAATAAAGACACATATTTGTGGTTATGGTTACTTTTTGGTACTTTTGGATTTTTCCTTATTGTGGAAAAAAGATAAAGACGATATAAATGTTTTTTTGACTTGAGTCTCTAAATTATCCCTAATAAGTAATTCATTTAAAAGCCCTTATTCTTGAGAATTTAACCACCCAATTTTTAGGTTGAAAAGACAAGATAAACACAAGAGCAAGGGACCCAAGAGACTTCGATAAACTAGGCATGAAAGGTGCAAGATAGAGGACTCCAAAAGTCCTAAATAGTTTAGGTTAAGGAGAAACTGCTACAATTTCTGGGATGCAATGAGGCGATGGTTAAGAAGAGGCTTGGAAAGATGTTGAAATATAAGTCACAATAGTCTGGGATTTGTGTTTTAGCTATTTGAAGGTGGACCTACATATACCATGGTAAAAAGTAGTGCCATTTTGAATGATTCTCGACTATATAATAGCGTTACTGCATGTCAATGCTTAGGTGAGTTAGGGTCTCCATCTATAGTAGGAGTACTCTTAACTGTACTAAAATTATCAATTGTCGTTACATTTTTATTTTTAATTAAAAGATGTATTTAGAGTTGTGGGTGTTTACAGGAGTTTGGATTGGGTAGCTAGATTCCGGTTAGTTTTTTTAAAGGCTCTTAGATATTTTAGGAGTGCAAAATTTTGTAAGGTGTGGGGGTTCAGTTGCATGACATATTTGGCCTCTAAATTTATATCTAGATTCTCAGATTATTAATAATTGAAAAAGAAAAGAGTAATTCATTTGATTTTACCCTAAACCTATCAAAATCAGACATAAAATATAGAGTACAATGGTATTTCTTCAATGTAAACCTAACAAAATTAACCCATATATGATCAGCTAACTCGAATAACGGAAGAAAAGGCTTAACCCAAATCTTAAATAAGGCAATCCAATTTTGATCAAATACAGCTAACAAAATTTGTACAATCAATATTGATTGCACCTTTTGTAACAAGTTATTAGACAAACTAGTGCAAGCTAGAACATGATGTAGTTAGAGCTTTAGCTCAACTGAATATTCCTTCGACCAGAATGGGGTAGAAGATCGGCACTCGTGTTCGATTCCGGGCAGCACAATGTCCTTCATCCACCTTGCTCGCCACCCGTGTTCGATTTCAGGCAGCGCAATGTCCTTTTTTTTTAAATTGTTAAAAGATGTACAGGGTACACAAAAGCAATGCTACAGTGAAGTCCAACAGGAGGGGACTTAAAGCACCAGACCAAAAAGCACTGCCAACATAAACAAAGCAAAAGCTGAACACCCTATTACACTGACTATTGACTTTAAGGAAATAGGACAGGGATAGAGGCAAAGCGCAATGTCCTTTTGTGAGGAAAAAATTGTATAGGTGAGTAGTGGTCCTGTGCTCTTACTTTAACTTTTGGCATCCCTCGGTGTGTTCCTTTACACCTTAGCCTATTGTAGTCGCTGGGCTTCTGTGATATAAGGATTCAATGGATCGACCTACTTACTTTTTATTAAAAAAATCTAGGGTTAAGAATTTAGGACCGGATATAAGCCAAGGGAGCAAAATGGGCCTGAAAGGCCCAACAAACTTAGAGTGAGAATGGCTGGCATTATGGGCACCATGCCCAAGAAATTGAGGCCCATGAGAAACACCTATGGAGTTACATGGCCAACAACATCATTGGAGGGAGGGAAACAAGTTGTCAAGAGCCAGCACAATCGAACTAATCACCATGGTCCATGTAAGAACTTTCAGCACCCCCACCCCCCCAAAAAAAAATTAATGCTGTTCTTTTTGTTTTCTAATTATTATTAGCCAATAAAAAGTCAACGAAATATCTCAGATGAAATCATGACTAAGAGTCTAAGAGTTAACACCTGTTACACTACTTTTTATCCACTTATCTATCTCAAATAAATCAACACGAACTCTTCTTAAATTAGTGGGGTTTTTGGTAATAGCACTAAATTTTGATGATCTCAAATCTCAACTATACATCCATTTGAACAGTAAGTCTTGTGTAAGATCGTCTCACGGTGATTTATACCATGAAACATCTCATGCACTTACTGACCATTTTCCAAATTTTTAAAAAATGTCATGTCATATAGACAGTTTTATTATAAATTTCCATGAGACCGTCTCATATAAGAATTTCACTACAAAAAAAGTGACTTTTACCAACAGATATGTAGTGATGAAAAATATTTTCTGCTGGTGAAAGTAAGTATTTGCAACAGACTAAAACTTTTGACGCTATTAAAAATTTGAGTTTGGATGCGAAGTAGGTATGACAATATTTGCAACAGATAGAAATTAAATTGTTGGTATTACAACTATATTACCAACAATCGAACACTCTATCGGTATTATAATCACAATACCAACGTTATAATCTTAAAAACAGATATTGTTGGTATTTTTCACACAAATGTGCTGCAGCAAAAATTAAATATATTTTTTTTAAAGGACCAGATTCTAAAACAAATCAAACACTCAAAGACATCCCAAAACGCAACTCTACCTCTTCAACTCCTTCATTGCAGTTCTTCTTCACTCGTCTTCGTTCATAGAAATCAGCCCATGCACACAAATTTTCCAGTCTTTATATTTGCCGCAACACCAAATTCACTCCTCCTTGTACGATTGTTCGTCGTCGTTGTTGCTGCTAGTTTTGGAGGCTCTCAATTTTCGCAGGTAAGTTGTTTTTATCGCCATTGTTATTCGATCTAGTTTCTCAATATGCCTTAATCTTCTAATTTCCACATGCTTTTGCTTTTGTAGCCCTTCTCCGGCGCCGGTGGCCGAAAATTTAGCATTGGGTGCTGGGCATTGACATAGATGCAAGAGGAAGAACACCACTCAAACCTAGGGTTCTGCTTTGTTCACATCCTCATCATCAAGAGAAAGGTAATTTGCTACTATTCCCTTGCTTTTGATTTTTATTTGTTTAGGGTTATGGTAAATTTGATTATGTAAATTCCCCTGTGTGTATTTAACTGAATTAGGGTTCATATATCTGATTGGGATTGTTGCTGCTAGTGTTCCTTTCCATTGTTGTTGCTGCAGTTTCTCCCTCTGTTCTCCCCATTCGTACTTCTATATGTTCCCCATTGCTGCTGCTAGTATTGCTTCCTATTCTTTTATGCCTAGATGTCCTAGAAGGTGTGCAATCTGTCTTTCTCCAGACCCTAAGAGACCAATTTGATAGTTGATACTAAGGTGGGTAATTCAGATCTGTCATTATTGGGTTACGATTTGTTTGTAAATCGGTGGATTAATTATGAATATATTCATTGTGTTATTATAGGAGGGATTGTTTAGGATGTGATATGAGTTATAGTTAGTGTCTTGGTGTGTTATCTGGAAGGACTTAAACACAATTACTCGAAGCATAGGGATGTTGTGTAGCAAAGTTGAGATGGTTGTGTGGCTAAACCCAATTTATAGTTAGTGTCAAGGTGTGTAGTCTCTGTGCATCATCTATGTGGAAATTAGTGGACTAAGATGGTTTCCCATACTCCCGACATGTGGTCAGGTGGACTAAAGTAGACAGCACTCTGAAAGCTATGAAACTCGTGGGAGCAAGAGTTTATTTATATCCTATTTATATGTTATAAATTCCCACTAGTTTATGTTGAACAGGTTTGATTTTTTATAAAGTGTGAAGGTAAGAATATATGTTCTAGAGATCCTTGTGTTATGAAATTATTTTATTTTTTTTTAAGTTCTACGCTTTGTATTGACCTTTAGATTTGGTTAATGCCCTCGTATGTAGTTATCCAAGACTGCTAGTGATATGCTTTGTTGTTTGGATACGTAAGCATTAACATGTGATGCAATGTGAAAGATTTTATGAAATCATGACATGTTGTTGTTACATGTTATAAGGTGATTTGTTATGCCATGTTGATGCAATTAGAGTTAAGCTTTAAGTATGTTAAGCCTAGTCAAGCAGGATCTTGAGCTACAGTCGATAGTTTATGTTATCAATCTTATCTTAGGTGGGAGACTGAACCACCAAAATTTCATTGGCTCACCTGGGAATCGGACTGTGATCTAGTCAAAACTGCCAATAGACTGCTTACCCTCTGGCTCAGTCAAAAACCAATCAAGAATTGGTCCAGCTGGCTTGTTTTCCTGTTAAATTGTGCTTCCAAATAGCTTTGCTTGATTTTGCATGTACCCCCCCCCCCCCCGGCAATTGAAAAATAAGATGTTTGGAAGGATATCCAAACCCCATATGTGAAGTGCACCAAACTGTTTTCCTTGCTGGGAACACCAACATTGCTACAGTATCTGTTTGCCTTCATACCATTTTATGATTTCTTGATTGCTAATTTTTGTTTTCTCTAGCTCCTTTGTTGGTTTATGGTAACCTTTAATATTTACCATCAATGCTTTGTGGTAATATTTACCACCAATGCTTTATGATGTAGCTTAGTGTCTTACCTGTTTTCTTTGATATGAAGTATTTTGTTGTGGAGTTATAATTTAGTAATTTTGATTTCATTTTTACTAGTATGGACCCGTGCTTTGCACGAAACATTTTAACTTCGAAAATTGTCTCTGAAAATTAATATCTTTGTTCAAAAGTTGTAATAACAATTTTAAAATAATTTCATAAAATACATATAGGTTTACGGACCAATAATGATGTAATTATATTACCGTTTTTGGGGTGTAACTGCTATTTGTACACTACATTTGGGGTGTAACCGCAATTACATATAGAAGCATATATGCATACGTTTTCACACATGGACTCACATGGATTGCCTTTGATACCTGAACATTTGGAACCAAATGTAAAATCTGGTCAGTAACTTTGCATCTGTTCAAACTGCGCACTGTCTGCTCATTGGCATTTCGTAGAACTGATTCTTGTAAATTGTCTAGACCATGAAACACATAATAGCTCACATATATTCATATAAAACTTCAGAAAGACCAAATGTTCCAACAAAATAGGATAGAAGGACAAATTGAAGAGGCAGATCTTAGTTAAACCATGCAAACCCAGATTTGTTAGCTGAATCGGAAATACTCACTTCTGGAATGACCCATAGATCCAACCTTGCATAAAGAAGGTCAATTAAGACCCCATCAAACTTGAAGTTCATCACGGGGACTTGTGCATCTGGCACAGGGTTCAGTTCCTCTACTTCTTGCATCTCCGTCAGCATCTTATGGAGTTCAACAAAGAAATCATCTTGATATAAAAACAACACCAAATTACGCATTTTTTATATTTTGTATTGATATGATGGATTTTAATGTCAAAGCGACCATATTGAGTTCCCACTTGCCACTCCTGTGACATATCTAGGTCCAACACACAGAGCGTCTATATCAGCACCGGGGCCATGCACCTACATATCAGCATGGAAGTGTCTTGCATCTGAGCTCCGCTCGACTGTAATTGATATTATGATGGTCCATTTGAGTGCCATTACTTAAGTGTCTGTATTGTCTAGCAAGATTGTTCTTCACTTGAGCAAAATCAAAAGTTGATCTCTCAACTACTGATCTTTTTGTATTCAGGAAAATCGAGCAAGAACAACAAGAAAGTCAAGAGAAGATTGAACGTTTGGAGAATAAACTTGGATATGTCACCAATTTGGTGAAAATGCTTTTGAAGCACCAGGTATTTCTATATAAGATATTTTATTCTTTGTTAATAAGCTAGACATAGTGGTCATATATAAAGCTTATATGTGGTATGCTTAGATATTTTAATATTTGTTGATGAGCTAGACATAGGGTCTGTTTGCGGATTGTTTAATGTTTGGTATACTCCGGGCGAGTGGCCCGTAGAGTTGTGGACTCCGGCGTGTAGCCGTTGAGCTTGTTTCTATGTTCTTTTATACTTCTACTCGATGCAGGGAATTAATGTAAGGCTTTATGCCTGGGAAATGGTCAGTTTTCAGCAGAAACTCTGTCCGTTTCGCCCCAGAATTTAAGTAGGAATTTAAGAAATCGTTGATACTTCTAACGCTACGGGTTGGGGGTCTCACAGATGGTATCAACGCAAGGATCTGCGACCATAGGTCACGACCTTAGTCCTGCACTTCATATAGTTTTCTAGGAACGCATTTGTGATTAAGTGCTATTGTGTGCAAATGCAGTTTTGGTATGAACATCGAGAGTCTTAACATGCTAAAACTAACTTTATTTTTGTGGATCTGGAGCATTGTCATTGTATTTTGGTCATTCATTCTTTGTCGTCGAGTTGCATGCCATGATTATAAATATTCTCTATTACCTCTTCTTAAGATTTATGCTTTTGTGCTTGTATAATAGGGAATAACGGAGGATGTTCTTTCTTCATTCGAGGAAGATGAGGATATTGATGATGACAATGAAAAAGGTCATGCATTTGAAGAAGAAAATGGGGAAGAGGTTGATGATCAAGAACAAAATGATGAGTCATAGTTTGAGTTCTCTTATGTGGTTAACTTTTCTCTTGACTTATCTTTTAGGCAGACCAAGTAATGTTTTTGACTTTGCACTTATAGTTTGGACTTCAATTTCAATGGAAACAATTGTTAGAGTTATGTACTTATTTCTTATGAACTTTTGGTGAATGTATAGCACTTTTGAAAACTTTTAAATAACATTGTGCTTTTTTTTGGTTGATTCTTCTATTGCCTATAACTATTGTACCTACAGGTTTGATTATGTTTACGTGTATTCGTTGAAAAAATAAGTTCCCACTTGAATGGATGGACTATTGGCAATAGATGTTTCGAATCATGAGGTATATGAAATAACATAATTACCAACAAATTACAATTTGATAGAGATTCTTTTTTGGCGGTATCAGCAGTACCAACAGATCGTCGTGTTGGAAAAGATTAAAAAGGTGGGAAAAAGAAAGAATTACCAACAGATACAATATGATGGTTAATAATTTATGCCGCCAATTGGTTTAGCACCAACAGAAGCATCTGATGGTAACACTTCCCATCACCAACATATTATACCTCTGTTGGTAACACGATGACATTCACCCACAGATTCATTCTGTTGGTAGTACGGAGCACTTGCAACAGATTGCAATATCTGTTGGTGAAACTAATACCATTACCACTTTTTACCAACAGTCTAGCAACAGACCAATATCTGTTGGTATACGGTTTTACCAACAGTAAATGTACTTATTGCAACAAAACTGTCCATGTTGGTAAAAATCACTTTTTTTGTAGTGTTTGTACCATTTAAAACCATCATTTGGTTTAGTTAATCAGTTTAGTTTGTCAAATTGGAACAAAATCTATGTTTGTATGGCCGCGGTTGGTCCACATTTGTTCTTTTTTTTCTTTTTTTTTAATTTTTTATGGAATTCAAACTCATATTACCATCTAGTTTTAGATTTGTTTGTATGTCAACGATAAAAACAAACGGTTTGTCTCCTTTGTCTTATTGATTAGTGAAAAAACAAAATTATGGATGATGTTACTTTGATCCATAATATGAATATAAACATGACATCTAACTCTAGCCACTTCTATCTGAATTGAAATTTAAATACAAACATGCTACATCAAAACACTACACATTCCCTAGGGATAATTCTGAAACAGGCTACCTGCAAATAGAGCTTCACACAAGAAACAATGTCAAAGCCATGTCTTCGAGTTGTTCCAGCATATGGACCTCATATACAAAGTTAAACCACGTGGATAACGTGTTTCCATTAAGCATGGAAACATACCAAATGCTAACTTTTTTTTTTAACCAAAACAAAAGGTAAGTAAAAAGTCAAACCAAATGCAAACACACGAATTTGTCTCCCGCAACCCTCCAAAAAAAAAAGCATGACATACTTACATAGCTGGATGCAATATTAATACATGCAACCAGCACACATTGGTTCACGTGGTTCGAGCCTTGTAAATAGAAAAAAATTTGTGATGAAAGAGCTCTACTCTTTATTGGAGAAAAAGTAGCTCGATTCCAGTAAAATGGAGAATCCAAAACTAAAAAAAATATTAGTAGTGCAGAGATGGATAACATCTGAAGCAAAAATTCCACATAATTCTCAATTTCTAGCTACTCCCTCTGTGTCGTAAAATTTATCTTATTTAAGAAATGTAAAATTTTAAGGTGTATTATTTAATGTAATATTTTCTATGAATTTTTTAAAAGAAAGAGAAGATTAACCTATTGTCAAACGACCAGTAATAAGATAGCACCATTCGCAAATAAATTATTAAAATATATAGCCGCTAATGGTGAAAAACAATCAAATATTAACCTTTTGTCAAACGAACATGTTTGTCAAGCAAAACCCTAACCACCTGGCAAAGCAACCAATGAAGCCGCTGGTCCTTCATCACTATGATAAAAAATAAAATAAAATAATGGGCTTCAATTTGCTTATGATGATCATTTACGTGTTCGAAAATCAATGGCTAGAGTAGTGATGATATACTTGGCACTAAAGATATCGCAGCTGAAAATTACGGTTTCTTTTGATACCGTGTTGACTCATGTGGACTCTGTCAGTATTCCAAGCACCTGGGACATCTTCTGGTCAACGGCCACCTCAGTCATTTCTTGCAGTGTTAGTTGGGCAGCTGTCAAATATTTTATTTTTTAATATTTATTTGTCAATGTGTCGTGTATAGTATAGGTTTTGGTTTTTTTATACAGTTTTATTTTATGTGTCTATGATTACTTGTTGAAATTCATTGTGTACAGTTGGTCGGTTCCCTCTGTTGGCTTTCTATTTATCCATTAATATTATATGTTATGTTTGTTTTGATGAAAGACAAAAAAGAAAGCTTAGATATTTGTTCTTTAATCATATTCTATAATGATATTATGGAATTACTAATCATATTTGGATATACTATAAGACTTCCTTGATCTTGTGATTTAAGATATGATTTGGTTATGGAAAGAATAATAAAATTAGCTTAAGGAAAATCCAAATCACCATATGACTTGATTATGGAAGGAATTGCTCAAAGAGAATCCAAATCTGCTAAAAAATCAGGACAATCGTTGCAAGCAAATTAACTAGTCCATGCTGAATTTGTGCCATCTTCAGTGACACTGAACTGGATCTTCAAGGCCTTGAACTGAAGCAAGAATTGAAATCAGGATGTGTCCAACGACTACTTTCCATCTATTCTCCAAGCTTTTGTTATAAATGTGCAAGATGGTTGAGAGCTGAGGAGATGAAGCAAGACAAGCATTCATTGGCATACTCAAACACACTCTCCTATTGTATTGATTGGGCTTTAATTTTCTATTATTCTTTGAGTTATTCAAGTAGTGTTTAGGTGGGATTATAGAGTTGAAGGGTCAACTCTACCAATCCTTGTTGAAGGTGTCAACTTGGGTCTTGGAACTTAGAGTATGTGTACTCTAGAGTTGTAATCATCCATCCTAATAAAGATTCGGGTTAATCCTAGAGTTAGGGAACTCTAGGTGAAAATTAAGCCTGTTGATACCCAACCTCGTTAAAAATTCGCTTGTGTTTTGTCTACGCTTATTTTTTCGCATTTTATTATTCGTCAATTTGCGATTTTGATCATCACTCTATTCACCCTCCCCCCTCTAGGGTGATTTAGTAGCTTTCGCACTTTCACCCTCTTATTGAAACTGGTACATTGAGTGCCTGTTCGTTTCGTTGGTTTTTTTCAACTTACTAACTTCAACCTACTTCAATAGAAAATACCAACTTCAACCGACTTCAACTCACCTCCTTCAAAATTCCATTCCCACTATTTTAACCAATTTCAACCCATCATATAAAAGTATACCAAATTCAACCCACTGCAACCAACTTCAACAAATTTCAACAAAAAATATCAACTTCTACCCATTTCAACCTACCTCAACCAACTTATAAAATAACAAAATATTGACTTTTGGGTACCTTGAGATTTGGTGCATTGATTTTTATGACCCTAATATTTTTAAGTTTACTTTTAAGTATCATCACTTATGAATTCCTCTCAATTCAGTCCTAAAATTAAAAAAATATCCTTACTATTGTCCTTTTTGTTTTTTTTTTTAAACCCCCATCCCTCTCTTTTCCAATAGCGGAAATATAGTTTTCAAGGTTTTTGCTTTAAAAGAAAAAAAACAAAAAGTACAATACTAAAGGTATTTTTGTAATTTTAGGACTGAATTATAAGGAATTCGTAAGTGAGAGTACTTAAAATAAACTGAAATATGTAAAGGGTCATAAAAATCAATGTATCAAATCTTGGGGTACCTAAAAATCAACAATTCATAAAATCATAGTTCAATAATATATTAAAGTTATTTATTAGCAGACTATATGTTTATCCTGCTTAGACATTATGCCACAACCATAGTGGAATAGGTTAATAAACTATGAGGGAGAAGATATGCATGATTTTCTGATAGCAATATTTTCACAATAAGAAATAAATCTAATTAGACTATAAGGAAATAATAATTGAATAACACTTATGTTTCTTTTCAAAGAGGCCCTGTGTATGTCGCGTACCTGGTTAATTTAAAAGTTCAATTATGGAAAAAGATGGCTTGGTGAAGTAGCAAATGTTGACAAATTATTATATATACTCGAGAGTATGTACTCTTATTGCTACATATCGACTTTAATAAGTGTTTCTTTTTCGACATCGAAGATTAGAGGTTGGAGTCCCGTTCAATTCATTATAGGTTTTGCTCAGCTAGCACTCAGGATGGGCTCTCTGCACAGTAAATACTCAAGTATTTCCACCTTGAGTTGATAGCATTGTCACTTGAGCACAGAGTTGTTTTTCGTTAAAACCGGCCAATCTAATCTCAGCACCATTTCCGCGCACCCGCAATTTTGAACTAATTCTTGCACCATAACTACTGTAATTTTGTCAATACAAAAAAGATTTTAGAGGGACACATAAAGATATATTGTTTCAGCTTTATTGTTTTTTAAAGACAAAGCCATTTATTATTATTTTTTAAAGAGTGGGATTGAATGAATTTCTAGGATGATGACTCCATTACTCCATTTGTTTCATACATGGAAGCTATAATTTGTTCCATTACTTTGACCACTAACTTCATACTAGTTTTTAATAGTAAATATTGTTAGGTTTTTTAAGCTTACAATATGTTTTTATAAATATGTTTTGATAAAAGATTTTAAAAAAAAAGGAGTTGGTCTCTTAGTATATTTATCATATTATATTTGGACCTACTTTAATGTTTCTATTGTTTAAATGTATTATGATTACAAGTAGATATTGACATGCTAGTATTGCTTAATTGATTGTATATAAAGTGTCAAAATGTGTTTGAAATTGTTTAATTTACATTCGAATTTGAATATGTGATCTTTATGATATTATATTTGATGATTCAAATTTGATTATCTGATCTTGAGATAATGATACTTGATTTGGTAAGATTATTTGAGATCATATTTTGAAGAATGTTGCTTCCTCTGTATTAGCTACAAATCAGTAAAGATCTCCAGCCTTATATTAAGTAAGTAGCCGTTGGAAATCAGAATTGTAGCCATTGAAGCAAACTGCAGAAAATCAGGGGCTTAATTTCTTCACTTCAAGGCCTTGAACTGATAATGAAGATCATCCTTCCTCTTTTGATACAACGCTCACTTTCCTTAATGACCTCCTGACCTCTCCAACATCATTGCCTATAAATAGGGAGACATTTGCAGTTGAAAATGATATAATAGAGAGCACAAGCAAAGATCAAGAACTAAGAGCCGCACTTGCAAATATCATTCTTTTGTTCACTTAATTTATTAAGTTGTGTTGCTTTATTTGTAATTGGGTGGAATTATAGAGTTAAAGGGTCAACTCTACCAAGGACTTGTTGAAGGGTCAACTTGTCGCTTGGAACTTAGAGTAGGTGTACCCTATCATTAGGCAAATCTTAGATGTAAATATGTTCTCACGCATCTAAATATAATTTGTCTTCATTTAAACCTATTAATATGTTGTAAGAAAGGTAAGTATAAGCATTTAAGATGCTCTTTTTCAAGGGTTCTCTTCAAATTATTCTCATGAAAGATACAGAGAAGGTCCTTATGAGGGACCCTACTCCACAGTGCTATGGAATTGAGTGATAAAACTTATTTTTGTCAACTAGTTGGCTGCACAATTATCTTACCTAAAAACATAGCTGATAATAACTTTGTTACTGGAGAAATCTTAGATGTAATATTTTACAAAGTTTGATCTTTATTCTTTTCTAAAAAAAATTTGCAAGTTTGAGTGTAAGAAAGATCTCGTGAAAAAATTTAGTAAAACAAATACATAACTAAGTGATTGCAGTCTTGCTTGTTTTGAACCTGACTTAATTACTTAAACATGTCAGATTTTAATTGTAATAAAGACTTTATGAAATTCAAGCAAGATAGGTACGCATTTAAGATTCTTCACCAATTTGTCAATGATATTAGATCTCCTCGCTAGTCACCCAGTCGCCTTGGTTTCGCCCTTGGTGTTTCTTTTGTAGTTCATGGCAACACAGGTTTGCCTCCTCACACCGGTCCCCCTGATCTTTTCCGGTTTCCTATCCGTCGCTCTCGATTCAGGTCTGCTAGGAGGCAGCATAAAAATAGCGTCATGAAAAATTGTGATAGGCCTTCGGGACAGGAACGGGTTGCTGAGAATTTAGGTAACAATCGTAAATCTTCCTTTTTATTGATAACTTGCCTCAGGATTTGAGTAATATCAACTTCAAAGATTTGCTTAGTAGTTTTGGAGAGGTATTAGATGCATATAGTCCAAACAAATTTGGGGGAAAAAGTCGTGGAAAGTATGGTTTCATTAGATTTGCTGACATTCAAGAGGGTATAAAAGTCATTGAGCATATGAATGGTAAAAATTGTTGGAGGTGATAATGTGCAAGTTTCTTGGGCTATATTCCAAGAAAGATTGCCACCTCAAGGGGGAAAGGGAAACATTTCTTCTCAAAAGAAGAGCACATTTGAAAGTGGATTCCCATAGTGAAAAACGTCCATAATTAAGATATAGTATCCCTTTATAAGCAAGCACTTCTGGACTGCCCCATTGGCAAGGAAGTTGAGACACTCACGAACAATAGCAAGACAATTACTTAGCCTTTAGATGATACTCAAACTTGCCCGACTTATGTTGAGAAGCTCCCCCCTGAACTAAGTTATGGATTTTCTATGGAGAAGATAAAGGGATTGATAGCTCCTTTCGCCCTTTTGATGGTCCTCTTAAAATTGATCTTTAAGTCCATGAGAAAAATGAGAGACGAAAATTCCAAGTTAAATAAAGATTCGCCCACCCCTACTGAAATGGATGAACTGTGTAGTACCCATAGTTTCTCCTTTATTATTGTATGACTCATGCCAACTAAACAATTGAAAAAAAATAAAGAAGTTATGCCATCAATATAAATTGGACATGCACATGCCAAAAGTCATTAACCCATTCGCTAACCCAATTAGATAATTTAAAGTTCAGAATTTTCCAATGTGATTATATTTAAAACGATTCTAGATCATCTGATTTATGACATTTTTCCAGTTAGGATCAAACAACTTGCACGAACAAATGTTTCCAATTAAAATCTAACACCTGGCAAGAAACATATACTCTTCATGAACTACTAAACAGTATTCTTCAGTAGTGGGAAGAAAAAAAGGTGACAATTAAGTGAACATTTTTAACTCACCTTTCCTAAAGATATAGGGTCTGTTCTTTTCGTAGGTAAATTGGGATAGGTAAAAGGATAAAGTAGATTAAAATGGTTGAATTTTTTTTATGTGATAAATTAAATTTGATTAAAATAATGAAAGTGGGTTGAAGTAGATTGAACAAAGTTGAAGTGAGTTGAAATATGTTGAATTGGGTTGAGATTGGTAGGGGTGTTCATCGGTCCAAACCCGGACAGAACCGGACAGGACCGATGACTTAATAAGAGGAAAGTTACAGACCGTGGACCGGACTGAATAAGTCAGGGACCAGACCGGGATCGGATCGAAAAAGTCGGACCAAAACGGACCAGACCGAATTGTAAAGCTAGCAAATTTTTATAATATGAACATCTTATATTTATTTCAATATGAACAATTTTTACATATTTTCACCATAAAAAACAAATCAATATTCTTGAATGTTTGAAAAATTATAAGTTGCAAAAGAAAATTAAAATTGAGTAAGTAAAAAGTCGGTTTTCAAATTTTTTTATTCGGTCCTCAGTTCGGACCGGTGAACCGGACCGAAGACCGAGTAAAAAAAAATTGTGGATCGTGGACCGGACCGAATTCATTCGGTTCAGTCCGGTCCGGTCCGATCCGAGTTTGGACCGAATAATAAATACCCTTAAAGATTGGTATTTTAGAATTGACCCACAGAAAAAACAGGGCCATAATTATAAATTAGCCACGTACTTCTATAGCAAAAATGACCTCAATGTGAATTAATTGCCTATATATACTTGTGCTCTAATGCCCACCACCTCAGAGTTTCTTAACTCAAATATCTCCTTTTCTTCTCAAGAAAAAAAGAAAAGAAAAGAAAAGATTGCTCGTGTTGGGGAAATTAAATAATCATGGATTTCACACGCAACAACCCTTATGTTCTTGTCCTCGTGCTTCTAACGTTGTTCGTTCCTTACTCAGTTGAGGGCGTTGAGTACTCTAATGTCACCTTTTTTTCCTCCCCCGATAAAACTCCAAGTAGGTTGAATCACTTACTTTTTTTTTTGTTACGTATTTGGTAATGATATTTTGAAAACTTTTAATTAGAATTAAACATCTAAAAAGCCTTTTAATTTTTCTTATTTTCCAGTTGAGATGACTAGATAATTTAATAATTTGTTGGTTAGCTTACTTATCTCCCCCCTCCCCAATAGAATTAATTAAGCTTTTGAATCTATTTTAACTACTTGACCTAGTCATATATTTAATTGTGTAATTATTTTGGGAGGTGAGACTCCTTTGTTGGGGTTTTTTTTTTTGTGGGCCTATTAGATAGTTTTTCGGTCATATTTGTTTGGTTGGTTTCCTCACAAAAACGAAACTCACATTGGGAAGTGTTGTTGTATTTGTTTGGTTGGTTAGTTTTTTTTAGTTAACTTGTAATTTGTCTGATTCGGAAAAAGGTAGCGGGCAAGAAAATATTTGTGTAGACCTTCATTTGGACACAATTTTTTTAATTTCATCCTCCAAACTGATTTGATGAAATTTAGCTATATATGTTGGCTGGGCCTGATCAAAACAACCTAGATATGTATTAGGCTATTAGCTTAAAAATTTTATCCACATTTTAGTTATTATATCCAAACTTCTGTGTTCTTCATGAAATTAGACCCGGATTTTCACCACCTTAGCCAAATGGAATTGCAAACTTTTCATTTGGATATTTGTTCGTGGACTTCTCTAATTTGCTCTTACTCATTCATATGGTCCTTTAGACAAGCTCATTTTAATTAATTTGATCATAATTGGTCGATCATGCATACGATTAATGATTATGTGTGTTCTAATGAAGAAAACATTTTCAAATTCATTCACCAAAAAAAAAAAAAAAACAGATGGAGCATGTGGATATGGTGATTATGGAAGAACTGTGAACGATGGATTAGTAGCTGTGGTTGCTTCTTCAAAGCTCTACAGGAATGGGGCTGGCTGCGGTGCATGCTACAAGGTAAGCCCTTGATATAGGTTACTTGTTTACAAAGTACTTGGCTTATCCTCACTAGTGCAACTTAGACCCAAAAATTAAAGATTAAAATGGTCAAATCTCTTCAACTGTATATACAACTGTCTACATCTAAATAACCCCAAGAACCTGTAGAAGCAGGATGCACACCGAAAGTTCTTGTTCGTTAAACAAAGTGTCCTTAGCTTGGTTTTGTTCCCCTAGAGTGATTGGTGATATGGCTTTTGCGTATATTACTATATAGGTTAAGTGCAAAAAGGCGGAGTGCAGCCAGGACGGAGTGGTGGTGGTGGCGACGGACTATGTTGGCGTCGGCAATGAGACAGACTTGGTGTTGAGTACGAATGCATACACAAAAATGGCTCAACCAGGCGGCGAGAAGGTGTTGGTGGCTTATGGTAAAGTTGACGTTGAATACGAAAGGGTTTCATGCCAATACCCCGGCAAAACCGTCATGCTTAAGGTTTTGGAGGATAGCCGTTACAACTCCTACTTGTCCATGCAATTCTTATACCCAGCTGGAAGTGCTGACATCAATGCTGTTCAAGTCTTTGAGGTACTATGTACAATTAATTCTGCTCTTCTTCTTTCTTTATCTGGCCGGTTCATTTGATTTGGTTCTCGATTTTTCTATATATAGTTCACGGGCTAGGTCGGGTTGAGTCAATCGAGTTGAACCAGTGTGGTCTTTAATTAGTTCAAAGATAAACATACATAGACTTGATCTTCGTTTTTTTCCATCAAATGTTTTCATAAAATCATTTTTCTACAAAATATTTTCACAAAATTTTGTTTAATGGGTTTTTTGGATTCAGCCTCTCTAGGAACAGGAATGCCGGAAGAGTTAAAACTACCTACATCTAAATCTCCCCATACCCGCAAAAACAGGACCCATACTGGGAGGTGTTGTTGTAGAGTTGATCTTTGTTGATAATAATTTGGGCCTGCAATGCAGGATGAAGACCTAGAATGGCTGTCATGTCAGAGGGCATATGGAGCAGTTTGGAACTTGTCAAAACCACCAAAGGGTCCCCTCACAGTGAGGTTCTTCTTGGATGGGGATGCCAGTGTGAAGGCACGATGGGTGCTCATGCGCAATGTCGTCCCTGATTTCTGGGAGCCTGGTGCTTCTTATGACACTGAAATTCAGCTTGATTAAGCTACTTATTTTATCTTCTACCTAGCAATTATGAGAATAATGTTTGTGTTAAAAGGGACCTTAATTAATTAAGTTCAAGTTCTAGCTTTGCTGTTTCTTGATAATAAATTAGTCATAAAATTCTCCCGTATTTACTAGTTTTGAGTCTATGTATTGTCGTTGGTTAAGGAGAGGGCAGTTGCGTCATTGTCCTCTCTTCATGATGTACGAGGATTACCTTGCCTCTAGTACCTTTCCATGTATAATAAAATAAAGTCTTATATATATAGAAACGTTTTATGGGTCAACATAATGGAAGCTATTTTCGTGTCTCCCTCATCTCCAACATGATGTGAAATGGAATCATTTTCATGATCTGAATGCTTTATTAGGTATATATTAAGTTGAGGAACATTACTTGGATAAGTGACAAAGCCTTTTATCATACTTCTAAGAGTACATATTGTACAAGTCACATCGGTGTTGCATATTAAGAATTGTCTATATGACAAATACACGCTGGAAAAAATATATATACGTGATAAGGGGGGTACGCATTCTTATGTGTATGATATACATTACCGATAAGTGATAATCACTTCCTATTTAGTGAACATGCTTTGAAGTGGTTGCCAATCTGCTCCTCCACCAACTCTCCTCCTCTTCCTTGCCAAAATTCTGCCGGTGTCGACTCCCTAGCTTGTAGGGAGGCTGCAACGAATTTTGTAATGAGAGTATTATGGCGCAATTTCCATAAAAAGATTTTAATTTTACGCATAACATTTAGTTTTCAAATTCAATTGTATTTCCAAGGTGGTCAATTAGGTAGAAGATCATCATGGACTTTTCACGTGGCAGATTTAGTACGTAAGGAATTCACCACTAGCATAAAAGCCCCAGCGAAAGGTATCGTTAGAGGTATGGGTAACAACTAACACATGTAGTAGTATAAGCTAAAGCTAGGGTGAAACTTGTGAGAGTTTGAGCTCATCCAAAGTTTCATCAGTAGCAATGAATTCACAGACCCTGACGTGTTGGTCATCTTGGATCGAAGGATCTATTCATAATATATATCAGCCAAGATAGCTAGCCCCATGACCCCATTCATTAGACCAAAATTTGATAATCCTACCATTGCCTAACTACCACCTGGTATTGTATGTGGTAAATTCACATGCGCGTAACATACATTTTCATGCCCATGAATGGGATTGTTTCCTTCTAGAGGAATGAAAATTAGCGCGAGTTTCCCCCAAAAGTTATCTACCTTTGTGAGAAACTTTGGGAGGTGAGTTTAGATATGTAAGTTATATTAATAGGAATTGTTTTTCGAAGACCTAAGCCACCAGTGGCGGATTTAGATATTAGGATTAGAGGTGTCTACCTACTAACATTTATTTCCATTTATATTAAAAAATAAAGTTAAAATAATACACAAAATACAATAGTCTACTATTGCAATTATTATTTATATTTTTTCAAGTTTGAAATCAATATATGATAATGTCATTAGAAAATATGTCAAATTTAAATCTTTCACTATATAACAAACTATCTATAGACGTACCTAACCCCTCAATTTAGTAAATTTGGTCTGCTTTTGGCATATTACTTCTGAAATTCAACTGAAAAGAGAACTAGGACTAGAAAGATGGCTAGAGGAGAGAGATTTAAAGGGTCATAAAGTGAGAGTGTAGGATGGGAGAGAGGTTTTTGTTGTTTTGGATTACTTATGGCCTATCTTTACAACTATATTTTTATTAAAAAAGAAAAATTACAATTATTTGTAGTTGGACCTGTTAATTGTAAGAATATCTTAGACTTGTTAGACCTATTTTAGGGGTGTCCAATTATAATAACTCCAACCCCTTTGAAATAGCAATTTCAAACTTTTTTTGGACTAGGGGTGTCCATGGACTCCCTACACCCCTAGCCATAGTGAATATCCACCCATGTAAGCCATCATACTCTTTTGGTTTACATGTTTTATCTCAATTGACAAGAGAAAGCCCTTTTTAATTTTTGATTTTTAAAAAAGAAAAATTCATGATTAAGGCCATATTCTTTTCGTTGGGAAATTAAAGGTGTGGGATGGGTGAGAGTGGAAAAGGGGGGGAAGGAGTAGACAGGAGTTGGTAGGAGTAGTATTTTTTTTAAAGTGTGGGAAAGGGGGGGAGGGAATGGGAAGGAGTTGAATGAAGTAGGAGAGTTGATGTAAGTTACGTATTTTGATTTTTTAATGTAATCTTTTATTTGTGATAGTAATTACCGATGATAAAACATTTTTTAGAATAAAAAAATATTTTTCTGTGTTGATTCAGGTACGAAATCTTGGTTCTTGGTCGTTGTTACCCAAGAAAAATTATAATTGTAGTTATTCGTAAAACAAATTATGGATATATTTTTTTCATATATTAACCAAATACGAACAACGAAAAAAAATACACATATGTTCAGGCCTTGTTCTTTTCTTTGGTAAATCCAAATTTACTAACTTCAACCCACTTCAACCTACATCAACCCACTTCATGAACTTCAATAAAAAAAAATACCAACTTCAACCAATTTCAGTCCACTTCAACCCATTTTAACTCACTTCAGCCAACTTCAACCAACTTCAACATATTTCTCACTATTTTAACCAATTTCTACCCATCATAAAAAAAAGTTCAACCAACTTCAACCAACCTCAATCCACTTCAACCCATTTCAACCTACTTCAACAAAAAAAATACTCACTTCAGCCTACTTAAACCCACATTAACAAAAAAATACCCACTTCAACTTACTTTAACCCACTTCTACCAATCTTAATCAATTTCACCTATTTATCAACTCATATTTCTCAACGAAAAAAATAGGTCATCAGTACACGGAAACACAATCATCTGTAATTTGTGTGAAGAACTTCCAATATTTTGTTACTAACGCACACAGAAAAAATATCCGCTCAAAATACACGTACAATACATCTGTACTTCTTGTCACAAATTACAAACAACGCCAAAAAAATTTACACATTCCTTCATTATGTCAGAAAAAACATATGCAAATTTGGTCCCAAATTACGATGAACGAAAAATAAAACTGGTACACATACAACAACAATCATCCACGCTTTGATAACCTATAACAAATATTTCATAACCAACACCAAAAAAAAAAATTAAGTCTCTCTTCCATATAGAGAATCAAACCCAAAATATCTACCAGTTACAAAAAACTAACATTTGCTTAACAAAGCAGAAAAAAATTATTTCTCCAACATATATATAGCAAAAATTACGTTATCTACAATTTTCGGTGCGACCAACAAATATTTTCATAACATCCGAAAAATAAATAAAACTTTTCATATTTATTATCAAACTATTCATACACACAATTATATAAATTATAAAGGTTTTCAAAATATGAAAAATGATAGTTACATGTAAGAGTGGGAAAGAGTGGGTGAATGTGGGTAAGAGTGGGAATGAGTGATATTTTTTTTGAAGTGTGGGAAGATGTGGGGAAGGGGGGAAGGATTTGGTGGGAGTGGGAAAGAGTGAATTGAGTCCATTAAACTACGAAAAAAACAGGGCCTAATTCGGATCAAGCTTATGGGACGCTGAAGGGGGAACATAAAAACACTCCATGGCATGAGTCAATAGCGATTCAAAATTAAACTGAATAAGAACAATTCTACCGACTTTGAATAAAGAAGTAGCTTTCTAATTAATTTAGTTTCAGCCTTCCTAGCGAGATTTTTGATCGTAAATTGCAATTTCAAGGACAATTCTCGTTGAAAAGCACACTGTCTAGCATATGTGGAACTATGGAAGTAATTAAAAGTTGACAATTTCTTATGTACTTGTAGGAGTACATACTCTCATTGCTCATATTTATATGCTTTGACGCCAGTATTTTTTGTATATTAATTTTTTAATATATATTTATTGATACGACTCTTGAAAATATGTGCTCTTATAAATATGATACACATATTGTTAAAAGTGGAGTTTTGAGTAACTAGTGCCTAGTAGAATATTCAGGTGCTGTGATAAAGGCAGACAATGAGCCCGGTGTCTTGATGAGTACTGGCACGCTCCATTATTGAAATTGGAAGATTGTTGCTGGATGAATGTGCATGATGAGTGTAATGTATGCTAGAAATTTAATTATTCAAGTGTTTGTCGCATACATGATGAGAAAATAATGGGCTCTTTATCCATCAAATAAATAAATAAA
>JACYFF010031956.1:4572158-4600736 GCA_017589665.1 Selenicereus undatus | reverse complement strand
GATCATGGAACGGATTGACTCGGGAAATCCGAGGGTGGTGTTTTGACCGGTGTCGAGTCTCTAGGAGGCCAAAGATGCTATTCCTGAGCTGAAGGATGCAGTTGAAAAGTGATTTCTCTATCTAACTATCTTAATATCTTTTTTTGTTTAATTGATTGGAGATATTAAATTATTCATTGTCGTTTGTTCTTTTATTGTTCGCCGTTTAGTCATTTGTTCAGAAATTCTAATTCTGATTTCCGATCATGTTTATGGCTCGCTACAGGACTATTACTATATGGGTAAAAAAATTTGAAAATTCTTAGTCTACTCAAGTGATTGTCAACTTATCTTTTTGATAATATTTTTTAATGGTTTATTTTGTTAGGTACCGTGCAAAAGCACGGGTTTTATTTTATTAGGCATGGAGAAAGGGCTATGTGGTATATTTTAATTTTATTTCTCAACATTGTAGTAGCTATGTAATGGAAGTTTACTTATAGTAGAAATTTAGATTGTGTTATTCCAAATCATAATTTCTAATGATGTATGGTGTTGAAATGAGTAACAATATTTTATATGTTTTGTTGTTGAAATGAGCATCAATATTTTACATGTTTTGGTGTTGAAATGAGCAAGCATATTCTACATTTAATCAATTTTCAATAATTAATGTATTTTATTTTTTTCAAGAAAAGGACAAATTTAATAAATATTGATTTCCTATCTTGGTTTATAATCCGAATTCAATGCAAAGAAATATATTCTTCAATCTTAAGTAAAACTTTAATTTTGAAAAACTTAAATTAAAACACAATAAGCGTCTGACTTCCTATAAGGACAAATTTGATAAATATTGGTTAGTACACAATATTAATTTCTACACATATACAACCATAAGAGTCTTTGTCATTGGCTTTTAAATTTTTAATTTATTTTTTAAAAAAATATATCTTAAATTTAAATGCTCCGTACGTAGTACGAGCCCATACTAGTTTGATAAATTCATATGTGCGTAACATACATTTTGAAGCCCATGAATGGGATTGTTTCCTTTTAGAGGAATGCAAAATTGGTGGGAGTATCCTCCAAAAGCCATCTACCTTTGTGAGAGACTTTGCGAGGTGAATTTAGATATGACAACTACATTAACAGGAATTGCTTTTCAAAGACCCAATTAAGACACCATAATTTTTTGGTTTACATATTTTATCGCAATTGACAAGAGCAAGCCCTTTTTTAATGTTTGATTTTTTTAAGGTAGTGTTTGGCTGGGGGAAAATAATTTTCTCGGAAAATGATTTTTCAATTTTTCGCTGTTTGGTACAATAAAAGATGGAAAACTATTTTCCAAGGAAAATTATTTTCCCCCCAACTGAGGAAAATGATTTCCTTTTTGAGAAGATAGGAAGTTGATTTTCTTCTTTCAACTCTTTGATGATATGGTCAACTGAAATTTAGGTGCAAAACTTAATTTCAATAGTTTGAATCGAAACTTGACTATCCAATAGAAAATATTAAAATAAAATTAAATCTAAATTTTCAGCTCAAATTTCTTTCAGTTGATCAGCATTTATCCCCACCGCGACAATTTAATCAATATTTTTTATCACTAAAACAATTCAGTGGACTCGCCACTGAAAGAATTTCAATGGTTTGGATCAAAACTTGATTATCAGATATAAAATATTAAAATAGGCTCAAATTTATATTTTGAGCTTGATATTATTTCATTTGGTCAACTTTTTTTTTCCATAATGACAATTCAATTGATATTTTTCGTCCCTTAAACAGTTCAATCAATATTTTTCATCATTAGAACAATTTCAATAGTTTGGATTAAAACTTGATCGTCGGATATGAAAGATTAAAATAGGCTCAGACCCAAATCAATCTTGAGCACGATATCGTTTCATTTGGTCAACATTTTTCTCCGCTACAACAATTCAATCGACATTTTTCACCACTTAAACAATTCAATTGATGTTTTTCATCACAAAATAATTCAACGGTTTAGATCGAAATTTGATTATCCGAGAGGAACTATTGGAAAACTCAAATATGAATTTTAAGCTCAAAAATCCTTCATTTGGTCAACATTTATCTCAACTACGGCCATCCAATCAACATTTTTCACCATTTAAACAATTCACTGATGTGTTTCTCTTTTTCATGAAAAATTATTCATCTTGTACGGTTGTACCAAACAACGGAGAATGTGACATGAAAATTATTTTTTCTTGAAAAAACATGTTCCACAGAAAATGATTTTTTGAAAAAACCATTTTCGTTCCAACCAAACACTACCTAAAAGAAAAAATTCATGACTAATTCGATCAAGCTTCCAGGATGCTAAAGAGGGAACCTAAAAACATTACATGGTATGAGTTAGTAGCGATTCAAAATTAAACTGAATAAGAACAATTCTACCAACTTTCAATAAAGAAGTAGCTTTCCAATTAATTAACTTAGTTTCAGCCTTCCTAGGGAGATTTTTGAACGTAAATTGCAATTTCAAGGACAGATCTCGTTGAAAAGGACACCGTCTAGCATATATGGAACTATGGAAGTAATTAAAAGTGGATAGTTTCTTATGTGCTCACAAGAGTACATGCTCTCATTGTTCATGTGTATATATTTTAATGTGTGTATTTTTTATATATTAATTTTTTAATATATATTTTCTAATGTGATTCTTAATAGTATGTTATACATATTGTTAAAAGTGGGGTTTTTGGGTAACTATTGCCTAAGAGAATATCCAATACTAAACAGAAGAATATTCTGGTGTTGTGATAAATGCAGACAATGAACCAGGTGTCTTGATGAGCAGTTGTTATATCATCCACCCGGTTGTACAAGCCCACAAAGAAAACTGCCAGATTTTGGCTTACTCAAAATGCCCTATAGCTCACTAAAGTATGCTGCTGTGTATCCTGTTTCGCTTACTAAAAATAATGTATAGCTTGTTAAAATATTTTACTGAGCTGAGACACAGTTTTGGTGAGCTAATACGTACTTTTAGTGAGCATACATACTGAAACTAATGTATTTTATGTACCGAAGTTTCATTTAGTAAAAATACTATATAGCTGCTAAAAAAAATGTTATTGTGAATATGAAACACACTAAATTGTATTCTAGTTGTATATATTTTTTTAGTGAACTATGATATTTATTCACTGAGTTGTTATATCATACAAGCGGTTGTACAGAATAAGTTGTACAATCGAATTTCAGCTCACTAACAATGTATAGCGCACTACAATACTTAGTGAGTTGAGACACAACTTTAGTGAGTGGATAGATCAAGTCATTGCATCTTATATACCCTAGGTTTCACTTAGTAAAAGTACTATATAACTTATTAAAATGTGCTGTTGTACTAAAAAAATGTTATTGTTCATCTGAAACTCACTAAACTATATTCTAGTTGTCTACATTCTTTTAGTGAGCTATGACATATTTAGTGAGCTATGTCATATATTAGTGAGCTATGGCATATATTTAGTGAGTTGGACTATATTTAATTAATTCACTACATTTCTATTATACTCACAAAATATAATACAAACACCTTTATGTCATAGTAAAAAATGATTGAGCTGTAACATAACTCAAGAACTTCACTGTATTATTTGCTAGCTATCTATACTATTCTTTTTAGTGAGCTATGCCATTTATTTAGTGAGCCATGATAGATATTTGGTGAACTATAAAATATAGTGCAAGGCAACAGATTTTTTATAGTGAGCTATACTGATAGTAAGCAATTGTTTTCCCTGTTAGGCACAAAATTAATTATAGTGATTACATTTGGTGAGCAGAGAACTGATTTATGATTGCTGAATACAAGCTCAATACAAGTGAGCTAAATGTATTTCTCTTTAGTAAGCCAACAATTATATTTAGTGAGCACATAACTCATATTGGTGAGTTGTTGTTTCTCATATGTACATAGCAACAATGAAAATATCATCTGGAAAAACAACCATAACATTTGTGGTGAGCTATAACGCAACATCGGTGAGCACGTAGGTCAATCCTAGTAAGCCAAACGTTTTTTTTAGTGAGGAAAAAACTGTTCTGTAGCACAGGGTAACATATTTTTTATAGTGAGCTAAATGTATGCCGCTAGTGAACCAATGACTATATTTAGTGAGTACATAACTCATAATGGTGAGCTATCGTTTCTCTTATGTCACAAGCCAAAATTTACATGGAATGAATGCAATCCAGTTCGAAAATCTCGAAATTAACTCATCAAAACGCAAAATTAACGAACACAGCTTCCAGTCCCGAAAACAAAAATAGAGATCGAAAAAACGCTATCAAACTTGACGAACAATTCCGTTTGATGAAGATTCAACATCAATAGCGACGTTAAAATCAAACCCAGTCATTCAATAATTATTGAACACTAAAGCAATCGCAGCAACGAAGAGCAATCGATGCAACAAAGAGAATGAAAACCACGATTTCAAAAAATTGAGGAGCATGAATTTAAAAAAATAAATAAAATGGGTTAGAGCTCATCAATTAGAGGACTCAAAAACTGCTATTGATGAACCCGGGTGGACAATTGGATTATCCATCCGTTTATACGTAACAATTTACGCTTGATGAGACCGGCACACAACATTATTGAAGTTGGACGATTATTGGTGGACGAATGTGCATGATGAGTGTAATGTATGCTAGAAATTTAATTATTCACGTGTTTGTCGCATATATGATGACAAAATAATGGGCACTTTATCTACCAAATAAATAAATAAATAACTAAAATAATGGGCACTTTTTAAAAAAAGTACAAGAGAATGGTGATGGCATTTCATAATGAAGTATGTTGTAAGTTGAATGACGTAAATCGTACTGATCATGTTAGTTTATTGGTTATTCATCATGTTGGAGTATAAAAGTGAAGTTTGTCGACGTCATATATTGATTAATTTAAAGGACTCGAGTATATATATAAAATTTTGAGTTACTCCACTCATTGTCAATTGATTTTGGGTTAGAATAACATTTAAGTTTATAGGCATCACTGCTTGTTTATAGCATAATTGATATAACAAAATTTAACATAGTATCAGAACATGTGCTCGACCTTGATTTGTTGTCATCTTCAATTGATTAAATGTGTTCACAGGTTGAGCCTTGGCAGTACCCCATATGTGAGGGCGTGTACCGGAGTTATAAAAAGTGAATTGTCGCACATTGTCAATTGGTTTTGAATTGGACTCCCATTTGAGTTTATATAGGCAAATATTTGTTTATGGCCAAATTGACTTAAAAATTTTAAAAGGTATTAGAGGGATTTGCTCAATCTTAATTTGCTACTGAACCCATTTCATTAAAATTGTGTGCACATGTTGGACCTTGTTAGTAACTCACATGTGAGGGGGCATGTCGCAATGTGAAAGTACGTGGGTTTTGTCCCACGTTGATAAAGTTAAAAGGTTTGAGTATGTACATAAACTTGTGAATTACTTCACTCATTCAAAATTAATTTTTAATCAGGATCTTATTTGAGTTTACGCATGACTCTTTATTTATGACCCAATTAATATAAAAAATTTTAACACATCCTACTTTGGTGCAAATTCTAGAAACCGATTTTTTGAGCTTACTAGGAAATTTAGTTACGGATAATTAAGTTTAGGCACTTACTCTTATGATTTGATTTTTCTCCTACTGAAACAGCTCTTATAAGATTATTTTAAGATAAAGTCAAGTTAAGATAGACATATTCTTTAAATCAGAGAAAAAAAGAGTCTCACTTCTAAAGTTGCCAGGAAATCAAGTTTGAAAACCATTAGGTATTGGAATATTCGAGCTGTTATCTTTTCTATATTGTTTAAATTTTGTGGAAAAATAAAATGCTGCTTTCCCCCCCTTTTTTTTAAGAACAATTCTATCAAAAACAAGATACCTGAACCTCTATCATATCTAAGGGCTATCTAATAAATTGTATACTTATCAATTTAACAAAAAAAATCGAAGTGACATTAGAGTCGGTTGTTTGGTTAACTGTTGGCAAGGGATGTTGGGATTTGTCCCAAATTCCTTTGTCGGTTTTAGAAATAATTAAATTAATTCCTTTTTCAAGAGTATTGCTTAGCACCCAAGGCTCAAGTTGTGTGGTTGAAGATATTTTATTTTATAAAAATTACATTATTCCCATATTTTATATTGAATAGCTTTTTCTTTTTCTGTAAAGATGATGCTTGGTGACCAAGATATGTGTTTGTGGTTAGGGTTAAACCCTGATACCATTGGGGCTTCTCTATAAATATTAGGTTATTTAATCTTGTTTAGTTCGGGCCATTTGGGAGTGCCTCTTGACACTTACCTTATATGTTCCACATTTTATTGAGAGTTACTATCAAGAGATTTTAGTTTTAATTGATCTATTCTTTGGGCGTTTGCTTTGAGATTTTTATCTCTCTTGTTCATCTCTTCCTTGGGTGTTTACTTTAAGATCGTTTTGTATTCACTCATATCATAGTAGATTTTGTACCGTTCTTACCGCCCATGGTTTTCTCCCTATTTGGATTTCCACATAAAAATCATGTGCCTACAATTGTTCTTTGGTAATCTTGTTTTATATTCTCCAATATCTACATTCTTTATCACTTCCACATATACTAACCTCGAATTTCAATTATTATTTTTTTTAACAAGTGGTATCAGAGTCGAAATCATTGATCCAGATTTCGAGCATTTCTTGAAGGATTTTCTCATTGATATTGAGAATTTTAACGTCATAACAAGATCGATTTTGCCGTGTTCATCCATACCTAGGAATTTGGTCCAAGAGTGGAGTTTGTTGGGATTTGTCCCAAATTCCTTTGCCGGTTTTGGGAACAATTAAATTATTTCCTTTTTAAAGAGTATTGCTTGGCACCCAGGCTGAAGTTGTGTGGTTGGAGGTATTTTATTTTATGAAAATTATATTATTCCCATATTTTGTGTTAAGTATATTTTTCCTTTTCTGTAAAGATGATGCTTGGTGGCCAAAACATATGTTTGCGGTTAGGGTTAAACCATCGGTACCTTTAAGGCTTTTCTATAAATAATAGGTTGTTTAATCTTACTTGGTGCGGGGCGTTTGGGAGTGTCTCTTGGCACTTTCTTTTCTATTCCACATTTTATTGAGAGTTAATATTGAGAGATTTTCGTTGCAATTGATATCTTCTTTGAGCATTTACTTTGAGATCTTTATCTCTTTGGTTGATCTCTTCCTTGGGCATTTGCTTTGATATCGCTTGGTACTCACTCATATCATAGTGGATTTTGTCGTGTGATTGCTGCCTGTGGTTTTCTCTCGATTTAGGTTTCCATGTAACAATTATGTGCTTACAATTATCTTTTTTTGATCTTGTTTTATATTTTTCAATATCTATATCATTTATCGATTCTACATATACTAACCGCAAATTTCAATTATTATTTTCTTAACAAGAGAATAGGAGGTCAACTCAGGGGATCTAATGATCATACACAGCCAGGTATGTTGATCACTATATCGTCAATTATGCACATTGAAGATAAAATTAATTATGCTGGACGAATATGAAGAGGTTATCGTGGTAATAATGCTGGAAATTTAATCATTTTGGTGTTAATTCGTGGCATATACTCATGCATATGAGAGAAAAAAAAAAATAAGGGCCACTTTGTGATGGTTAATGATCTCTAGGTGTAGAAACATCAATGGCTAGTGATCTGATCGGCTGGCTGTTGGCACAATGAGATTTTGGAAGCGGGCCAACCTTCACTCGGTGTGAATTCTTTTGATTTTCCAAGCACCTCCTTGATCGTTGGCTGAGTAATTAGTGGTGTGTCTAGTTGTTTGATTTTGACTATTTTATCTCTTGTGTAGAGAATGTGGATGCTATCTTATGTAAGTGGCGTGGTATAAATTTATGTTAGAATATAAGATATGTTATTCGGTATTCAATCATCAATTTAAGGTTTTTTGTTGAGTTGGTTCTTGAATATAATACCAAAACCCTTTTGGATGAGAGGTTTCGCGTTCGAATTCCAATAACCTTCATATTGACTTATTAAGTAAGGTAAGAAGAGGCATTTATGGTATCAATGCTTTAAGTCTAATGAACATTCGAATGACGAAGCGTATTAGATTTAAAGACATATTCCTGTGTATAAATTTTTGATTAAGTTGGTTCTTAAGCAATTTATTATGACGATGCTCTACTTTTAAGTGTGAATCAAATTCAATGTAAATTACTTACTCTTCATCTCCAAATTAAAGCAAGAAAAATTCCTTAGAAAAAGGGTCATTAGTTAATCCAACAAAGTTACTCTCTATATATACATCCTACAATGTTCTTTATTTGAGACGGTCTTAATTAAAAGTTTACATTGAATTAGTTAGTCTCTTTAAATTCAATGATCCGACTTACATCTTCGACAATTAATCCACAAGAATATATATGTATAGAAGCACAAGAATGTATAGTTTGATACTTAATATTTTTCTTCAAAATTCATATCTATGTGTCTGTGTAGAAGCAGAGCTAGAGTAGCATGCATCTTAGATAGACACAAGTTGAAAAACTAAGGAATTCTAGAAGAATCTAGATAAACTCCAACAAGGTCAAATACAACACAGTGAAATATATTCATATTCAGGTGATCTAATGACCGTATATGCTGTATGCACAGCCAAGTGTCTTGACGACTATGTAGTTAATTACGCACGTTGAAGTTAGAATTAATTAAGATTATGCCAGACGAATATGAAGAGGTTATCATGCTAATTAATATGCTGGAAATTTAATCATTCTGGGGTTGATTCGCGGCATAGACTCCTACATGTGTGAGAGAAAAAATAAGGGCCACTTTGTTGATGGTTAATGATCTCTAGGTGTAGAAAATTCAAAGGCTAGTGATTAATTTGCTTGGCGAACTGTTGGAAACAATGAGATTTTGGAAGGTGGCAAGCCTTTACCATAATCACCGAAGTTATAAATATCATACCGGTCATTATACCATTCTTTCATTGGAACGAGGCATATCGGATTTATGTACAGCTGTATCACGGTCGTACCGTTTTTTAAGTACAAAATTTTTTAAAATTCTAGTGTGTCGGGCGGTGTTTGACCAAAAATATCGGTACTGCTCAGTATTTGATGGTACTGAGTGGTATTGACCGGTACAATACTGGACAATAGCTTGTAACGTTTCTTAACCAGTACGTTACGCTTCAGCTAATATCGGACGGTGCGGTACGGTATTTATAACACTGATAATGACCCGTTGTGTTCTTTTGATTTTCCAAGCACCTTCTTGATCGTTGATTGAGTAATTAGTGGCAGCTAATTGTTTGATTTGGACTAGTTTATCTCGTGTATGGAACGTGGGTGCTATCTTATTTAAGTGGTGTCGTATAAATTTATATTAAAATATAAGATTTATTATTTGGCTGTCAATCATAAGTTAAATTTTTTGGTTGAGTTGGTTTTTGAATATAATAATAAGGTTTGTTCTTTTTGTGGGTAAATTAAGGTGGGTTGAAGTAGGTTGAAGTGAACTGAAGTTGGTTGAAATGGGTTGAATTTTTTTTATGTAATAAATTGAACTTGATTAAAATAGTAGAAATGAGTAGGTATTTTACAATTGACCCACGACAAGAACAAGCCCTAAAACTTTTCCTAAAGAATAGGTCATAGGTTCAAATCTCAATAACCTCCACACTGAATTATTTTGTACGGTAAACAGAGGTCTTTGTAGTATCCATGCTTCAAATTTAAAGAATATTTGAATGACGAAGCATGTTAGAGTGGGAGACATATTCCTGATCCTTCAACCAGAGGTATAAATTTTTGGCTGAGTTAGTTTGTATAAAATTTATTATGACGATGCTTTACTTTTTAAGTGTGAATGAAATTTACCATAAATTACTCACTCTTCATCTCCAAATTAAAACAAGAAAAATTCCTTAAAAAAGGACCATTAGTTAATCCAACAAAGTTACTCCGATCTCCATATATACATCCTATAATGTTCTTTATTTGAGATGGTCTTAATTAAGAATTTACATTAAATTAGTTAGTCTCTTTAAATTCAATGATCCGACATCTCCAAGCTTGAAGCTGTTGGCTCTAGTGACAATGGTGTTTCCAAGGTTGAAGCTCTTAGCTTTAGTCATATGGTCAAAATTGAGTAAGAAATCGAAACATGTTTTAAATGGGATGATGCATAAATAATCCGACCCATTATCGACGTTATTTTAATTGATGGGCCGACTCACTGGGCTTGACTCCTTGGCCACACTTACACGACATAAATCATAATGAAAAGTCTAAAAATCTCTAATATTCTTTTAAGAAATTACAATTGCAATGTTTTTTCATTAAATACAAATAATTTTATGTTTTAAATATCGAGTCTTTAATTTTGATAAAAATGAAATAACCGACAGAAAAGACATTCTAAATCCGTTAGGACAACCCAAAACCTATATAATCGAAATACGACCGCCCGTATTTTATTCGAATCAAATATATCCGATTCATATTTTACCTGAACTCGAATATGCTGGATCCATATTTAACCCGCCTGCCGAACTGACAAGCCTATTTTGTTATATATGTTACTAGTTTCTGAAGCCTGTGCTCATCCAAATTTACGAGAATAGACTTTAATTGGCATGTTATTGATTTTACAGGTGAAAAGAATTAAGTTGATCCCATCAACATACTCAGGTCAAAAGCCTGTAGGTTGGATAGGCTTTTTCCATATATATAGTAAGAGCATTCTGATAATTCATATTTTATATATAATTTTCTCCTTTATTTTACCTACTTTTATGTCTTTGAAATATATTTTTGAGTAAATAATGCAAATTTTATGAAACTTATAGGAAAACCAAAATAGAAGAATTTGGGTGGAATTGATTAATTCTACTCAAACCTCCAACATGTGCAGGACCTGAAGTCCAAGCTCAAGCCCACCAACTCCCTCTTCTCTCACCAGCCGTGTGGGCCTGTTCAGACAATCCAACCGAAGCTCAGCAACCATCTTCCACTAACCAACTCCTCTTCTTCTCTTCTTGTCTCTCACAAATCAGTTGGGCCTATCCTAGTAGCCCATCAGGATTCATCCAACTCCTCTTTGGCATCCTACTCCTTTTCCTAAATTTTTCACATGGCTAATTGCTAACCTAGTCAAAGCTAGTTAATTTTTGATTAATTCTATACTTATGACTAGTCATGACCATGCATGTAACATCCTAAATTAATTGGAATTAATTTCCATTAATTTTGGGGGTATCGTGGATTTTTCACTATAAAAAGGGCCATAGGTTGAAACACCCATACACACACACATTTATCCACTTTCTCACTCAAGCATCTTCTTGTCCTTTCATCTTTCATTTTTTTTTATTTGAGAGAGTCTTTGTAAGACAAGATCATTTGGGTTGAGGACTTAAGAAGAAAATAAGCTTTGTTAGCTATTTTTTCACTACTGAAAAACGTGCTTTTCCGGCGGATTTTCTGACGAAAAAAGCATTTTTATGTCGGAAAAATGATTTTCCGGTGGAAAATCCGACGAAAAACGGCCGCAGGAACACATTCCGACAGAAAGAGACAGTCGTCGGGAAGCGGGTCGACGAATATCGGGTGTCCGACGGATCCGTTCCGTCGGGCCATCCGGTACTTTGGGGCAAGAATCCGGTCGGGTTTTCCGACGGAATTTGCAAATTCTGTTGGAAATTTAATTTTTTTAAAAAAAATATTTTGAAATTTTCGTGAGTTACGCATCTTTCCACTGCAAAATCATGATATCGTTCAGCAAAAGACCGTTTGACGGGATCGAAACATTCTTGCCATCAGCCGCATTCAATGTAACACCAAGAAACTCCTCATCTTTCAATGACAATTTAATGTTCTCTCTAATAACATTTAAGTTGAATTACTCACTTGAAAGATGACGAGTTTCTTAGTGCTACATTGAATGCAGTGACCGGTGGAGGCGGCGGCGAGTAGAGGTGGCGGCGACCAGTGGAAGCAGTGAAGGGGGCCGATTTTGAGGGAAGAGTGAATGGTGTCGGATGGCCGCAGAGGGCGGCGATGATGGCTGGAAGAGGTGGCACTAGCGATGGCAGAGAGAAAGAAAGGTTTGTGTGTGTGTGTGTGGAGTGCCCGATTGCTCGAGCAATCGGGGTTTTAAAGAGGTGTGGTCCGATGGACATACTGTCAACCAGACCATCAGGCCACTTATTTTTTTTAAAAAAATTCAGAAAAAAGTGTTGTCCGACGGAAAATTCCGTCGGACCACTTATTTAAAAAAAATTCAAAAAAAATTTGAAAAATTTGAAACTTTCAAAAAATTCAAAATTTGAAATTTTCAACGGACTGTGGTTATTCCGTCAGAAATCCCAACGGACTTATATTTTGTCGGAAATTCCGTCGTCCACTTCACCTTTTTCGATATTCCGTCGACCGTTCAGACAGACAAAAAATCCGTCGAAAAATTCTGTCGGAAAAACCCGATTTTTTAGCAGTGTTCTCTTCTCTTCTCATCTCATTTGTGAGTCAAATTTGAGAGTTTAAACTAAGTTTCATAATTTTGTATAATTGAGTATAAGGTTTGGATATAGGAAGTGAAATATACCAATTACAATGATGTTTTTCCCAACTATGGCCGGCTAAACTACTCATTTCTAGGACTATGATTGATCCCTGGTAATAATATTCTTTTGCTAATTTCTTATGAGGTTATTTTTGTCTCTTTTGCATAATATTGAGTTTATATTTGATCATCATCTACTTATGCATCTTAACACTAATGTTTAATCATGTTGAAGATACTAGTTTAATTTGCTATCTCAAATGAATATTGAACCTTGTAGGCTAATATGATGATTATGCAATTTGGGCTTAAAATTATAATTGTTTAAATTGAATAATTTATGCTAGAAATTAGATGAGTTATGTCTAAAAAGAATAATTCATGCTAAATCACTAGATAAATTATATCACTTTATAATTATAATCATCTTTTTAATTCATGGTCTAATGCTTGTAGCTTAGGTTGAATAAGAGGCAAATTGAATCCCCATTCGAATTAGTAAATCAATATTGAAATCAAAAGTGAAATCCAAAGTCCTAGAACTTTCTCCTATTTGATTTTTCTCTACTTTACTACTTATTTGCTCTTCATTTTGTTGGTCAATTCATATTGATAATTCAACTCTGAAATTAAATTATTCTTTATAATCAGAAAGATAAATTTTAAAAATCGCTATTGTTCCTCGTGGGATCGACACTCTCTACTCGCTAGTCTACAATTAATCTTGTGCACTTACAAGTAAAAAGGGTTTTAAAATTACATATAAAATCCACATCAAGTTTTTGGCGCCGTTGCCGGGGAACAAATAGTGATTTTTGAATTTTCTTTTCCTTTTATTTTTTGATTTTTGTTTTGCATTCCCCGCTAATCTAACAATTTTATTTATTCATTCTCCACCCTTTCCCTTTTATTTTTATTGTTTCATTCCCCAATTCCTCCTAGTCTAACCATTTTATTTTTGTTATTCCCTCTCTCTTCTAATCTAACTATTTTTCCTATCCCTTTTAACCTAACCTAATCTAATCTAACTCTTTTATTTTTTTTATTTTTTTTATTATATCTAATCTAACAAATCCCCCCTCCCTTTTATTTCATTTTTTTTCCTTTTTATTTTCCCCATCCCTTTTTATTTTTGTTATTTTATTTTGCTTTATTTATTTTCAGTTTTCCCCATTCCCTTGGATCTTTCATTTTATTTGTTTAGTTTATTTTATTTTATTTTATTATTATTTTTTTTCTTCTTTTCTTTCTTATATCTCTCTTCTCTTTTCTTTTTATCTTGTTTGGTGATTTTATTCTTCTCTCTTGATTGCTTGTGGGTATATGCATGGTAGACGTTCTTTGTGCTTAAATCTTGAACCATGTAATCCTGAAATTGAATGCACTCTTCATAAGATAAGAGCTAATAAAAAGGAATCTAAGAACGAGATGACTGAAGAATAAAACCCACCTACTAAGCAACTTAAGGAGTATTTCACTCCCGCCACTTATGACTCACCAACAAGAACCCATATGCCAACTGTTACGGTGCCATTTGAGATTAAATATTCTCATATCCAAATGTTACTGTCGTTTTATGGGATAGAGTCTGAAAATCATTTCAAGCACGTTGATGCGTTCTTAGAGATTTGTTCAACTGTATTCTTGAATAATATCTCTGATGATGCTCTTCGCTTGCGGATTTTTCCTTTTTCTTTAAAAGATAAAGCTAAAGCTTGGTTGGACACTAAGACAAATATCACCACTTAGGATCAATTGCAAAAGGAATTCTTGAAAATGTTTTTCTCCATTAGTAAACTGACCGCCTTAAGACGTGCTATAACCACCTTCTCACATAATAAAAATAAGCAATTGCATGAAAGTTGGGAAAGGTTTAAAGAATTGTTGCGATGTTGTCCTCACCATGAGGTACCCATGTGGCAACTTGTCCAGAGTTTTTAATCTGGTTTAGATGAGCATAATAGACAAATGGTTGATGCATCATGTGGTAGTAGTTTCTTGTACAAAACTCCTGAAAAAGCTTGGGAATTGTTATAACATTTGAGTGAAAATTCACATATGTATGCTACTTCTTCACATTCTGATTTGCCTAGGCAATTAGGAAGTAAAGGGGGGATTTATGAGGTTTCACATTCAGTTGACCTTTCTAGTAAAGTTGATGCTTTAGCTAAGAAATTTGATCAATTATTGTGCATGAACAAAGTGTCCAATGTCCCTTCTATGCAAGATGTGTGTTCGATTTGTGCTAGTCCCATGCATGCTTCTATTGATTGTCCGTGTATTAGTAAGTCTGACTGTGTGTCTGAACAAGTGAATGTTGTCCAAGGATTTTCTCATTCCAACAATCCTTATTCAAATACCTATAATCATGGTTGGAGGAATTATCCTAATTTTTCATGGAGGTCTCCAAATGTTGAGAATCTTCAGGCCCAATCTAGTAGACCTACCCTTCCTGGTTTTCAACATCAGAGATATGCTCCTCCTTCTTCCCATCCAGCTTCATCTGGGAGCTCTAAAATTGACAAGGTAGTTTCTGCCCTTGGTACCTTGACTTTTGTAGTGCAAAATGTTGATTCTAAAGTTTAAGGCATTGAGTCTAAAATGCATATTGTTGACTCCCACTCACAATCCACAGCTAAGTTAGAAACCCAACTTGGGCAACTAGCCATAGCTGTAGGAAAAAGAGAAGAAGAAAAACTTCTAAGTCACCCCATTCAGAACCCTAAAGGCCAACAATTTGAACAATTGAAAGTTGTAATGGTTCTTAGGAGTGGTAAAGAAGTAGATAACAAGGTGAGTGAGAAGGAATATGATAAAGAAGAAAGACTTAAGACCATGGAGATTGACCTTGAATCTGAAAAGGAAAATGAACCATCCCCTTCTCCTGTTGTTTTGGACCCCACTATGACATATAAGCCAAGGGTTCCTTACCCTTAAGTTTTGGATGCATCGTTCCTTTCCAAGAAAGACAAACAAAGAGATGACATCCTAGAGACCTTTAAGCAAGTTAAGGTCAATCTTCCCCTTTTGGAAGCAATTAGACAGATCTTGGGCCATGCTAAGTTCCTTAAAGACATGTGCACTTTTAAAAGAAAATCTAAAAATGACAAATCTAAAAAGGTTCTTCTAAGTGAACAAGTGAGTTCGATTCTGAAATGTGATACTCCACCTAAGTTCAAGGATCCTGGTGTCCCTACCATTTCATGTTTTATTGGCAATCACAAAATTGAAAGGGCGCTTTTGGATTTGGGTTCTAGTGTCAATTGATACCATATTCTGTTTACTTAGAGTTGGGATTAGGAGACCTACAACCTTGCAACTGGACCCTTCAGCTTGCTGATAGGTCGGTTAGGACTCCTAGAGGGGCAAATAGATGATGTCTTGGTGCAAATTGATAAAGGATTCTTTCCTGTTGGCTTTGTTGTATTGGACATGGACCCTAGTCATGCTTCTAAACAGATCCCTCTTATTTTAGGACGTCCCTTCCTAGCCACAACTAATGCTACCATTAACTATAGGACGGGAGTGATGGATGTCTCGGTCATGAACACGAGGGTTAGGCTTAACATTTTCAAAGCTTCTGCTCAACCTGTGTTTGAAGATGAATCTGAATGCTTCTTTGTTGATGTGATTGATGAAATAATTGAAGAGGCTTTACCTGCTATTCTGAGTAATGATCCCTTGGGCATCTGTAATCCCCATGAGGATTTGAGATTGTTTGACTTAGGAAGTATGATAGGTGAGATGAATTCTACTTTTGACTCCACTCCTCATCTTGAGTCTTCCTACTGGGTGTCCACTTATGAACCTTTTCCCCCTTTGGCTAGTTCTCCTATGCCACCTTCTATTGTATCTCCACCTAAACTTGAGTTCAAACCTCTTCTGATTCACTCAAGTATGTGTTTTTAGGCCCCAATGAGACCCTACTTGTTATTATATCTTCTTTTTTATCTTGTGATCAAGAGGAAGAGTTGATTTGTGTCTTATCTAATCATAAGGGTGCAATTGGGTGGTCAGTTGCTGATTTGAAGGGGATTAGTCCTACAATTTGTATGCACAGAATTCATTTAGAGGACAATGCTAAATTTCTTAGGCAAATGCAACGTAGACTGAACCCCTATATGAAAGAAGTTGTTCAGAAAGAAGTTGTAGATCTTTTAGATGCAAGTATTATCTATCCTATTTCTAATAGTCAATGGGTTAGTCCCATTCAAGTGATCGCTAAGAAATCTGGCATAACTGTGATTAAGAATAATGAAGGTGAACTAATTCCCACTAGACAAACCATGGGGTAGAGGGTGTGCATTGATTATAGGAAATTGCATTCTGTCACAAGAAAGGATAATTTTTTCCTCCCATTCATTGATCAAAATTTGGAAAAGTTAGCTGGACAAAGTTTTTACTGCTTGCTAGATGGGTATTCTGGTTACAACCAAATACCTGTCTATCCTGAGGACCAAGAGAACACCACATTTACATGCCCATCAGGTACCTTTGCCTATCGAAGGATGCCTTTTGGGTTGTGTAATGCACCTTCCACATTTCAGAGATGTATGATGGCCATATTTTCTTATTATATTGATAATTTCATGGAAGTGTTTATGGATGATTTCTCTGTTTTTGGTTCTTCCTTTGATGTGTGCCCTGCTAATTTATCCAGTGTGCTGAAAAGATGTGAAGAAGTGAATCTTGTTTTGAGTTGGGAAAAGGGTCATTTCATGGTCCAAGAATGGATTGTTTTGGGACATAAAGTGTCCGAAAAAGGGATTAAAGTTGATAAAGCCAAGGTTGATCTGATTTCTAATATGCCTGTGCCTTCTTCTGTGAAGCACATAAGATCTTTCATTGGTCATGCTGGTTTCTATAGGAGATTTGTTAAAGATTTTGGTAAAGTGGCTCGCCCACTTACTAATCTTCTTACCATAGATGCTCCTTTTGTGATTGATGAGTCTTGTGTGCAAGCTTTTGAAAAGCTTCGATCTTTGTTGGTGTCAGCCCCTATTGTGCAGCCCCCTGATTTTTCGTTGCCATTTGAGATCATGTGTGATGCATCTGATTTTGCTATTGGGCTTGTTTTGGGTCAAAGGGTGAATAGAATGCCTCATATCATATACTATGCTAGTAGAACTCTCACTGATACTCAAAAGAATTATTCTACTACTGAGAAAGAGTTGCTAGCTGTAGTATTTGCACTTGATAAATTTCGTCCATACCTTTTGTGTTCTAAAGTGATTGTGTTTACTGATCGTGCTGCATTAAAACACTTATTGGCTAAGAATGACACTAAGCCAAGACTCATTAGATAGATTTTGTTGCTCCAAGAGTTTGATCTTGAAATAAAATATAGGAAAGGTTCTGAAAATTCTGTTGCCGACCACTTATCTAGAATCTTTACTGAGTATACTGATGATTCAGTTGGCTTTTCTGACCACATTCCTGATGAGCAACTATTTGCTGTGTCATGTGCCCCTCTCCTTTGGTTTGCTCACATTGTGAACTACCTTGTCACTGGGAAGATTCCCCCTCACTGGTTCAAACAAGAGAAAGATAGGTTCTTCTCACAGGTAAGACATTACTATTGGGAAGATCCTTATCTTTTCAAACATTGCTCTGACCAACTGGTCCGTAGATGTGTCCCCGAGAGTGAAATCCATATTATTCTCACCTTTTGTCACTTTTATGCTTGTGTTGGTCACTTTGGAGGTCGTAGGATAGCTGCTAAAGTCCTACAAAGTGGGTTCTTTTGGCCCACTCTGTTTAGAGATGCTCACCAATTCTGTCTTGCTTGTGAGTGTTGTCAATGTACGGGTGCCCTGTCCCGTCGTGATATGATGCTCCTTTCCCCTATTTTGATTGTTGAGATATTTGATGTGTGGGGCATTGATTTCATGAGTCCCTTTCCCCCATCTTTTGGCTTTGTTTACATATTGGTTGTTGTTGATTATGTGTCAAAATGGGTGGAAGCGCAGGCTACTAGGACCAATGACCACAAGGTTGTGGTTAAGTTTGTGAAAGAGTGCATTTTCTGTTGGTATGGTACCCCTAGAGCTCTTATTAGTGATGGAGGTAGATATTTTTGTCATAGATCTTTTGAGGTTTTGCTTAGAAAGTATTATGTGAATCATAAAATAGCTACTCCTTATCATCCTCAGACTAGTGATCAAGTTGAGGTGTCTAGTCGTGAGATCAAGTCTATACTTGAGAAAACGATTAGACCCGATAGGAAAGACTGGTCTTTGAGATTGCATGATGCTCTTTGGGCCTACCGTACTGCTTTTAAGACTCCCATTTGGATGTCTCCTTACCGACTTATTTTTGGTAAGGCTTGTCATTTGCTAGTTGAATTAGAACACCGTGCTTTTTGGGCTATTAAAGCTTTTAATTTTGATATGAAACAAGCAGGTTCTAACCGTATGCTTCAATTGAATGAATTAGATGAATTGCGTAATGAAGCCTATGAGAATGCTAAGATTTATAAAGCCAAAACCAAAGCTTTTCATGATAAAACGATTTCTTGTAAATCTTTTGAACCTAATCAGAAGGTTTGGCTTTTTAACTCTAAGCTTAAGCTATTTCCTGGCAAATGGAGATCTAGATGGGATGGTCCTTTTGTTGTCCAACAAGTATTTCCCTTTGGGGCGGTCCGAATTTTGAATCCCCAAGATGGTAGAGTTCTCATGGTTAATGGTCAACATTTGAAACCTATTGTGACTCATGATAGTAACCTTGGTTTGATTGAATCCATCAACTTAGTCGACCCTATCTACTATGATTAGTGGGTAAGGCATTGTCTGGCTGAAGACATTAAACTTAGTGCTTATTGGGAGGCAACCCAATCTTTTTAGGTGATTTTGAGTCTTTTATTTTAATTTTTATTGTTCTTTTTAATCAAGGTGTGCTTGTGTTATTGAATGTGATTATTTACTTGGTTTTTGGCTTTTGAGGTTGGTAATGGTTGTGAAGGCGCTTTGGGAGTGTGATTGCTTAGCTTACATGGAAAGAACTTTCCTCGTGCTATCAGGTTGTGTTGCTCTTTTCTCCATTTTCCTTTATCTTATTGTTTTCTACATTGAGAACAATGTGAGATCTAGGTGTGGGGGGAAGGCAAAATGAAAATATTGAGGAAAATTGAAACTTGAAAATTGTGGGTGAATTTGATTTTGGGAAGCAATTGAGTGTTCTGATTATGCATGTTCTACTCCTATTATGTGAATTTGATTCATGTGACCCATGCTCAGTAGAGATTATTTCTAACTTTGACTAGTTGAAGGCCAAAATTTTTGCTGTGCTAATGTCACTATGTAGTCGATTTTGAGTATGAGATGTAACCCCATTTATAATGTCGTGATGACTATTTGATACGCATTGAGTTCCCCATTGACTTTTCAATCCCCCCAAAAAAATCAAATAAATTAAATTAATTGAGTTCTAATTTCGGTACCAATGTTCAGGTCCTATTTCTATTCATATATTTAACTGCCTGAATATGTACTAAGTGTTTCTCTGAGTGTTATCTTCGTACATATCTTTATCCACTCAAGAAAGTACATGAGATCAAGTAACTTTTGAAAACCAAAAAAATATAAAAAATTCAAAGTTTCAAAAAAAGGAAAAAAAAAAGAGAAAAAAATAATCAATTGATTTGGCATTGGGGACTCGATTTTGAAAAATGCTCTTGTGATTTTTGTTATGTGGGGTGAAAATTTGTGCTTACGGTTTGCTACATGGTTTCGTTGTGTACTTAATTTGTTTGAATCTTGGCCTATTGACTTGATTGGAATTGGAAATCTTTGATAATGAGTTGTGGGTTGGTAGTGAATTGATACATGTGATTTGGAGTGGGCATTCATAGTTGGATCGCTTGATTTTCTTCCCTAATCTTATTCTTATTCTTCTTGGTGGTTGAACGAATGTATGCATTATTGTTGTTCTTTGCTCGAGGACTAGCAAAGTTATGGTGTGGGGGAGTTGATAATTCATATTTTATATATAATTTTTTCCTTTATTTTACCTACTTTTATGTCTTTGAAATATATTTTTGAGTAAATAATGCAGATTTTATGAAACTTGCAGTAAAACTAAAATAGAAGAATTTGGGTGGAATTGATTAATTCTACTCAAACCTCCAACATGTGCAAGACCTGAAGTCCAAGCTCAAGCCCACCAATTCTCTCTTCTTTCACCAGCCGTGTGGGCATGTTTAGACAACCCAACCGAAGCCCAGCAGCCATCTTCCACTATCCAACTCCTCTTCTTCTCTTCCTCTCTCTCACAAATCAGTTGGGCCTATCCTAGTAGCCCATCAACATTCATCCAACTCGTCTTTGGCAACCCACTCCTTTTTCTAAATTTCCCACAGGGCTAATTGCTAACCTAGTCAAAGCTAGTTAATTTTTGATTAATTCTATACTTATGACTAGTCATGACCATGCATGTAACATCCCAAATTAATTGGAATTAATTTCCATTAATTTTGGAGGTATCCTAAGGGGTGAATTTTCCACTATAAAAAGGGCCATAGGTTTAAACATCCATACACACACACATTTATCCACTTTCTCACTCAAGCATCTTCTTATCATTTCATTTTTTATTTTTTTATTTTTTATTTTAGCAAAAGAATATTATTAGCAAGGATCCATCCTAATCCTAAAATGAGTAGTTTAGCCCGCCATAGTTAGTAAAAACACCATTGAAATTGGTATATTTTGCTTTCTATGTCCAAACACCATTTTGTGGAACTCCAGCATGTCATGTCAGTATAAGTTCCACATTTCTGGAACTTGCATTCCTTCATTTTCCCAACAAATGGAACTCATTTCAGCACAAATAATTTAATATTTGTTGGTGAGCCCACCACTAAACATATTTTATTTGTTTTATGTTGAAAAATTTGTTTTTGCATATTGGGCTTTGTATAAGTTAAAAATAAATTTTATTTTTCAGGTGAAAAAATATGTAATTTATGTTTCCGGAAAATGTACTAATTTATTTTGAAGTATCTAAAAATTGATGAGTAAAGTTTTATCGGTTGAACGATTGAAACCATACGGAATAGAATGTAGAATGCAATTAATACAAATGCAAATATGAGGATTGACATTGAAGAAAATTACAACACGAGTGTTCGATATTTAAAACACTAATTTAAATGACGAAAAGAAATACAACACAAGTAAATGACTAATAACCCTTAACATCTATGGTTGTGAGCTTTGTCGCGCCCTATGTCGATTCCATATTTCCTCGATTAGGTCTGAATGGAGACGTGCATGTAGAGCTGGGTCATGAATTTCTGCTACTCTACGAAGGTAGGCAGCATAGCACGGATAATGGCCCTGTTGGACATTTGGTTGTGGGGTGTTGTCGTCGACATCATCGTAGTCGAAAGCAAAGTCATACGAATCTCATTCGTCCTCGACGATCATGTTATGGAGTATAACACATGCCTTCATTATCATACCCAACTCACCTTTGCCCATGTTTCGAGCAGGACCGCGAATGATAGCAAACCGGGTTTGTAGAACCCCAAATGCTCTTTCCACATCCTTCCTAACAAACGCTTGACGTTTGGCGAACAATCTTGCCTTGGGTCCTTGGGGAAGAGAGATAGTTTTCACGAATGTTGCCCATCTTGGATAAATACCGTCGAACAAAAAGTACCCCATATCCATTGACGACGTACTCACATTTTGGAGCCCAACCGTCGTATACCCTTTTGAAAACATCTGATCGGTGAAGAACATTTAAGTCGTTCAGGCTACCCGGGCACCCAAAGAAGGCGTGCCATATCCAAAGGTCATATGAAGCAACGACTTCAAGAATAAAGGTGGGGACTCTGTAAATCCTTGTTGCGAACATCCCTTTCCAAGCCGATGGACAGTTCTTCCATTCCCAATGCATACAATCTATACTTCCTAACATGCCGGGGAAATCACGTGCCTCGACAACTTTCAATAGTCGATCAACATCAGCTTGCGTTGGTTTTCTCAAATACTCGTCCCCAAACACTTGGAGTACACCGACAACAAAGTTTTTCATACACTCCATAGCCGTGCTTCTTCCAATCTTCAAGTACTCATCCACACAATCTGCCGATACCCCATAGGCGAGCATACGCATCGCTGCGGTGCACTTGGTGAGCGGCGACAACCCACGCCGACCAGCACAATCGTGCCTCAACTGGAAGCACTCAAATCGACTATTGAGAGCGTCAACAATGCGGAGGAACAGGTGTTTCTGCATCCGAAATCTATGGTGAAAGTGGGTTTTGTTGTAGATGGAATTATTTGCAAAGTAGTCTCTGTGGAGGCGATCGTCTGCATCTTCTTGATCCCTCCGAATGACTCTTTTCTTCTTTCTTGGTCGTCGCGATGATGAAGGTCGTCCCCCTTGTTCATGTTTCACAGCTAACTGAAATGACTCCACGTGAGATTGATTGTTGAGTATGGTCTCAAGAATCGATGAATCATCACTAGAAGAGGATGACTCCAGTGTGAATCTGAGATGATCTATTAATTCTGTGGAGGAGTCATCACTAGAAGAAGATGGGTCACTCATTTTGTTGTACCTATGACAGAAGTTTCCAAATGTTAGGGAAAATTTTGTTAGATTAATAAAGCAAATTAAGAGAGCATCATAGTTATAAGTAAAATATTAAAATTGAACTCATTGAAATGAAATTAAACATCTTAGCTACAATGCAACATATAAAAAATTTGGAACACAGTGATGTGAAATTAAAATGGAACTCATTCAAACAAAATTACACATTTCATTCCCCAACATAAAGGAGTTCAATTACAGCAAACTATTGCAAAAAGAAATAACAACAAAAGCACAAGGTAAACAACACATTATTCCTAAGACATGGGTCTCAATCTAGAGAAGGGCTAGCATTGGACGAAGACGATGTCTGGCGATATCGGCTCCTAATTTCTTCCTGAAGTGGACCATATCACACTTGATCCTCCGGACACATCTTAACAATGTCAATTCTCAATATCTTGTCCTCATACTTCATCTGTTGGAAGTGCTGATGAGAGTCTATTAGTTTAACCGCTCTCTTAGCGGCCTCCGCCTTCACCTTAGTGGCCTTCACCTTCTTCTCTTGGGCGATGACATATCTTTCGAACATGGTGCTGTTCTTCACATTTGTTGTCCCCAAGGTGGATAGCTCATTGGTGACAACATCAAGCACCGAGTCATGCGCTCTCTCTTTCGCCTTTCTTTCGGCGACTTTTCTTCCAATGGGGCAGATCAATCCACCAACTTGCTCTATTGTTGTACCTTCACTAGCATCCGTTGTTGGTGTGTCGGGGGTGCTGGGTGAGCCGGATGTCTCACTCTCAGGGTACCCGCCCACCTCATTGATCCTCAAGCGTTTAGTCGCCACATCTGCAGATATCTGAAAAAAAAATGGCCAAGAGAGCCATTGGGCTACAAAAACCATGCCCAACGGTCACAAACTCCACCCCAATCCCACGCCTAGGGCCTTGTTCATCACTTTACCTTTTTTTTCCCCCTTCCTATCAAAACGCAGCGTCCCACGTTGAGGGGGCAAAACGTCGCGTTTTGATCGGAAAAACACCAGAAAAATTAGGCACGCGGGACACCACGGCTGGCCAGTCTACCACACATATCTGTGCCCCGTGTACGTTGCTGTTACGCCTCCCGAGACACATATGTGACACACAGGCTCCACCTATACTTCGCGTTCCCGTCACTGTCATGTGCTCAACTAATTTACAAAAGAAAGCAAGCCTCGTCATTATTGCCACCTTGAGAGGAGTTATATGCATCCAAACTCAAATCAAAGTCCTATCATCTTCCAGAGTTGATTAGATTGTTAGTACTTTTACACTTGCACTTCGACAATCAATCCACCTGTAAGGGGTACTAACTCAATTCACATAAAGTCTAATGTAAGAACATATTAGTAATTCATCACCTAAAATTAGAGCGTTCTTACTAGCAACTTTATAATAAAAAAGAAACGCTCAAAGCGACAAATATGCGTGTGTCAGTGTGTTAAATACAGTGGACTGTCTGGAGAAAGGTGTGGTCATTAAATCAATCAAGAATGCAATCAAGTCAGTGGAATATCTCAATTGAATTTTTCAGTCCTTAATCACAAATTTGTCATTAATAGAACTAGCGAACCAAATCAGAATATAATCTTTAAATAACACATTATATCTTATGGATATTAAAAATTCTAATATCTTTATATAACGCAATATATCATATGGATATCAAAAATTCTAAGAGCGTCTGCAGCGGATTTCCTATATTCCATTTGTGGGCAGCGCGATCCACATGATCTCATTGCAACCAGCATTCCCATCAACCGGCATGGACGCACCTTTTGGTTGGATCTGATAAATAAATAAAAAATACTCAGGACCTGTTCTTTTCGTGGATCAGTTCTAAAATACCAACCTCAATCTAGTTTAGCCTACTTCAACCTACTTTAACTCACTTTCACTATTTTAATCAAGTTCAATTTATCGTATAAAAAAACTTCAACTCACTTCAACCTATTTCAACCTACCTCAATCTATTTCAACCTACTTTACTCTTTTACCCACCCCAATTTACCCAAAAAAGAACAGACACTTAGTTGATTTCTTGGATCGGAATTGACAACAACATTAGGTATATTATATTCTGGATTGCTCTATTTTTCAACCCAGCTATATGGGTTGATTATTTTATTTTTATTTTTTTTGTTGTGGGGAGAAATTTACCTCTATAAATACCCCTCCACTGAAAAAATAATACTGAAAGTTATCTTAATCTCATATAAAATTATGAGTGAAAATGGGTGCGTGGTCAACGAAGAAGTATATCGTTGTTTGGTGTTTTTCAAATTAATATTAGCATGGCCAATGAATTAGTTAATTTTCGAAGAATAAAAAATAATTTTAGGAACTTAGTAAAATAAACAACAATACAAAATAAAAAACTAAAAAACTAATTAATTGTTTTCAGCAGCGACTATAAATTTATTTAATTTGGAATTTTTAAATTTATTTTGCTATCATAAATTAATTATGATATTATTTAATTTTTTGAAAAACTAAAAAACAATTTTTAGAGGTTATAAACATAAATAACAAAAGAAAAGAAAAGAATTGAAGGTAATTGCAAAAGTTTAGTTGTGAAATCCATGAAAAATACTTTATTTGAAACCCAAATTAAAGTTCCATGAATTGTAGAGGTGAAGGAGTGTAAGTTCAAGAAATTCGGATGATGTGAAGGGGCTGGAGTCCCAAAATTTAAAACTAACATTGGCACTAAATCATAGGGCATTGAATAAATACCAACAAAAAAATTATTGTTATTTTATTCAATTCAAAACTAAATAGCTAATAAACAAATATTTTAGTGCCTTGGATTCCTCTTCCTTTTATAGGGACGACAGTGGATCCTAGATCCGATTAGACGCGTTAGACTAGACCCAAATTAATGGAAACCAACCAAATGGGACCCCATAGGTTTTAGGTGGGTCTGGGTCTGGGTTTGAGTGCCCCTAAGTCGAGTTTGAGTGCCTATCTGAAAAACTAAGACCCATATCTAACCCAAATATTTTTTTTAACTGTGAAAATTGATTAAACCAAAGGTTTAAGACTAAAAGTTTCTGAGCTTAGCTGCTTTATGTTACGCGCCACTTCCTTATGCTCACATTTATTGCCCCGGGTCTTCAATCTCTTTCTAGTCTCCCTTACTCGCTTAGTCGTATCTTTCACTCTTTCAAACCCTCTCAAATCAAATCTCTTACTTTGAATGAGCCTTATTTTTATATCAAATGTCACATCTTTCAAATTCGAGTTTTTGTCATTAGAATTTGGGAACTTATGTTGGGATGTAAAAAACTACAAAAAAATCCATTACAAAATTATTTAATTTGAAAAATGGTCGAAAACCTAGGGTCTGTTCTTTTCAACTTATCATAATTACTTATCATCAGTGTTCAGCACTGATCAACACCCATCAGTACTTGTCGACACTTATCAACACTGATTGGAATCCATAAACACTTAGCCATATTTTCTACTTACAATTTCACTTATGATCAGTACTTATCAATACTATTCAGAACTCATTAGCACTCATCAGCACTCACCAAGCTAATTAGGACTCATCAACGCTCATCAGCAATAAGTTATGTAATTATGATAAATAAAAAAATAACAGGCTATAAAGAGCCATGGGCTATTAAACCTATACGGTTTGGGCCTAGTTCCCATCTTTTCTGATCCAATGAATCTGGAGCAAGTTTGGACCTAGGTGCTTACAAAAAAGGGATTTTACTCCAGGTAAACCAGGCCTAGATCTGAAACATTGCCATCCCTATCTAATTATCTATTCCCTTATCTCCTCTCTCTCTTCTATTCTGTTCTCCTCTCAGTTCTCTCTCCTCCCTAGTCTCTATTTCTTTCACCATATCAGGCTTTAATGGATGAATTAATCAATGATGCCCACTAGCAAGCCTGCTCCCAGTTTGATCGATGCCAGCAGCAAGACCTGTAATGGATGAAATCATTCTCCCATCGCCCTTATTTCTAGCCAAAATCTATGCCATGCTTGCTTGAAAAATTCAACCCCTTCCCCCCCTCCCCCCCTCCCCCCATCTGGTTGAGATGACACTACCCCTTCTTTCTCGTGTCCTACTGGTATTTTTCGTCTTACTCCAACGAAAATATATATGGTTGAGCGAAGACGACTTAAACATTGTGTATTCAGACTAGATTGTCGCAACGGACTTTGTTCTTTAGCTCAGTTTGCTGGAATCGAAGATTGTTTTTGACTTGTTAGAGCTCACCCACAGATTTTATTTAATGTTAAATGAAAATTGTATTATATTTTGGGTTCCAAAAAGAGAAAAATATGACCTAGGATTGGTGCCGCTGTCGGCACATGTTTTCTTTGTGCAATTAGAGTTGTATGGATATTCTAGTTAGCTATCAATACATGTTGGTTCAACTAGTTTGACATTTGTTCCTTTTTAAGTAAGATATCGAATTCGAATTTTATGAATGGAGAAAATATATGATGGGAGAGTTATACCTCTTATTGAGCCGACAATTGCTCGACTCCAGTTAAATGGAGGATCCAAAACGGGGAAAAAAAAAGATATTCTAGCTAGCTACAATCACATGTTAAAGGTCGAGCAATATTCGATCACATCAATCAACACAATTGTTTCATATAACTTAGGCCCTATTCGGCAAAATTAGCAGTTCAAGTAGTCGATAGCGGTTCAAGTAGTGAATAGCGGTTCAGGTAGCCGACAACGTTTCTAATTTAGTTGTTAGCGGATAACTGTTTGGACGAGCAGTGGAAATAAATGAATTCGGTAAATTTAGCTATTGGATCGGTTGGTTAATGTAAATTGACATAAAAGGATATACATAATTTTCAAAGATAAAATTTTTAAAGGATATTTTTTGACAAAAAAAATGAAACGCTACTTTTGAATGCAAAATATTAATACTATTAGTTTTTCAGAATCCTTCGTTGGAATTGTTATTTAACTTCCGTACTTTAAAAACTATTTTTACATGTAAAAAAAATTGTTATTATTATCTAACCCCTCATCGATAAATTTTTGGTTAAATATGACACTATATGATAACAATTTTTAAGTTGAGTCTGCTAAATAATAATCTTAAAAATAGAAGATCAAAAATAAGATGTACCTTATTAAATATTGATGTTGTGTATGATAATAATTCACATAACTAACTATATGGTATTATGGTTTTATAAAACATAAGCTAATATATATTATGTGATGCAAAGTCAATCATATATTTATATATAAAAGTGAGTCCAAGCGATGCATTGTTGACAATTTCCCATTAACATTAAAGCTATTAGTTTTTTTGATAGAAACATTAAAGATATTATTTGTTGTATTTATGAGGTAACTCACACAAGAGGGGGGTGAATTGTGTGTGACAAATTTTCGCACTTTTGAAAACACTC
>JACYFF010031956.1:4554190-4571395 GCA_017589665.1 Selenicereus undatus | reverse complement strand
TTATTATTATTATTATTATTATTATTATTATTATTATTATTATTATTATTATTATTTCTGTAAGCTCCCAGAAGTTATTTAATTTCTTTAGCATTATGTTGTTGGATCTGACTATTTTGGTGTTTACAGTGTGTAAGCCAAAGTCTGGGAACAAAGTGTCAAATGACGAATCAACCCTTGGAGCATGTGGATACGGTGAATATGGAAGAAATGTAACCAGTGGCAGGGTAGCTTCAGTTACCAAACTCTACAGGGCTGGACTTGGTTGTGGTTCATGCTACAAGGTACTACTCTGTTCTCTACTGCTCTTTCAATCCTAATTACTAATATTAGCTACTAGTTTCGCTAGATGTAATCAACTTCATAAATGTAAACAACTATGTAGCTCGATTTACTTTCGTTATCATGTTTGGTTGTATATGTATGAGAGTATCGATCATTAACAAATAAATAAAAGTATATACCATCTGCTTATGATTACTATGTGCGTATATAAACTATGCAATTATGATTATATCAAATGGTTCATTGCACTAATCTATAATTACTAAAGGTTAAGTATGTACATAAAGAGGTCTGTACGCAAGCCGTCGTGGGGCATCCCAAATTTTTTTTGCCTGTGGTGTAATGAATTTAAATTGATTACAAAGGGGGCATCCATTAATGAAAGTTACGTAACCTGTTATATATCCATTTGTCATGATCTACAAAAAAAAGATTCTAAATCTGTTCATATGTATCACAGTACTAATCTAAATCGGCTAATGCCCCTATATATACCAACTAGCTAGTATATGATTATTACTAGTTACTCTTTAATCTTCTGATTTTTGAATGCATACAATGATACATAAACTCAGTAAGTCTCACTCCACTTCAAAATTGATAAACTGTGTACGATTATTGGATTTGGCCTAAGTAGGTCTATATATTTCGAATTGCTTTATCATAATTTGTTAAAAATTAACAGGTATGGTGCTTGGAGCCAGAATGCACTGAGGATGGAACAACAGTGGTAGTGACAGACCGATCAACAAGTGGTGATTTTGACTTCATTTTCAGCCCTCAAACAGTGGAAAGCATGGCCAAACGTGGGATGGAAGAAGAGTTGAAGGCTCGTACTCAATACAACATTACGTACCTAAAAGTGCCATGCAAATTTCCTGGATATAATCTCATGCTTAAAGTCCATGAGGACAGCCGTTACCCTAATTACCTTGCCATGATCTTCTACTATCAGGCTGGATCTCGTGACATCACTTCTGTTGAAATTTTTCAGGTTGGGTTTTTTTCTTTAATTATGTTATGGTTAGTTAATTTGTTTTTTGAAATCCTACTACTAGCCCAATCCTAATAATCCATCGTGATCTTAATTGTTTTATAATTGCACCAATAATAAAAGATGTTCAAAAAGACGCTGTTTCTTATCTGACAAAATAGTTTAATACTTAATCACACAAAATTGAGGCAAGACTAAACCTAAACCATCCTCCTTGGTTAACCTTATTAAACTTTTGGTTGAGTGAGTTAAACCTGAGATCGAGTAAAACCTTTTGAGTAGTTAAATTTCACGTCCAAGACCAACACATCTGTGCATGCTTAATTTGGTTTGTGCAGGAGGCTAACCTAGTTTGGAGGGAATGTAAGAGAGCCTATGGTGCAGTTTGGGTGATTTCTAACCCCCCAAAGAGTAATGACCTAACAGTTAGGTTCCTGGCTGTTCCAAGTGAGACAGGCAACATTACTGAAGCCAAATGGGTGGTAGTGCCTCGTTTGATTCCTCTTGCTTGGAGTCCCGGTGCCCTTTATGACACAAACTTTCAACTTTCTTAAATCATTCCAGCAGACATGATATTTAAGCCTGCTTCTTCATGAAATAATGGCAACTATATATGGGTTTTAGCTATAGTGAATCCTAGTTTATAAGACTTAGTTTGATGCAAGCGTTGCTGTCAATGTCAGTGTCAATGTCAGTTACTTTAGATATAGAGCTATTCCTTCACGGAATTGGAACTATATCGATCTGTTTTATTTGCAGTTGTGGTATTAGCTAGTGTCACTGTCAGTGTCAGCTGATTATGTCAGTAAAAATGTGGGTCCATATGTACTTTGACCTTCAGTATGTCTTAATAAAGCTTCCTTTGTTTAGTGTTGTCATTAATACAATGTTGGCCGTATACTTATTTATCGTTCATGGATACATATTTGCGCAACAACTCTTGTAACATGACTTACCAAGTGGCTTTCGCTCTAAAGGCTACTTTGACACTTTTTGTCAGAAACTAGCCCGTTGGTGAACTTTCACAAATCCACCATGATATTTTCTAAGAACACTCTCACTAAACTTAGATACACAACGAGCTGATGGAATTTCCAACATTCCACAAAATTCATCTCTAGGAAAGTACTTGGGTTGCTTTGCCTTTCAGGGTCACCCATTTCATAAGCTATATCAAAATCTCCCTAGGAAGGCTGAGATTAAGTTAAATCTTGAATTGCTAGCTACCTCTGCATCCAATGCAAAGTCGGTAGAATTATTCTTATTCAGTCAAATCTTGAATTGCTACTGACTCAAACCATGCAATGTCTTAAGGTTCCCTCTTTAGCATTCTAGCTAGATGCTTGATCAAATTGATCGTGAATTTTTATGAAAAAATCAAACACAAAGAAAGGATTTTCTCTTGTCACTTAAGATAAAATTAGTTTGTACCCATGCGTTTGCATGGGATGTTTAAATTGTAAAAATTAATAAAAACATGCATGATTGAAAAAATTTAAGTTTATAATGAAGAAGTATAAAATTCAATTAACATTGTCAAAAGTTACAATAAGAAATAAAATTTTGTATGAAAAATATTCTAAGTGTCATATGAGGCATATGTGAGAAAATACACATCTAAATGAAAATTCTGTATTCTGTTTTCATTGTTGTGTTAATCTGATGTGACTGATCAAGCGGTAATATCTTTCTTCACAGAAAAGATAATATATACTTTCGACCGTCTCTATACTTGCAATATCATTCTGACCACAACCTGCGTTTTTCAACTTTATATTGTTTTTTCTTAAAGTCAGCATGCTATCATGTAACTTCATAGAATATGTATTTATATGATATAACAAATCCAACTTGAAAGAAACACAACTTGATGATCCATATAAACTCCCATTGTTGAATCATTTTTAATCAAACTCTTAGAAGGAAAGAAAAACAATTAGCAGCTCATATTGAAAAGTTTTATTCATATGTTAGAATTTGGGAGAAATAAAGTAGACGAAGCAACCTAACCCAGATATATTATTGATATTGAATCAAAAGACAAAGATCAAAGTCTAGAAGCTGGACTTAATTAGACTGGAGAAACAAATATAATAGTTGAGAAATTTGAATGATCTAAGTCGTACGATTCACTACTATAAGCTTAGAAACAATTCAAATTAAGAGAAATTAAAACACAACTCACATAATTAAACCAAATTAAATGTTTGAAGTAAAGATTTATCATGAATGGTCATGGCGTTGATGGAGGAACAAACATTTGACTTCGTTATCCACATTTCAAAAATATTTGACTTTGTTATCGATATTTCAAAAAAAGAAAAATATATATAGGGACATATTTCAATGTTAGTGGTGGGTGCATGTCTATGTGTGGATTTGATAGTGGCTTCACAACATTAGCTGATGGAGTCCCCACCACCATAGACAAGGGAGAAGGTCCAACAAGGTCCAATACAAGTTTCAAAGTTCAAGCATTGACTCACATTGTTGAAGAGAGTCAAAGAAGTGCCCACGGGTTAAAAAACTAGAATTTACCCGTTTTTGTTCACCTCATAACTTAAGCTACATTGTGGCTTAGGTCTTGAATTTTTGCATTTTTGGAATCCTCATAATGTCTACTTTCAGGTCCAAGCATTAGTTTTCAATCCTACCCACAAGAGGATGAGAGATCAAGGCATTTTGTCAAACCGGTCAGATTGGGCTCCATTCTGCACGGTTTAACGTTTAAGCCTAATTACCCTACTTAAACGTGCTATAACCTTGATTTCTTTGGGGGGGGGGTTATACACATCCCAAAGTTACCCTCCATGGCCTGAAACCCAAATCATACTCACTTTTGCTAAGCTTAAACTTTGTCCCAAAAACCGGCCAGAATTGTGCTTGAACCTGGTTTTGCACAACCCAGTTCTTTCTCCAAATTCAGCCGACTCTATCACTTGCAAAGCTGATTGGCACGCTTTCCTAGAGTTGGCACACGTGCCAAGACCCTCTACGATAGGTTGCTGCCTTGGTAAGCTCAACCAATGAGAAGCAAGCTGCCATGGAAGTTGTCTCTTGCACGCCATAGGCTAGCCGTAAAGCAATCCTTCCTTTTCGGCTGTCCAATGAGAGATCAGCCAAATTCTAATTGTTTAAGCTTGATTATGAATAAGATTAATGTATAATAAGCTTTAGTATTGCTTTAGTCTATGATTTGAATGTATTTAAGTTAGTTAAGCAAGCCTTGTATTTGTTTATGCACAGACCGGATGTATTAAGCTCTTCATACCTTTCCTAGCTAGTAAGGAAAGGTAGAGGTGTGTACTTGCTTGCGTACTTGCTTGCTTGGCCATTTTGCTGGTTACATAAAAGACCCTCATGGCCATAGCAAGACATAACTTACTTTTGATATATGAAATCAGTTTGAGAGCTCCATAGCTTTCTCTCTTGAAACCTTGCTTGCTTATCCTTAATTAGGCCAATTAAGGTGGTGTTCCAGTCAAGTCTTAACCTTGATTAAGTGGTGATTCTGTATGTTAATCAAGATTGAGGGCCCTAGACTCATGTTTAGTAGTGTTTCTGTATCCATTCATTGAGTTTAGTCGATCCTTTCTTTGATTACTTCACACGGATTCAAGAGAAGCAAAGTGAGTTTACTAGGTTTAATTTTGAATTAGTAATTCATAACTTTGAATCTCTTCCATTTTCAATCCATTCATAAGTTTTCTTACATCCATTCCCATGCTTAACCAAAGCTAAGGCTACCCCCCTTTGGTCTAGCTTCCATCACAAACACTTAGCCAAACTCAACTGTGCAAAGTGACCAAACTCGGTCTTAGCATTCAGCAAGTTGGCACGGCCACCCCGTGCCTAAGAGCACGACCGTGCCTCCCTTTGGCCATGAGTTTTCTCTTGTTTTAATTTGTGTTCTTAATGTGTGTTGGCTTGGGTGGTTCCTTCCCTTGAGACATACATCATATTTGGTATCAGAGCAAAGGTTTCACCTTGGCCTAGCATACCCTTCCACACAAATTTAGTTTTCTCCTTTGTTCAAGCAACCTTATTCAAGCATGTCTTTGGAAGAAAGGTTTGAAGCTTTGATGAAGCAAAACGAGTTCTTAGCTAGCAAAATCCGAGAAGACTCACAAAAAAACCAAGAAGCTCAAGCACAAAATTAGTATCCACGAAGGCAATTGGGTTCATTCTTGAAGCAAAAGCAAAAATTGAATGAAGAAACTCTTCAATTTGAACCTAGAGCACGTGAGCAAGTCTATAGCCATGATGTTGATTCCTCAAGTGAAGAAGAAGTGCCTAGAATGGTTAGAGGAAAGCAACGGTTTCAAGCTAACACCAATGATTTCAGAGTTGAAGTTCCTGAATTTGAAGGTAAGCTTGATCCTGAGGAGTTTATTGATTGGTTATATACTATTGAATGAGTCATTGAGTATAAAGATATACCTGATGATAAGAAGGTCAAGTTAGTGGCTTTAAGACTTAGAAAGTATGCATCGTTATGGTGGACAAACTTGAATGCTAAGAGGCTTAGAGAAAGAAAGTCTAGAATCCAAACTTGGGAAAAGATGAAGACTAAGCTTAAGGCACGGTTTCTCCCACCTACTTATGTTCAAGATTGTTATTCTCAATTTCATAATCTCACTCAAGGTAGCATGAATGTTGAAGAATACACACGTGAGTTTGAGAAATTGATGATTAAATGTGACATTCAAGAACCTAAAGAGCAAACCATAGTTAGATACTTGGGAGGTCTTGATCCTAGGTATTCTAATATGGTGGAATTGCAAGCCTATGCTTCATTTGATGATGTTTGTGTATTAGTGCACAAAGTGGAACAACAAAAGAAGGCTAAACAGCCCCCAAAACCTCAAAATACAAGGCCTTTCATTCGGAACCAACCTTTTAACGAGGGGAGTTCTAATCCTACTCCTAAACCACAAAATTCCTTTCCCTCTAATCCACAAGGAACCTTATCTCCACAAAAGGCCCCAGCACCCCTAATTCGACCTAATCCCAATCCAATGAGCACTAGAAGATGTTTCAAGTGTTAAGGGCTTGGCCATATTGCTTCGGAGTGTCCAAACAGAAAAGTCATTACATTGGCTGAATGGACAACCGTGAAAGAGGACTTTGAAGAGGAAGAAAATGAGGTTGAAAGTGAGCTAGAACTTGAAGAAACTCAGGATGAAGTTGTTGAAGAAGCTGATGAAGGTGAGCTCTTAGTTTTGAGAAGAGTTCTAAGCAACCAAAAAGAAGTTAAAGATGAGCAAAGAAAGAATATATTTCATACCCGATGTACTACCCAAGGTAAGATATGCTCTTTGATCATTGATGGAGGAAGTTGTGCTAATGTAGTTTCTCTAAGCATGATTGAGAAACTAGGGCTGCAAACAATGACTCATCCACATCCTTACAACATCCAGTGGTTAAATCAAAGTAAGGGAATTCAGGTGAACTCTCGTTGTTTAATCTCTTTTTCCATTGGAAAGAACTATCAAGATGAGTTATGGTGTGATGTTATTCCTATGGATGCATGTCATATGCTTTTAGGGAAACCATGATTGTATGACCGTAGAGTTATGCATAAAGGTTACCTAAACACCTATTTATTTACCAAAGATGGCAAGAAGATCACCCTACCCCTTTATCCCCGTCCAAACTCCATGAAACACACCCACAAAATAAGCCCCCACGAAATGAGTGCTTATTAGCCGTGAGTGAATCCATTTTAAAGGCTTCCCAGCATGAGCTTAAAGCCTTTAAAGAGTGGATATTAAGCATCCAAGAAGAACCAGAAAACTCGGTGCCCACTCACCCCATTGTAAGAGCCCTCATTGAAAATTTCTATCATTTGTTTCTCGAGGAGATTCCCAAGGGTTTGCCTCCAAAGAGAGATATTCAACGCCACATTGATCTTATCCCTGGTTCCATCCTACCAAACAAGCCAGCATATAGGATGAATCCAAAGGACACTAATGAAATTCAAAGATAAGTTGTAGAATTGCAGAAAAAAGGATTGATTCGAGAGTCTTTGAATCCATGTGCCGTTTTAGCTCTTTTGGTGCCAAAGAAAGACGGTGGTATGAGAATGTGTGTTGATAGCAGGGCCATTAACAAGATTACTATCAAGTACAGGTATCTCATACCAAGACTTGAAGATATGCTAGATGAGTTTTATGGCTCTAAAGTGTTTTCAAAGATCGATCTTCGAAGTGGTTACTACCAAATCAGAATTAGAGAAGGTGACGAATGGAAGACAACTTTCAAGACAAAAGGTGGACTCTATGAATGGTTGGTAATGTCTTTTGGTCTTTCTAATGCACCTAGTACTTTCATGAGGTTAATGAACCAAGTGTTTAGACCTTATATTGGAAAGTTTGTGGTAGTCTACTTTGATGATATTTTGGTATATTCTAAGAATGAGCATGAACATCAAGATCACCTAACTCAAGTTACGTTTGTCTTAGAACATGAGAAGTTGTTTGGTAACCTTAAGAAGTGTGCTTTCTTTACTCCTGAAGTTACATTTCTTGGTTATATTGTGACTGAAGATGGTATAAAGGTAGATGAAAGCAAGGTAGAAGTTATTCGTTCTTGGCCTATACTGAAGAGCATACATGATGTTAGAGCTTTCCATGGTTTAGCTTCTTTCTACAGGAGATTTATTCGTGGTTTTAGCACTATTATAGCTCCTATGACTGAAGTTATCAAAGGTACATCATTTGTATGGACACCTAAAGCACAATCTGCCTTTGAAGATATCAAAGCAAAGCTTACTCAAGCACCAGTCCTATCCTTGCCATGCTTTAGTAAGATCTTTGAAGTTGAATGTGATGCCTCTGGTGTAGATATTGGTGGAGTTCTTACTCAAGAAGGTAAACCTCTAGCCTTCTTTAGTGAGAAGTTATGTGATTCAAGAAGAAAGTACTCCACTTATGATAAAGAGTTTTATGCTATTGTGAGATGCTTAGAGCATTAGAGTCATTATCTTATTGCTAGTCAGTTTATCTTGCATTCTGACCATGAAGCATTGAAGTATATACAAGGGCAACATAAGTTAAACTCAAGGCATGCCAAGTGGTTTGAGTTTATGCAGTCGTATCACTTCACAATCAAGCATAAGTCAGGTAAACTCAATCAAGATGCAGATGCTCTATTCAGGAGGTATCTCTTATTATTTCAGTTAGATGCTTGTGTGCTTGATTTTGAGCATCTAAAGGTTTTATATGACAATGATGAAGACTTTGGGGCATTATATGCTGATTGTTCTAAATAACCCAAAGGAGATTTTCTTATCCAAGAAGGATTTCTTTTCAAGGGTACACGACTTTGTATCCCAAAGCGTAGCACAAGAGAACTTTTAATCAGAGAAGTTCATGGAGGATCTTTAGCTGGGCATTATGGAGAGAACAAGACTGTCACCATGCTAAGGGAGCATTATTATTGGCCGGCTATGGAAAGAGATGTACAAGACATACTCAAGAGATGTGGAACATGCCAAATTGCCAAAAGCCATTCACTACCTCAAGGCTTATACACTCCATTGCCTATTCCCACTTCACCATGGGTTGATGTAAGTATGGACTTCCTTCTTGGACTTCCTGAGACCCAAAAGAACAAGGATTCTATCTTTGTTGTGGTTGATCGGTTTTGTAAGATGTCTCATTTCATTCCATGCAACAAGACTAATAATGCTACATATATTGCTGCGTTGTATTTCAAAGAAGTGGCAAGATTACATGGTATTCCTATGTCTATTGTTTCTGATATGGATACCAAGTTTTTGAGTCATTTTTGGATTACATTGTGGAAGAAGTTAGGGTACTAAACTGAAGTATGGTACTACTTGTCATCCACAAACTGATTGACAAATTGAGGTTACTAATCGAACCTTAGGAACACTCCTAAGAGCTTTGATTAAGCCTCATGCAAAGGCTTGGGATTTGCTTTTACCCCATTTAGAGTTTGCTTACAACAGGACACCGAGCAAGGCCAATGGTCTTTCTCTATTCAAGGTGGTATATGGAATTGATCCCCTTAGTCCACTTGATCTCACACCACGGTCCTTTGATCAAAATCCAAATACATATGCAGCAACAAGGGTAGAACAAATCAAGAAGGTTCATGAGTTGGTAAGGAGCAAGATTGAGAAGACTAATGAAGCATATCAAGCTCACGCTAACAATAACAAGAAGAAAGTGGTTTTTCAAGATGGAGACCTCGTATGGATTCACCTTAGGAAGGAGAGATTTTCATCCAAAAGGAAGAACAAGCTTATGCCACGAGCTGATGGTCTTTTTAAGGTACTTGAACGTATTAATGACAATGCTGACAAAGTTGATTTGCCAGGTGACTATGGAGTTTCAGCCACATTCAATGTAGCTGATTTGAAAGCTTACCAAGATGATGATTACCTTGCTGATTTGAGGATCAAATCTTCTCAACAGGGGGAGGATGATGGAGTCCCCACCACCATAGACAAGGAAAAAGGTCCAACAAGTCATACAAGATCCAATACAAGCTCCAAATTTCAAGCATTGACTCACATTGTTGAAGAGAGTCAAAGAAGTGCCCACGGGTTAAAGAACCAGAATTTATCCGTTTTTGTTCACCTCATAACTTAAGCTACATTGTGGCTTAAGTCTTGAATTTTTGCATTTTTTGAATCCTCATAATGTCTACTTTCAAGTCCAAGCATTTGTTTTCAATCATACCCACAAGTGGATGAGAGATCAAGGTATTTTGTCAAACCGGTCAGATTGGGCTCCATTCTGCACGGTTTAATGTTTAAGCCTAATTACCCTACTTAAACGTGCTATAACCTTGATTTCTTTGTGTGTATGGGGGGGGTATACACATCCAAAAGTTACCCCCATGGCCTGAAACCCAAATCATACTCACTTTTGCTAAGCTTAAACTTTGTCCCAAAAACCGGTCAGAATTATGCTTGAACCCGGTTTTGCATAACCCGATTCTTTCTCCAAATTCAGCCAGCTCTCTCACTTGCAAAGCTAATTGGCACGCTTTCCTAGAGTTGGCACACGTTCCAAGACCCTCTAGGATAGGTTGCTGCCTTGGTAAGTTCAACCAATGAGAAGCAAGCTGTCATGGAAGTTGTCTCTTGCATGCCATTGGCTAGCCGTAAGGCAATCTTTCCTTTTCGGCTGTCCAATGAGAGATCGGCCAAATTTTGATTGTTTGAGCTGGATTATGAGTAAGATTAATGTATAATAAGCCTTCGTATTGCTTTAGTCTATGATTTGAATGTATTTAAGTTAGTTAAGCAAGCTTTGTATTTCTTTATGCACAAACCGGATGTATTAAGCTCTTAATACCTTTCCTAGCTAGTAAGGAAAGGTAGAGGTGTGTACTTGCTTGTGTACTTGCTTGCTTGACCATTTTGTTGGTTACATAAAAGACCCTCATGGCCATAGCAAGACATAACTCACTTTTGATATATGAAATCAGTTTGAGAGCTCCATAGCTTTCTCTCTTTAAACCTTGCTTGCTTATCCTTAATTAGGTCAATTAAGGTGGTGTTCAAGTCAAGTCTTAACCTTGATTAAGTGGTGATTCTGTATCTTAATCAAGATTAAGGGTCTTAGACTCATGTTTGGTGGTGTTTCTGTATCCATTCATTGAGTTTAGTCTATCCTTTCTTTGATTACTTCACACGGATTCAAGAGAAGCAAAGTGAATTTACTAGCTTTAATTTTGAGTTAGTAATTCATAACTTTGAATCTCTTCCATTTTCAATCCATTCATAAGCTTTCTTACATCCATTCCCATGCTTAACCAAAGCTAAGACAACCCCCTTTGGTTTAGCTTCCATTACAAACACTTAGCCAAACTCAACCGTGCAAAGTGACTAAACTCGATCTTAGCATTCAGCAAGTTGGCACGCCCACCCCATGCCTAAGAGCATGACCGTGCCTCCCTTTGGCCGTGAGTTTTCTCTTGTTTTAAGTTGTGTTCTTGATGTGTGTTGGCTTGGGTAGTTCCTTCCCTTGAGACATACATCATTAGCAGTGTTTACAATACTGGGTAGCATGTGTGCAAGGGAGTGCCATGGATGATGAGATGATAATCTTACAGTAAAAAGAATTCGATAAAGAGTAATTGATTTGCAAAGAGAAGACTCTTTTAAAAATTTCTAGTAGAAAAGGAACGATAAAGAGAAAGCAAAGGGGATTGAGAATAACTAAGGCATCCCAATAAGAAATGTAAGGGGATAATAGTTTATGAAATGTAAGGGGATAATAGTTACATTTTAGAACTGATCATGGGAGGGGGGGAGTGGGAGTAACAGCATGCATGATTTTAGGCATAAAAATAAAGATTAAGATAACTTTTAAAGCAAATATCCTTAATTTTATAACTAACTATTATCTCTATTTTAAAATTCAAAATTTAAATTTAAAATATGGGTCAAAAAGATATAGAGTTCTTCCATTACAGATTTTGCAACTTCTTTAGCTTGCTATGATATTGCATTCAAACAAGTTTAGTTGTCCATGACTTTCTTCAAAAATCTTCTTATTCTGATTTTAAGCCCTTAATTGCACACATTCTCCATGGTTACTGACTAATCAATCGTTAATTAGCTCACCTCTTTGTTGATGTTACTAATTAAATCACATTGTTAATTGAATTACTTATACTATACAAATACATTATATCCCTCGATCTTAACCCACAAGAGAACAGTTTTGAAAGTTCTTTAATGGATATATTGACACTAGCATTGACAAAAGTGTGTGTGACTGATTACCTGAACTTGTTTGATCAATGGTATAGCTATGAACTTTTCAACCGAATTTTAAAACTAGATACAAGATTTCTTCTATTTCTGTTGTTTGGACCAGATTTTGATCGAATATAGGCTCATTAAACCCATAAAAGCTAGGCATAAGACAAATGTTTTGTTTGAATTTTACATACTGTACAATTTATCTGATTTAAATTTGACCCGAACTTAAACTTTCGCCACACTAAATTTAATTAACACATGAATGCTTAATAAAAAAATTTGTTCCAAGTGGTGCATCACTACCAAATAACAATAATCAATTTTATTGATCATTAAGTCACGCATAGCTATGATCATCAAATAGATTAACATGACTAAAAACCTTATTTTTAATATTTAAGTAAACATACGGACAAACCGAAAACCAAATAATAACAAAGAGTTAAAATTCTTTCGAAAAACACTAGATTTAGACAGTCTCATCCCTACATACATACATAGAAAGAGTTTTGAGTCTGAACAAGACAGATGGATGCCGTAGATATGCATTGTAGTTCAATTAGTAGTTTGCAATCAAATGACAGTGCTATAAGTATCCCCACTCTGCCAATAAGCTGCAATAATGTTGGGCAATTCCACCCATTTGGCATCATCAATGGTGGCGCTTAATTGGAACCGTAGACTAAGAGGTCCACTTGGTGGATTTTCCATGTCCCAAACTGCTCCATAGGGTTTTCTCATCGGCCTCCAATCCTTGCAATCCTCCTGCATCATTGCCCATACTACCAATCATTCACACGAGTTTTGGTGAGTTTTGGTCGGCCTGTATGGCCCAAACTATAAGATCAGCTCACCTAATAAACTACTTAAGAATTTTTATGAGAGATTGGAATTCAAATTCTCTCTATGACCGTGTTCGGCAGCACCATTTTGGATAACGTTTAGTATTTTGATGAGATCAATATATTAATTAGTTAATTTTTAGTGTTCAATAAGCTAGTGTTTTAACTAGTATTTTAAGTAGCGTTTAGCGTTTTAGGCAGTGTATTTGGAAAGCTAATAGTATTAACGTTTGACATTTAAAAGTAGTATTTCATATTTTTTAGCCAAAAAATATCCTTTAAAAATTTGATCTCTAGAAATTATCTATATCCGTTTATGTCAATTTACATTAATCAGTTGGCATAACAGTTAAATTTATCAAATACATTAGTTTCAATTGCTAAGTTAAACAACTATCCACTAACAACTAAATTAGAAACATTATCTGCTACCTAAATAGTCATCCATCACCTGAACCGCTATCCGCTATCTATATAGTTAATTTTGCCGAACATGGCCTACATCAATCTTTGCGTCTGCCTACACAAACAAACTTTAAAAAATAAGAAGACAGAAAAAGATGGATTAAAATCCATGGATGATTTGATCTACCTGCCAGACTTGAACCCCGACGACGTCGTATAAACCAGGAGCATGGAGGATGATAAAGGCCAAGTAATGAGGGAACTTGCTGCTGTCGTGGATCTTGAAGACGAGGGAAGAGGGGCACCCACCGTACGGACAAAGGACTCGGCGAAACTCAATGTCAACGACGCCGTATGAGAGAAGCTCCGCCTCGAATCCGGGCCGGGCCATCTTTGCATACACTTGGGCCGGGAAGAGAAAGTCCACCCAGTCTCCCACACCAAAATCGGTGGCTACCACCACCACCCCGTCGTCCGTACAACACCCTCCCTTGCACCTTACCTATATATTTCTCATTAATTATCATTAATGACATAAAATGAAATTCATCTAATTAGTTTAATGGATGTGAATCACAACACTTTTTGGGAAGGTAATCAAGCCGCAGATTGATACTTTCTGTAAGATCATCTTCTTTATAACTAGATTATGTCGTCCTGTGTGATCTTTTGCATTCATGTGATGATGGCAGTAGGTCGGATCTGGGTTCGGTCCACCTAGATCTAAATTCATTTGATTTTTTTGGACTTGGACCTAGACCCTGCCCTAGATCTATTGGATTTGGAAATATGAGATTCAGACCCAAATTCTACATGTCTGGTGGATCTACACTATACTGGTCTTAAACAGGTTTTAACTGTTTTTTATATTAAAAATTATCTTTTTCACATCCCAACATGAAATACTATATTTTAAAGACAAATAATTGAATTTAAATGGCAAGGTGTTTAATAAAAAATATTCTAGCGACATATACCATAACTAAATGTTCTTACTTACTTCTTACAAATCAAAAATGATATTTTAATAGAAACCACAAAGACAAAGTCCATCAAATTTTAAACAAACATGACAAAATAGCTCTTTTTCTATACTAATATAATGCCCCCCTTCTTTCTATCCAAAAAAAAAAAGGTTCTTCTCCCGCAATTGGAGAAAGCAAAGTGGCTTGGGGTTTACTTGTTTAGAGTTGTTTTAACCAATTACCTTTGCCAAATTTAATAAAAAATTAATGGGTCTTGGGTCGATTTTGAGTCTGAATTTTTCATACCCAAACCCAAACCTAGATCCAACCCACGTTCCTCTAACCCAAATCCACTTAAGACTTGTCGGGTCTTATTTAGACCCACACCCTCTAATTTAGGTCAGACCTGATGGGCATCATTACAAATTATGGTCAACATCGCCAGCACTCTTATAAGAGGGTTTGAATGGGTGTCGTTCTTTTCCCTTCGAAAGGAAGAAAAAAAAAGAAAGAAAATTGATAGTGAAAGTGTAACACTTCAAGTATAAGGATTTGAGAGAAAGGTTGTTAGTATTTAACATCAAATCTCTATAGTTTTTATGATTTCAAAAATGTTTTCCACATTACAAAATACTTAAAAAACTATTCAAGTTTTCTACTTGATGATCTAGATATCATCATATAACATTGAAAAAATTATGATTTATGATCCTACAAGTTTATGGAGCTAATGTTTATACCTGGTAGCAGCCACCACATCCAGTTCCATTCTTGTATGGCCTATGGACTCCAGCCACATACCCATTATTCAGAGTATTCCCAAGCTCTCCATATCCACAAGCTCCGTCTGAAATTCCGAGGGAAAAGAAAAGGCATAGAGATCGATATAAACTTATTTTTTGGCCCTACGCTTCAAATTTTCATTAATCAACTAGCATTGCCCACATGTAATAATTAACCTCAAGCAAGTGACATGATAATCGACGAATTGGATTTACCATACTTAATGTTCATTTTCATCCAAAAGTGAGATAAACAATATTTCCGTAAAAACATTCTAGCTTATAATTTTTAGTATTAGTGCAATTTCGAAACTTTTGACTAATTGCATTAGTTTCTTCTTTGTAGATATTGACATATACCTTGCTAAGCATTTAGCATGTATAGAAAACGAAGCACCCACATGTACACCAGTCGAGAAAGTAAATTTTATATGAAAAATAAATATTTACCACTCTACATACTAACATACATACTTGGATTTCCTGGGCAATTAGGGCTACCATAGTAAGTGGCTCTCGACCAAATGAAGTCTTGAGTATAAGCAAGTGCGAACAGATAGAGCATCACCAAGAGAATAACATTGTAGTGATAACTGAAACCCATATTTTCTTAAGCCAAATGACAAGATACTAGCTTAAGAAACCTAAGAGAATTGTGAGAAATCAAGCCTTTGAGTTTTATATATTTATAGGAGATTGGATGTGAAGGGGAGCTTTGGAGTAACGGTAAGGTAGTCTACGTGTGATCAAAAGATCACGGGTTTGAGCCTTCGAATCAGCCACTGACAAAGTCAGGTTAAACTGCATACAATTCACCCCTTGAAGTGGGGCTTTTCCCCGAACCCTGCGTGAATGCGGGATATTTATGCACAGGCTACCTTTTTAATAGGAGATTGGATGTATAGAAATATCAAGAATTGTGCATACTTTTCCCCCCCACCACAGAGAGTGACTAGAACAGTGAGTCTGGTGCATGCTATTTTCTTATCCTTTCACAATGGGCCACATTGCAACTAAACTTTCACAAACACCATTAGTTATTCCTTTTTTTTTTTTGGGTCTTTGGTGCTTAGGTTAAACCAAGGTTGTTATGGATAATAGCATATAAACATGGAATTTTGATTTTAGGAATCTGAAATTATTTAGCCATTTTCAAAACTTTGGTAATGGTAAAACTTCAACTTGTAATATCATAAATAAAATTTTAATTAGCTAGTTTCAAGTTTTGGTAAATTTTCACTAGATTTGCATTAGAAAGGTAAATCGGTGGATACGACTAGATAAACTGGTGGCTTCAAGATAGCGAATAGAGTTTCAAATTTGTGATCTTAGAGTTAGACAATAAATTATCTTTGTCCTATTTTCTTGACAATGGAAATCAAAATATTGAACTAGCTAATAACCCCTTAAAAAATATTTTTTTAAAAAAGTTATTTTTTAATAAAATTCTGAATGTGTATTTATTAAAAGTTATTTTTTAATAAAATTCTCAATATGTATTTATTTTATTGTATTCAAGAAGAGAAGAAAACATATTGATAGCTAGAGGAATCCAGAAAACAAAATAGTAAAGTGTTTCCCTAGAACATCTAAGTTTCAAAAAACTGTAACAGGTTCTAATGTTCTAGGAGGCATAAAAATAAACAAAATTTTAACAGATTTTTAAATTTTTAAAAATTTGGGTTGGTGCATAATATTAACAGATCTTTTTTTGAAATAAATATTAGGAGCATTGGGTATAGGAAGTGAAGCAAGATTGAGCACAACGGTACGGACTTATGTACCTATTGTTGTCCCATAGATTTCTTCAAAAAAAATTTGTAACCTTATTTATTTATTTATTTATTTATTTATTATAAAAGATATGCCAAAGTTAATATAGACGAAATTCAAACCTTAACTTTAAAAAGCAGTTTTCAAAAACCTCACTAATTGAGTTAACTAGCCCTGAATCCTGTGCTATGCAAGAATAATATATATATTTTTAAACAGTCTCTCTAAAAATAGTGACATTAACATATTATAATTTACTTAACTTCCTTCTCTCTTCATAAATGCAATTTTAAATATACTTTTATTCTGGCACTTAATTATAAATAATAAATTTTTAATAAAAATAAATATTAAAGAATTAATTATGTAACACGTTTTGAGAGCACATCACTCGCACTCAGTCTTTATATAT
>JACYFF010031956.1:4511367-4553790 GCA_017589665.1 Selenicereus undatus | reverse complement strand
TGTGTGTGTGTGTGTGTGTGTGTGTGTGTGTGTGTGGGTGTGTGTGTGTGTGTGTGTGTGTGTGTGTGTGTGTGTGTGTGTGTGTGTGTGTATAAAGATTAATAGCCTCTCATGACCTCTCTGAATAGTAATGGTAATGGTCAAGTGGTTCATATAACATGTGAGTTCTACTATTGATTGGCAAACTGACATCATTTATGCTATCATGAAGCACCTTAAACAAATCAAATTAACACAGGCTGCTGATTTGCTCTTTTTTTGGGGGGGGGGGGGGCCTGTAGATTGGTTTCATTTCTTCACAAGCCCATTGGTTGAACAACAAGAAAAAAAGGGAATTGGAGTTTAATTTCTCTTGAGCAATGGGTCCATCCTCTCCACTCTCCCTCAATTTGATAAAAGCAAAGAGTTGGATATGCTTTTTTCCACCTAAATGGTGAATGATTAGAGATTGCTAAGTAAACATTATTTTGACGTCACTTGTTAGGGTTAGTATTCGAGCAATTAATTTAGCGAAAACGGAATATATAGGATCCTAAATAAATCGAGAAAAAATAAAATAGGATCAAACGCAAAAATAGAGACAAAATTTAAAAGTTGAAAATCCAAATGGGGAAAAAACCATGGGCGGCAACTAGACTAATGAATCTATAATAGGAGAGAGAGTGCAACGAATGATGTCAACAATATTAGAGATCAAACTAAAGAGAGATATTAACTCACATGAATTCTCAAACATAAAAAACTATATCAACTATAACTAGCATAGTGGAATAGAAAGCAATAGATAACTCTCACAAAGTGTCAAGATGCACATCATTTTGGCCCACTACAAATACCTACAAGAGAGGCCTAAATGGCCACACCAAAATTCTGCATAAAGGGCTCCAAACGCTCGCATCAAACTACGTCGAATAACCTAATATTTATAGAGAAGTCCCAAAAGTACCAACAAATAACCTAGTTGCAAACATGTGCCTTGTCCACCAAGCACCATCTTTCCAAAAAGGGAAAGGATCTTCAATCCAAAACATGGAAGCAATATAATTCCCATAATATAGAAGACTTCCAACCACACATTGAGTCTTGAGTGCCAAGCAACAATCTTCAAAAAAGAAAACAACTTAATTATTTACAAAATCAACAAAGGAATTTGGGACAAATCCCAACGGAAACATTAACTAAATGTATGGAATATAAGTAGTTTCAACACATGTCTTATTGACAATTAATACTTTAGTATTTATTTTTTACTTTAAAAAATTTAATTTACGATTTAATGGTACAATAAGAAAACCTTATTTAATGTTGCATGTATGAAGAGTGTGGATCTTATGGTCTTGACACATGACAAGGGAAGAGTTAATGCTATGGTTGATTCAAATGTTAAACTTTGGTTTATGGGACTCTCAATCTCCTTCCTTTGAATTAAATAAATAAAGAAAAAAACTCAATATTGCAAAGATTAATACATGTATATTAATGAAGAGATCATTTTTCTATGGAAAAAAGAATATGATGACACAAACATTTCACAATACTTTTAATAACTGCAATTTAATAAACTATTCTTGGGTGCTTTCAACATGCATCATACTTTTCTATATCCCTCTTAATAAATATAGGGATTGATAGGATTTTACATTTGGGCTTGTGGGAGAGAATTAGATGATGTTATAATTTTGTCTCTCATCATTTTTAATTCTTTCATACCAAATATAGGAAAATTATAATGACGAATAATTTTCATCTAAAAATTATTCGTCATTAATTAAGTTGATGTATTAATCACCAAAATGAAACGCGTTACAAAAATTCTCAAGCGTAGCCGAGGTGTTAGCTACATCCATCTATTTACAGTAGATAATGCATAATCCCTGTCACTAAAAAAATTATTTTTTAAGGAGAATTATTTTTCAAGAAAATTATTTCGTTTTAACCAGACACAACCTTATTCTACGTATAGCTTTCTTATCAAACACCACCATCAAAAGTTTGACAAGGTGTGTTCGAACATTTACTACTGTAACTTTACAGATTGTGAATCATTCCATTTTTTGGGGGGTATGAATGAAGCATAAGGATCGACATAGGTGGGATGCAAACACAAATCTATGATAACAATTCTCAAATACTTTACCAGTTGACCTAACTACACTAGCTTATAGATTGTGAACTATAGGTGTGAGTTATTGAAGTAATATTAAAACCTTTGATGACAAGTAATCTATATATCTTCATGAAATATATACAAACATCATATCCCTATCCCTTTGATGTTACTATATAGATAAGCATCCATTAGTACTAGGTAAGCATTGTTGTGTACTTATGTCTAACCTCATTTTAAATTTCTAAGTAGAAGGTTGATATTAGGAAATGGAAGGGAATTAAGAAAAGAGACTTTATCAAGTCAAATTTGGGTTAGGTGACTTTCAATCCTGGACTTCCACCTTTGGATTGGAAATTCACCAAATTTTCCTGTCAAAGAAAAAGAAAAGAAAAAACAAAGTAAAATAAAAATGAAAAGTAATCATGTATAATCATCACTCTTGCTTGAGTGGAATTGCTTAACTAAATGAAAGGACCTCTTCGTAGGGAGATATCACGGCCTGTATGTGATAAGATTATAGTTTCGGATCTATAAAAAATGTACTATTTTTCTTCTTTTCATCTTTGTTTTTAAATTTACCCGTCTTGAATCCTCATATATATATATATATATATATATATATATTATAGATGATATAAAAATTGGATTATTGAATTGTTTTAGATTAATTTCAGAGTTCATGAAGGTTGAGATTCGAGTGATATATACAAAGATTAAAATTATTTGAACCTAACAATTCAATTTAGTTAATGATTGTGATTAATTAATCTCGAATTGGCTCATATCACTGTATTAACTTGTTAAACCTTGTTTTTTTACGTGTTTTTTCTTGTTAATTCTCTCACCATCTTAATTTCCTTGCTTATTTCACTTGTTTTAGTAAGGATTTAATAGTCGTTACTGTGTCTTTGCATTTATATTCGTCTTACCTAAGTTAATTATTTTCGATTCTTTGGATTTGGGAGAGTTGGATGTAATGAGTGGTTGCGTTGGACGAGCTAAGAAGAAGAATTGAGCTCAAAAGAAGGTGAATTGTACGTGAGCAGAGGCAGCATGTGATGAACAAGAAGTCAAGGACAAACACGGGTAGCCATGCTGAGTGGCACGATCGTGTGCCTGCTCTCCACTGTGTCCGACAACTTGAGTTTAGTGACTAAAATTCTGAACTTGGGTTGGGACTAACACCAATTATGTCTTGTTGTTTATGAATTAGTCCCATTTGAACTTGTTCTTACTTGTGTTACTGAATTCTAATGCATAATATGCTCACCATATGTTCGATGAAGGGCTTGAAAGAATCTTCACCTATTGTTATTCAAGTTTAGCGGAACATTTAATTAAACTTGAGAGCTTTACCTGGTGCGACTTAGTAGATGATTAGGGCTTTTATATGAAATAATTTATGTCTTAATTGGGGCCTAGAGATTATTTATCTTGTAATTTTCTAGCTATTAATCCAATGAAAATAAGCAATTATTGTTTTAGAATTAATCTTTGATCCTTGAAAGAGGGATATGATGGGCGTCCATTGTTGATCTATCCATTCTTATAGTCAGCATTGACGACTTCAATGGGGTTAATAAATGATGTGTAAGCATAATTGTATGGTTGATTCCAACCTAAATGCTTTTACTGTATGAATTATTCAATCGTGGTCTTAGTGTTAGTCCAATCTTGTGATTTATTTAGCCTAGCTTAAATGTTTTGGTGAGCTTGGTAGTTTAAAGATGTTTCCTGTGAGATTGATCCGTACTTTCCGGTTGCTAACTACATTAGTACCGTGCACGTCCGATTTTAACTTATTTTGGTGTCATTGGTTGGGCACTTGTGGAGTTTCAATATCAAAGTCAACTCAAGTACTCCACACAAGGATTTTTCTTTTCTTTTTGTAGTTTTTACTTTTTATTCTCCTTTGTTTTCCAGCTTGGAGCTGTCATATTCCGCTTCAGATTTTGGGATATTTATTTTCAGTAGTGTAAGTATCATTTTAGATTGTATTTTTATGCAACTTTGACTTGAAATGAAGGTAGGTAACTTGTATTTCATTTGTTTGTGTTGTATTAGGGGACAATATCATTTGAAATTTTTTGAAAAATACAATCTAAAATAACCCGTGGACTACTGAAAATAAATAACCCTGAAGTTCATTGCATTGGGAGTTATTTTCTAAAATTTAGATGATTGCTGGTTTTAGACATATTTCCTTCACTAAGAATACAGTATTTTGACTTACGCTTGAAAGATGTTGAGCTTTATTTGCTCAGAATACAAAATTATCGGCTTCATTAAGGGATGAAATCAAAATTAATGATTCCACTCTAAGCTTTATTTGTTGTGGTGTAAAATAGATAGGAAAATAAATATTATAGAAGTGTGGTTTTTTCGACGGACTAGAATTGGTTAGCATTCGCCATGGAAGTAGCAAAAATACAAGGTCTAAACCAGAATATGTAGCTCTGATACCATGGAGAACAATTGAGAAAAAGTGGTTAGATAACTATATAGGGTTGAGTATACGACAATTATATAGAGATTATGGTAGAGATTGCAATAAAAACTTTTCTAATAATGATGAGATTTTCGAGATAATGTAGTTTCACATCAACATATATACTAATCTTCTATAAGATGAAATAATATCTTCTTTCTACACTAGAATGTTCCCCAATGTATTGCCTTGACAAGTGAGTTAGGCCAATTCATTCAGCCTGGAAAAAGAAGGTGCGGCAGGTTTGAGTCAGACTTTGATCCGCTAATTTGTAAGTTTTTGGGAATTGGCTTATTTTGATCTTAAATTGAAAAAATCGTATTCAAAAACCAAAATTTTATAGCGCATTTGCGTTGGATTTTCAAATCACGCCTGCCTGCTGCCATGTGCGCCCATTGTCTTGATTGTCGGACTTGAATTAAAGTATGATCTTTTTGGGATGTAGGTTGTAGCTATTGATGAAATATGAATTATCTTCGAGATTGACTTTAATTTAAATTTGAATGGATCTAGGTTTACTTTCGGTTTAGGTCAATTTGAATCTCGTGTCAATTGATCCAGTTAATTCTAAAATGAAAATATATTAAATACTAGTAGGAACCTTTAGATTAGATACATTCAGTATGAATTAGTTCATACTTTTGTTGCCTTTCTTTTGGGTGATAGGTGAAACCAAACATGTTCTCAATTACAGTTTGTCTTTGTCAAATATAGTTTGGGCATTTGAGATGTCATAGGCATTTTGCTTGTGACATTGCTATCTTGCTCTGAAATTTAATAAACTACCCATGGGTTGAAAATGGTTAGATGCGCAATTGAATCTCTTATATTTGGGTAATGAAAATGAGGGATGAACGGTTTTGTGTCTCCCTTTTAAAATTACGAAATTGAAATCAATTCCTAACTTTTGAGAATCGGAATCAAAATCTTCAATTTCAATTCTGATTTCAAATACCCACTACCCCTAAATTTGAAAATTTTCAAATAGAGTATTGCATTTTGTTTCCTTCCATTTTGGGGGTAGGGGTGTCTGATATGCCAAAATCTAGAACTTAGGAAGTTAAGATTAAAAATTACTAGCTCCAACACTCTATGATTTTACAAAATACAAAAGCAATTAAGAAGATGTATTGTTAAATTATCAAAAAAACATGACATGATGGATGCTCCTAACAAAGCTAATTATACGTGCAAAAAATCCCTCAACTTGGTTTACTAACAATCTAATTCACTAGCTAAAGTATGAGAAAAAAAAACTTACAAAGACTTATTAAAAATATGAAAAATTCATGGAAAATCTCAAATTTACAAGCCAAAATACGGTTCCTAGTTTCAATTCCACTACCCAAGTAACGCTCAAAAACGTAACCATTAAGACTACTTACTTGAGAACCGAAACTGAAACGGTGTGACTAATTTTGCTCCTATTCCGAGATATACAAAATTCATGCTTACCCCTAGTGAAAATATGTCATAGAAAAGTGGAACTCGTCTTCCAACTCTTCAAAATAGATGACGAAATGATTCACTTGATTCTCTTATAGTCTCTCACATTCGTACAGTCATACTAACAAATTCATAAAATTTTTATATTACATATTACATAAAGTGTAATTTTGAGCTGCTATGACTTTGTAAGTACTAGTTAATTTATACACATTCAGAACATCAAATATTTTTCCATAAAATTTTAAATAACTTTAATGGTTGTCAAGAGGACCAATCCTTAAGAAAACTAAACTTATTTCTTTTTTCCCTCTCCTCCAAGAAATCCTTAGCCTCTACTCCTTCAAAGGGGCTGCTACCATCGACGCTTTTATCGATGATAAATCTTGTTTTGATTTATTTAAGTGTCAATCAATAATTTAATACTGGTTTTTCCACAAATAAAATTTGTCTCTTCATATATAAGAATTTTATTTTACCGTTTTATACGAGTATTAGTCTCTCTTCTTATAAAAATTGTATTCAATTGGTTTAATTTAAGACAATGGATGAATATTGATTTCCAAATCATTATAGCACGGATTCTGAGATCCTCCATGAAAACTAGAAGTACAATCACCGAAAATTACTCACAATAAAATTATCATGATTTCAGAGTCGAACATCATTAAAATCTATATTAGTTATTTGAAAATTGAATGTCACAATTATGATCTAGATCTACAACTACTCATTCACAATTTTCATTACAAGTATTCGTTTGACATATAATCAACGAAACCGTCATCTTCTATCCCCCCCCCCCCAAAAAAATCTACCTTGACTCGTATCTAGTAATTTGGGCTGTCAAATAGGTCAGGTCGGGTCAGGTTCGTGTTCGGGTCGAAGTTAAACGGGTTGAAAACCCCCCGACCTAAACCTGACCTGTTTAATAAACGGGTTGAAAAATTCAACCTGAAACTGTTTAACATTTAAACTGGTCAACCTGATTTTGACCTGTTTAACCGTTTAAGTTAAACGGGTTAGAATCAGGTACCACTTACCTGTTTAACCCACTTAAGTTTCAAACTTTAAATGAACATGTGTGTGAGCCTGAGACTGCAACTGGACACTTTGTAAATAATACATGATTACATGAATTCTTGGTATACCAACTACTGAACGAACCGGCTTCTGAGGAGATCAGTAAGTCCTAGAGATCAGTAGCGAGGAGATGGGGCGAGGGGAGCGGAGAGGATATGGGGAGATCGGATCCGTATAGAGGATAAGAGGGGGGCGACTGAAGGCTGAAGCAACTCAAACAAGCTCTAGCTCTGTGAGGAGGAGTGGTATTGCGAATGAAGAACTGAAGAAGACAAGAAGTCTTTTATATCTAGGGTTTTCATATGATAGGGTGGGCTTTATGGGCTTAGGAACAAAAAAAGTGAAAAATATAAAATTTGAACTCCCCATCCCCTAGCCAAAAATCTGAGAATTAAAATTTTAATGGCCCCCAAAAATGTTCAAAAAAACTACACATAATTATATACCGATAGACGAGTTAAATGAGTTACTGTAAATGGGTAAACGGGTTGACCTGTTTAACCTGTTTATTTAAACGGGTTAAATAGATTTTTTTTCGTGTTGAAAATTTCAACATGAACCTAACCCGTTTAATTAAACGGGTTAATCGTGTCAACCCATTTAATTAAACGGGTTGAAAATCTTTACCCAAACCCGCCTAATTTCGTGTTCGGTTCGGATCGGTAATCGTGTCGGATCAGCTTTTGACAGCCCTACTAGTAATCCCAGAGGCAAGTACGTAAAATCTACATTAGAGACCTTCGACAGCTATTTACTCCACAGAAAAAGTACAGTGAGTTTTGACAGGCACTTTGCAATGGTCAACTATATTTTGGAGGGGGGGGAGGTTAAGAGAACCGGACCGGACCGGACCGGTCGGTCGGACCGGGAACCGGTTGGTGGGGCGGGCCGGATGTTAAGAAAAAACGTTTTGAACATCGAACCGGAAAAACCCGGTCAAACCCGCTTGGACCGGATGACTCGGTCAAACCGGCCAACCGTGGTTAGACCGGATTTTCCCAGTTCTAATAAAAAAACCCAATTTTTTTTTTTTTGGCCCGTGAAGTCTGAAGATTGAAGAACGCAGGCTTGCTTCTCACGCTCTCCTCGGAGTGGGTCTTGGAAGACCTGGAGGCGGAGATCCGGATCGGGTAGGGGCGGACGTAGCAGAATGAATGGCCGAGGCCCTCGTCGTATGGGGCAAACACGTACAGGTCGTGTTGGTAGTGGTGCCGGACCTCGGCGGCGACGCCGGTGGTGGTGCTGTTGCCCAAATCGAAACTTCTAAAAAGAAGAGAGTTGGGATGGAGAAGAGAGTTGAGATAAGCATGGAAGCTTGCGTTTGGGGAGTGAAATACTGAAATGTTTTGGGGGGGTGGCGAGGGAGAGAGAGAGGTTGAAGTGGAAAAAGACCTTTGGAAAATGAGGAGGAGGGAGGTTTTGAAATAGGGCAAGGCAGGATGGACGGATGGCGTAGGCCTCCTAGGCCTGCTTTTTCTTTTATTTTCTTTTTTATTTTGTTTTATATTATTTTGGGGGGCTGAATTTTCAAGGTTTATTGTTCTCCTTTTTGTGAGTGCAGCACAGTGGCAGTCAAGTACTGAAGAATAGGACACGAATTGTTTTATTTTATTTTGGGCTATTACAACGAATTTGATTAGTTATGTTACCTGTGTATTGAACATGAATTATTTTATTTTTTTTGTTGTGTGAATATTTTTTTGCCATTTTGTTGTTAACGTTAACTTTGTTAAACATTAATTTGTAGTACTTCTAGACACCAATTGTAGAATTATTCATTATTGCGTTTGTGCATTGAATGTATGCAAAACTTGAACCTGAAATACTCAACTTCATGTTTATGTCGTACAATTGTGTTGTATAGAACAATGTAATAAAATTTGAGAAAAAAATATAACAAATATATGTAAAAAATTTTCAAGGCTCACCAGGTTGTGCCGGTCTAACCCGGTGTGACGGTAAACCGGGTCAACCGGTCCAACCCCGGTCCAAACGGTCCAACCAGTTGAACTATCGACTCACTCTGCCAACCGGTTCGATTACCGGGTCGGTTCTCTCAACCTTAGGGGGGGCTCTTTCAAAAATTTGACATCCATCAAGATCAATATTTTCAAGTCTTCTACAATAATGCAAAAGAAAATTTACAACTTAATTCAGCAGGGAGGCTATCCAGAACAATCAGACGAAAAACATATTTTGCATTCCTGCACTCATAAGACGCCACTCGCTGTCTAAAGACCACAAGAGACTCTTCCAATGTGTTCATAATAATGCTCCATTAGAGTTCAAGAGGACATGGAGGATATTTCGCGACAGCATCTGAGAAATAGGCTAGTCCTTCGAAAATTCATGCAAGGTTTCGTAGATCTTGCACACAATTAGAGCAATTTTACGTGAGAAAACTTAAAAGTATAAATTGCTCATCCAAGCTGATAAAAAAGAGGCTCAACAGCATACAGCTTTCACACTACAACACTACGAAATGTGGGTCCTGCCTCAGTAGAGGGTTTGCAAGATCAAGATGTAAGTAGGCTTACCCCAACAGGAAAAGAGGCCGGTTTCATGAGACCTGCAAAAAATCTCTGATGAGAATGTTTTTTATGGGTTAAAACCTTGGTAAGGAACAGTGCATTGGAAAACGACAGTAACAGAAGATCAACAAGTGTATTAAGAAAAGTAAGCATCGAAAAGGGGTGGTGGAAAGTTTGCATACAGTTTAAATTAATAAAAAAATGAACCGTGACATCAACTTTTTCTTTCTTTCCTTTTTTGGGAGCCGGGGGGGTCATAATGAGACTCGCTAAGTCGCTATTATAGCACACCACAGAATTGGGAACAGGTGCATGTTCTTTCTACAGAACAGTCCTAGCGAAGGTGCAAATCATGAGCGAACATGGTGAAATGGTAGACCAAAAAGGAGTGAAAAAAGTTTAAGGCATAACAATCTCCTTATGGTTCTGAGCCCAAATTACCTATTGCCAATAGATAGATGAATCGAGACGTGCAACAGAAAAGTCACTGTCAATCACAGCAGAAACGAATTCTGAAGAAATATCCAATTATATCTTCTAATTAGTTCTAAATAAAACAGAAGGCAAGAAAGCACTAAAGTTTAGAGGGATCCTTCCCCAAATCCAGGGACCTGGCCGCATTTTATAAGCACATACAGCGGAACGACCATAAAAGCATTACATAAGTGCTCCCCTTTTCCAGAGCAAGCAGGTGCCCCCACTGGGCACTGCCTCACTGAAGGCGCAATAATTGTCTAAATAATGCTCAATAGCCTCAAATTTAGAATATCCTACCATGGGATCAGCAAATTTAATGAATGATAGACACCTATGAAAAACATATTTCTAACTTTTGTAATGGTGGGTCTATAGAATGAATATAATATTTGCATGCCTTTTGTGTTATTGGCGTCTTAATCATAGCATGATAGCATCAGGACCCCGCCAACAATGCCATCAAGCATGCAGGAGTTGCCAACAGCTGGGCTCACTGAACACCTAGGACGTACTTGCGATTTGCAAGTATGGTAACATATAAGGCAAGACAAATACCAAAATCACTGGCAAGGAGCAGAACAGCACATATCTCCTCAATAAATCACACAACAAAGGTGGTACTATCACATTATGGCATCGACTACATCCCTTTTTAACATCTCCCTTTCGGTCTATAGACATTGGCTTTTATAAAATATATTCATTCTCGCTCTGAAGAACCACATGGACACAACTGAAACCCTTATCTAAACTAAACAATGTATAAGGGTCCCAACATTGGTGGGGTCTATGAGCTTTTAGCCCTGTCCCTGTAAATGCAGAAAGACTTTTTTCCTGCTTGCAAACAAGATGAAAATGCAACAATAAGCTGCTACTTCACAGCAAACAAGAGGTGGCAAACAGCATAATAAGACATCGGTTCAGTCTGCACAATCCAAAATAGAATGCTGCCTACAAATGACTCAAGTCCGTTCAAAAAAGATTGCCAAAATTGAGAGAAAAGCCAATTAAATCAGCATCAGAATTGCAGCATCTTGAAACAAGTGTAATCCTCAAAGAGAATCAAAATGCTAGATTGTAAAACAGGACAACACATGCTAAGGCTGACAGCATCCAAAAGTTAACCTCCAAATTTTGTGATGTAGGAGTGACAAAATTCCCAGCAAACAAGTAATTTTAATAGTCAGGGTTGACACTTCCATAGTTTACACTACATATAAATCAATCAGCAATCACCCTAGAAGTATATGTTATGGACTTATGGTTAAGGTTGTATAGATATTCACCTCCCTAGAGCACGACAGTCCCAGTGTACTGGTTTGCTGCTGGTGGTGTATCAACCAATCAGACGAGCAAAAGAAAATTTTGAAATGGCCATTGCTAGCATGCCCAAATAGTTGGAACGTAGTATGATTTGAGATTTTACCTGAACAAGAGTCATGATAACCAAATGCAAGTTCTTAAGTATCTACATAAGCTGTGACGCATTCAACATTGTAACCAGTCCCTTGTCCTCTGGGCTCTTTTCATTGTAGAGAACCTGTGTAGCAGTCATTAGAAATACACATGTGAGGGAAATGTGATTATAATATTTTATTCTTGAGAGGGTAGCCTTTTCCTTTTCTTTATCATTTTCTTGGGCCGGGGGGTTAAAAAGGAGGAATATTCCTCTTATAAAAAGGTACCTTATCAATGATACCATATTCAACAGCCTCACTAGGGCTGAAATATTTTGGCCGCCGGATGTCAGCTTCGATCACTTCGGGAGGCTTTCCAGTATGTCTTGAGAGGACCTCAACCTTTAAGATGTGATAAATATCACCCTGAATGTCAACTGCTGAGACAATAATTGATTCTGGAATAGATTTGTGGCATGAATCGTAGGCAAAAACCAGAAGGCTACGCAACATTCACTTTGTTAGACAGTGGTATGCAAACAGCATGGAGTTGCAAAAACCGATGCAAAAACCTCCCCTCAAAAGACATGGCGATTTATACATACTGACAATTTAGAAGGGACAAATCTGCAATCTGCACAATGGTATTCCTAAAAATGGTCAGGCAGGCTTGAACTTAGTTTAAAAAGGCCGCTTGAGGCACGCCTAAGCGCGCCTCGGCGTGAGGCTACCGGGTTAGCGCCTCGAAGGGGATGAGATGCGCCTCACGGATGCGAGACTATATCTTCCCCCCTTTTCTTCTTTTTCTTAGCCTTGCTTTTACCTTTTTTTCTTCTTTGTTTCTTCTTTTCCTTCCTTGTGAGCTAAAAGGTGAGCTAAACTTGCACCGTAAGTACATGCATGGGGAAACTATGATGATAAGATAAGATATCGTAAGGTTATTTGCTATGTTTGTAGTCATATTGATGTCTAATCACATTTTAATGCATTTATGTAACTTGTTTCTGCCAAATATGCTTTGTGAAATATGAAATCCTTTTTAAAATTTTCACATAGAAGTGCGCTTTGTGTCCATGATGCGTGCACCTTCGCCTCGCGCCTTGCGCCTCACACTTTGTGACCCTATGCGCCTCAGTGTGCCTGGCGCTTTTTAAAACTAAGGGCTTGAACTGAAGTGCTAGCAAATCACTAAACATACATCTATTGAAGGCCATAGGATCCCCTACCTTCAAAGTCTACACATGCTAGAAGGAACCTAAGAAAGAAATGAACCAGATATTTACAGACTGAAACCCCTTAAAATATTCAAGCGGGTAGAGAATTTCCAACAGACCAATGTGTGAAAATTCCATTGTCCAGCTTAACAATTTGAATCAAACAAACCAACAGTTTGTATCCTGTCTTGTTGTGGGCTGTCTCCTTCAATTTCGTATGAAAGCACCTTTTGCAGTTTCAACTTTCAACAATCTGATCTTTAATAATTCCTCTGTGTAAGTTGCTCAGAACAGGGTCGAAAATATTAAAATGTATTAGATTCATAAATACTGAGTTATACCCAGATTTCCTGTATCTTTTTATCCTTCCTTTATTCTTATCCTGCATCAATTATCCACATCCTCAAGGTGACAATGAATAATCACATAGTAGCATTAAAATATAGAATTGAAAATGTGCATGTCTTTATGTGGTCAGAAGAATGACTCCAATTAAAGAGCAAGGATTCCAGTATTACCAACTCTGCCTTCAGATTCTTTATTTCTTTCCTGGCAATATCAACGTCAGTCGCTTGACCCTGAAACCTTGCCATTGGCTACAGGAATTTTTCAAAAAACAAAAAAAAACCGAATAATGAGAAGTTTCAAGTACTTAAAATTAAAACCATCTAAAAGGTCTCGCAATGTATAGAAAAGATCAGGTTGATTCAGAAATACAAATCAAATAATGACCTCTCTTATCATTATACTAGCAGATGGCAAAGCAGCACGATTCCCTCTCGCACCAGCAGCCAAAAGCAGTGCAGCATCTCCCCAGGCATTGCCCGCACAAAGAGTGAAAACGGGTGCCTTGATGTAACTGTGACACACACGGAGCTCAGCATCAAAAGAGACTGCATTGAGAGCTCAAAAGGCTTCTTCATTACTAGAAGATAACAAAAGAGCATGGGAAAACACTCGAGGATATATCGTTCTAAAACCTTTTGTGGTCATTCATATAAAAAAGTGCAGAAATAAGAAAATTTAGAGAAACGTAAGCAAAAATTGGTAATCACTATGTTACATTATTGGAACTTCATACTAGAAAGACATGGAGATGGAACAGTCATGATTTGTTAATGGGGGCAATTTTTTAGCTTTTAACCATATGGACCAAATCAAATCGCTAAATACCTCAAATCATCACTTGTTTCGTAGTTGTTGGTGACATTTAATGCGGTCATAATCAGACGTGTAACAGGAACAGCCTCAACTTAAGGCAGATGTCGTCATCCGTTAAAGTCTAATTCAGGCCTGGTCAGGAGCCTCATGAGGGCACTGGGAGAAGTATGCAAATGATAACACATAATGCCAATAGGCAAACGTAAAGCACATAAATTACAACCTCATTATATCATATATTGCTAATGCTTCCATTTCGTGACCGTACGCCTTGTCACCCTACAAGGGGAAAAGATTATTTTTTTTTAATGATGCACGGAAGACAGACCAATTAACAATCAAACAAATTGATTAAGAATATAGCAATAAGCAATCAAACAAAAACGCCATAACAATTTCACAATTGTGGAATATTTCAAAGTTACCCCATAAAGGACTGCCAAAAATGATGACAGCAACAACCATCACCCCCAATATGAAACAAATGGTTTTGGTACCAGGCCAAAATGTGATTTCATGAGGAAAGTGTTGGCAATGAAACGGAAATCAGGTATGTTATTAAGGAGTCTTTAGGTATTTTTGCAATGGGGGCGCTTGTCATCTTATTTATAAACAGAAAAATCGAATTCCTCTAATTGTAAAATAGAAAACAAGACCCCAAGTTACTTACCTATCATCCTTACTTGATCTCTCAGGAGCCAAAACGAACACACCTGCCACCTACTTCGGACCTTCGACTAGGCATTCTAGAAAAAGACCCCCCCCCCCCCGCTTTCAAAAATGATGAATATGAAGTCCAGGAGGCGTGAGAATACTCTATTCCTATATGGTTTCCTGTTCAATCCCCCCCCCCCAAAAAAAAACTCATCAACGCCAGAACATGAGAAACGATCACTGAGATCTATATGTACGCAACTTTACTCCTAGCAAAAATCCTAAGCCACAATGGAAGAGTCAATTGATGCACTCATCAAATGATGCAGGCAGAAAGAATATATATCTGCAAACAATCCTATTGCTTATAAAAAGTAACCCAATCTCATCTCAACAAGCGCACTGCAGATTGAACACTAAAGGCGTTTGTCAGGGATCACACAAATGACAAGTGAACAGCATGTGGTGAGCTATAAACTTCAGTGTAAAGAGTTGAAAACCAGAAAGCTTTGCCCCAGCCGCCATGTGCAACAGATCGTATCGTTTAACTTTAATGAAATGTTTTGACTAGAAGATCGCCACAAATTGTGAAGAAGAAATTCTGAACTCAAAATTGGGGCTCATTCACATAAGTCTAAATTCCACCCAAAAAAAAAGGGGGAGATCTCACCTTCATCGTGCCCGTTGAATTTATGTAAAGGTAAATTGGCTTTTTTTCATCCTCATGTTGAAGATAAAGGAATTCTGCCAGTATCAGCCGAGTCACAGGAGGCAGAAGAACCATGCCCAAGTAAACTATCCTTTGCTGGAGCAAGTAAGAGGCCACATTTGGCGGTGGCTGCTCCAACGCACTTCCCCTAGAGAAAGGTATGACCTACCAACATAAAGGCACCAGCTAAATACATCAGAAAATGCAGAGAAACTTCAACCCACAAACGGGGGGGGCAGGATTCAACTGATTACCCAAACTTTTAGTCCAGACTCCCAGGCAAAACAGGGAAGTAAAAAAGTATAAGTTGAATGAAACATGAAATAATGCCAAAAAGCCACCCTACGAAAAGCCAGCATAATAATTTCTTTCGTTAGTACAGCCAATTGGAACAAGCAGACAATAGGTACAGGAATTAAGAGGGAAGCAGACTGGCAAACTGTGTTCAAGGCTTGGATTTTAAAGCACTTTAGGCATATCACAGGAAAAAGAAGTTGTAAGAAAGAAGAGCAACCAATTCAGAAAAAAAAAATTAAAAAAAAGGTATACAGGAAAAAGAAGCATAGGTATTCAGCAACAAATAACAGATACGACGTGAGCACTACAAAGTAGGCACACATGCTCATCAGATATTTGACATGCACAGCTTCTTCTGATTAGGCAATGAAGTGGCCCTCGGATAATTTTGAACCAAAGTAAAATTAGAAGAAAGAGGTACCATGCTTAGTCCTTTTCTTTTTACTTGGGTCATGGATGAGCTCAGTGTAAGGATTCAGAAACAGGTACCATGGTGTATGCTATTTACGGAAAACATAGTTCTTATCGATTAGTCTAGAGTGGGGGTTAACAATAACTTGGAGCTTCCCCGACCTCCCTATAAGCCACCATTGATGCATCACCAGCTACTACTGCTGAGTCAAATACCCTGTAGGAACTTAGACCCGCTGCCTTAGTGTGCCGTTGGGTGGTCTTCCCAAGCATCAGTTCTCTGGACGGGTAGCTCAGTGAAACATAACTAGTATGTGTTGTGCTTGCTTTCTTTCCTTGCTAGCATCAAGTTGACTTTATTTGGCTACTGTTTATTGTATTGGTTGAAAGGGCAGCGTGTTGTGTTTAAAAAGGTTCTGTATTGGTTTATGGTTTCTTGCCTTAGTTAATTATTTCTTTTATTTGCTTATTGTCTAAACTATTGATTGTTAAGTTGACTTTTCATTCCCCTTATTCTGCTTGCATACTCCTTATTTCCTTTTGGTATGTGCTCTACTTTTGAGCTTTTGAAAAGTTAAGTGTGAGTCTTGTGTATTTTGAACTATTTTAGTCACCTTCTTTCTATTGGTCAGTATTTTTTATTTGGTACATACTTTTTTGGATACTATTCATATTCATCATCATCATCATTATTTTTTGATAAGGAAAATGTAATATATTAATATAAAAAGATCATAAGCTCAACTGCACAATGAGCATCATATAAAAGGCTATATACATTCTAAATACAAATTATCCACACAATCAACCAGATCAAAAGAGGAAGAATTAAACTTCTCATTCTTCCAAAAGTAGAGAATCTTGATGAAATTATCTTTCAAATGCTGAAGAGAAGTTTCTATGCTTTCAAAAACTCTTCTGCTTCTCTCTCTCCAAATCCTCCAAAAGATGACATGAAGTAGGACCATAGCTTCCTGCTTCTTCTTCTTCTTAACTTTCTTACCAAAGAAACCCTCCCAAACTAAAAGATGGTACTCAATGGAATTAGAAGCAACCCAAGAAATGCCCAAGCAACTGAAAGCTAGATTCCAAAGTACACTCGCAAACTGATAATTGAGCAATAAATGATCCGTAGATTCAAAGTCCCTTTTACACATGAAGCATCTATTCACCAAAATTTTCCCCCTTTTTTGTAAGTTGTCAAACGCAAGTATGTTCCCATGTGTAGCTTCCCAAACAAAGAAAGAAACCTTTAAGGGGGCTAAAGACTTCCATATGAGCTTGCATGGGAAACCTTTTTCAGAATGAACCTCCCGTGGTGAATACTTTCCATCAAGAAGTTTCAAATAAAAAGATCTAGCAGTGAAGCACCCCTGAATGATTAGATCTCACCCCATCATATCAATTGAAGATTCTCCTAGTTCGGCATCGTTAAGCTTATAGCTTACCAAGGAATCATCATCAACGAATCCATCTTGAACAAAAACAGGTGCCCAAATATTGTTCCAAAAACTTGCTCCTAATGATAAGTAACAGAGGTATTTCTGGCATTTCTATCCACTGCCAAAACATAAAGGGTAGGGAATAGGTCTTTCAAAGGAATCTCACCGCACTAGCAATCATGCCAAAAACGGATTGTAAAACCATCACCTACCTCAAAGGAACAGTGAGGAAAGAATCTCCCCCAACGTTTGGAGATATATCTCCAAAGAATATACTCATAAGGGCCCTTCGCAATAGAGGGAAACCATCCAAATCCATCATCCCCATATTTGATGGTAACTACCTTTCTCCATAGATTGCACTTTTCATAAATCTCCACAACCACTTATCAAGAAAAGCCTTGTTAAAGACCGCAAGTCCCTTATACCTAACCCTCCTAAATACAATGGTTGCTTCACAATGTTCCACCTCACAAGATGATATCGGAAGTCACTCCCAAAAAAATCCCAAAGGAAATTTCTCTCAATTACTTCTAATTTATTGGCCACAGAAGAGGGTAAGGGAAAGAGACAGATGAAGTAAGTAGGGATACTTGAGAGAACACTCTTGATAAGAGTTAATATCTCCCCTTTTGAAGGGTACATAAACTTCCATCCAGAAAGTCTTTTCTCAAATTTCTCGACAATTAGGTCCCAAATGGTTTTCTCCTTAAATTTAGCACCGAGAGGGAGATCTAGGTAAGTAGTCGGAAAGACATCAACATTGCAACCTAAAACACCTGCAAGCAATTGAATATTGTCATATGTCCAATAGGCAGGATAGAGCTCTTTGCCAAGTTAACCCTGAAACCGCTTGAAACCAAGTAAGCACACAACGAAGGTTCACCATATGCACGCAATCATTTTCACAAAAAACAATAGTGGCGTCTGCAAAAAGAAGATGAGAGACACTCATAATTGTCGTACTCGCCCAGATATAAGCCATGCACTAGATGCCGAATCGATCATCCTTGTAAATACCTCCATGACTAGCAGAACCAAAAGGGGGGATAAAGAAGAAGACCTCTAGAAGCCGAAAAGAATTCTGTTGAAGAAGCATTGACAAGAACTGCAAAGGATGCAGAGGATATGCAATGACAGATCCATCTAATCCACTTTTCCTTTCCCCAAAGCCCATTCTCTTCATGACATGTAACAAAAAAGTCCCAGTTCACATGATTATAAGCCTTCTCAGTATCCAACTTACAAACAACTCATGACTTTCCCAACTTAACCCTATAATCAATAAGCTCATTTGCTATAAGCACCGCATCAATGATCAGACGGCCTCCAACAAAGGCATTTTGGTTCTTTGAAATAAATTTCTCAATGATGCTTCTTAACCTTAGGGATAAAACCTTGGAAAGCAACTTATAAATGCAACCAACCAAGCTGATTGGTCGAAAGTCCCTAATATTTTCAACATTTGCTTTCTTAGGAAAAAGACCAATAAAAGTGGCATTGAGGCTGGCCACAAATCTTCCTAAAGAGAAAAACTCGACAAACATTCTCATCACATATCCGTTGACAGTGTCCCAATTGCCTTGAAGGAATGCCATAGTCATACTGTCGAATCAGGAGGCCTTATCCCCATAACAATCAAGAAGGGCTTTAGTAACTTCTTCTTCACTGAAAGGCATCTCAATAAACGCCTTATCTTGTAACAAGGGCAAAGGCAAACTATCAACTTTAGGTCTCCACAGTTCTGACTCGGAAAAAAGAGATTTGTAGAAGTTGTAGATTGCAGATTTCATAACTGGAAGAGCATCATATTGAATCCCATCCACCACCACAAAAGACATAGAGTTAAACTTCCTACGCATATTAGCTACCCTATGGAAGAATTTGGTGTTACGATCACCTGACTTAAGCCATAAAGCCCTTGAGTTTTGTCTCCAAGAGATTTCCTCCATCAAAATAATTTTAGCCCAATCCTCTTTTGCTTCCCTTTGCTGAATTTCAATGCTACTAAGGCTAGAAGTCTCTTCTTTCAAATCGAGAGAATTTATAATTCCCAAAAGATTAAACTTTTGAGTCGTGATGTCTCCAAACACATCCCTGTTCCACTTCTTAAGCTTCTCTTTGACAAACTTAAGCTTATTTGCAACAATATAACTAGCAAAACCGTCAACTTAAGCCTCCCCCTACCACTCTTTGATAAGATCCGAGAATCCCTAAATTCCAACCACATATTCTCAAACTTGAAAGGAGTCCTACCCCTTTCTACCTCGTCGTCTCAAGACAAATAGGAAAGTGATTTGAAATAGGTATGGGGCGACCTTTTCTGAAACATGTCTGGAAAAAGCTCCTCCCAATCTGCCGAAACAAGAAAGCGTCCAACCTTGAACATGCAAATTCATCTCCATTCCTGGACCAAGTCTCCCCCCCCCCTCAAGGGAAGATCCGTCAAGGCCGAGTAATTGATGAAATCCCGAAACTCCACCATTGTATTAGAAGGACAAACACCTATGCTCCTTTTTCAAGAATACAAAATTTCATTAAACCCCCCCATGCACCAAGGGCCACACCAACCATCTCGAATACGACACAATTCGTCCCACATCCTCAATTTGTCAACTCTAACATGCAGACCATAAACACCGGTAAAGTCCCAACAGAAGCTACCATCAACCAATTTCAAAAAGCAAGTGATCGAAAATTCACCACAATATGAGGAAACCAATAGGAAAGAATTTTTATTCCACAAAACTAAAATTCCTCCGCCTGAACATATCACCTTGAGAACAGCGAACCCAATAGGTTAGTTTCCCCAAATGCGACGAATATCAGAAAGCTCAACGTCCTCAAGTTGTCCAAATGAGATCACAATTCCAATCCCTCAAAAAATTTTTAAGCAAAATCCTCTTGTCACGATCATTAATTCCCCTCACATTCCAAGAGACAAACCTATACATAAAGCACCATCAACCTACTAGTAGAAGTACACAGCCTATCATAGTTAACTCCAAACTCAAGTCTCCAAAGCTCCCTCTGCCTCCCAGTAGATGATTGTGTTCTCTGCACACTTGGCTTGGGCGTAACATTGCTACTATCGATTCTAGATAGAAGATGAATCACCTCATGCTCGTAACCAAATAAGGCTACCCCAATCCAGGCGGCAATGCTTTTAAGTTTTAAGTTTGGAGGCCACTCACTTGGAAGCATTATCAGAATTAACATTTTCGCCATCCCAAACATCCTCCGCCAAATAGGAATTGCTAGGGTCGTCAAAACAAGAGTAATCAATGGCGAGCAGTGCCATCAAATCATCAACTCCTGAGCAACTACCCATTGGTACCAACAACCACTCATGCCCAGCAAGCTCTTGTGTGGTGTCCATCAGTCTCGAAACAGGAGCATTGTTGCAAGAGCTCACGCTCATTCCAATTGCATCACGAACCACTTCCCGAGGTAGATCACAAGGAACATCAACACATAAATCACACGGAAGACCGGCCATTAACCACTAATGAGGGGGATTGGTCCTTCTCCTCAAAGAACCAAGGCAAGCTCATAGAAGATGATGCAGCCAACTTGCTAGAAAGATTCAAAGAATCCGATATAGGATGAATATCCAAAATCATAGAACCCTGTGGACTTGGTGAGAGACTACAGCATCCTTTGCCAAAGAAACAAAAGTGTTGCTAGAAGTCTGGCCACAAGTATTAGCTTCAAACAGAGTAGGATCAAAAAAGGTAGCCTCATCTAACGAAGGAGTACTTGTACCAAGCACAAACAATGCATCTGGAGGCCAATTTGCACAAACAGAGACCTACCCTCACTACTAGACCCATTACGCTCACACACCCTATTCCTTCTATTCCCGAAACTGTCGTGTTCGGGAGTAAACTTTAGTGCTCACAGAACTAGACGCTCTCATACCAAGCTCTGTAACGACCCTTTGCTTTCCTCTATCGACCTACATATGCTTGGATAACGAAAGCCCTTCAACGGCTCCATTAACATTCCTCGAAGGCGTAGTTGCAACATCGTGTAGGACCGAACGAAGGAAACATTCTGGTTCATCGGTAAAAGCACACTTTCGACAACAACCCGAAGGTGGAGGAGGAGGCAAAGGTGGAGGCACAACACCATGTGCCAGTGTCACTTGGGGTAGGGGCCTCCTCAGTGCTCCTGTTGCGCCCAAGAAGACAAGATTAACAATCTCAGTAAGAGCATCAAAGATTTTTGCCCAACTCCTCTCATTCAAGTCTCCTCTCATTCGAGCCTGCTGGAAAAATAACGAAAGTTCTCTTGTCCTTATTTATAACAGATAACTGTAGAAATTTTCCCGCCCGATTACTGTTGTATTCTAAAAGAAAAATACTTGAGCCTCGACGCATTTGATTACACCAATTGGGGGGTCTGACTTATAAAATTTGCCCCAACCCCTCAATAACCATAAAGCAACACTCTCTGGCAAGAGTGAGGTCCTCATCCCCCTCCCATTCCCAGAAATTTTCAAGACATCCTCTGCAGTCCCAACAATAGCTAAATCAAAGGATTTGCTTTCGATTGCTACAAACCTCTTGCAGCCTCCTCTCATACTAATAAGCAAGGATTCAAAATTCTGTTTTGGTCGTAATTTCGATTTCGGTAGCAGTACGACAAAATCGCTATAATACGGCAATCGCGGCATGAAAACGCGGATCGCCCAACTCCGAAACCTTTCCAACATGGCCATTTCGTCACAATTCGGCCACATTTTGAATCCATGCTAATAAGTCTCACACTAATAAGTCACAGCAAGATAACTAAAAGACAAAGACCATTATACACGTAGAAGCACAAGCCAGTAGCTGCAGAGAATGAAAAACAGACAAACCTGGCCCTAGAGCACTTCAAACGGCCTCTTCTAATATGAAACGAGCAAAATTTGAAACTTCGGCGACTCTGCGGTCACCGGAAAAGTCGCTGCCGATAGGGACTCCCGTGAGAACCCACACCGGCTGCAACAGAACCTGGCGGCTGTCGGCCATTGCAGTGAAAGCCTCAAAAAAGGTAGAAACCAAAAGGAAGCGAGCAAATCTTGAAAAAAAAAAAACCCAATATGCTATGACTGGGAATGTCACCGGCAACAGGACCGCCGGTGGAAGCCTCACCGTCGACAACAGAGAAGGTCAGCACCCACAGCAATAGCCTCAAACAAGTAAGAACCCCCAGAATAAGAATATGAATAGATATGAAGGAAAAAAACGAAGAAGCCGACATGGAAGATACATCGGCCGCAGGTACGCAGAGTTGACGGAGGCTCCCAGAGAACCAGGGTCCAATGTACCCCAAGTAGACCTCCGATGACCTCGAGTCAGCCCTGAGAGAAGAGAAGGAGGGCTCTCTCTCTCTCTCACACACACACACATTATTATTATTATTATTATCATCCTTGCGTTGATCTTATTATTTTATTTGGTATTGTTGTTCTCTATTATTATGGTTATTATTTGTATTATTTAGTATTATTTTTTTTGCTATTATTAATATATGTATTATTATGATTATTATTGTTATTATTAGAGTTGGAATTTGGAGCAGTAATTAATTTCATTACTCTTATTCTTGTAGCTACTTCGTTTCTCAAAGCCTATTGGTTACATTATTGTGTTACTCTTGCTACTTTCTAGTCACTTAGTTACCCTTTACCTTTATTTGTTCCTGTTTATCGGCTGCCTGTTCATTCAATTGCCGTGGTGTTATTCTTAGTATTCTTAATATTAGTTTCAACTAGTGGCGAGTAATGGAGTAGTTCAAGTCTGTCCTCCAAGGGGGCAAAGAGGTAAGAAAGAGAGTAGGGTTAGATAGGTTGCGTTTTAATCTTGAAATATCGGGACCCTTACTAGCAAGTCTCCAGATTGTCATGAAGTTGGGACCTAATACTTATGTGTTTGATTTGTCTAACAACTTGGTTATTGGTCCCATTTAAGGATAGCAGTTACATCCGAATTCGAGGCAAATCCAATCCGAGGCAAAATTATCCTATTCGAGTCCGAATCCAATTAAAATAATCAAAATCCGAGTAGAATTCGGATCATGTTTGGAGGAATGGTATAATCCGATCCGACTTTCAATCCGACCTGACTAGATTTTTAAAGATTTTAAATTTTAAATTTAAGTTTAAAGTTTAAATTTTTTAGAAATAAAATCTACCTAATATACCCACCCTTCCCCCACGCCCAAGGTGCCAGCCAGCCGAGTTTTTTTTTTTTTTTGTCAGCGACGTTTCTTTTTAATATGTAAAAATTAAAACGTTGAAACCCTAATACCCTCAATTACTCTCTCTTTCCTCGTCGGTTGCTATCGCTGCTCGGTTCACTAGTCGCTCTCGACCTCTCGCTAGTTGGACATATTACTTGTGATATTTCAGATGTATCTCCTAGTTGTTAAGACTTGTAATTGTTGGAACATGTTGTCATTTTGTTGAGCTTGAAACATGTTATGTCTTTTATTCTTCGTTTATCTTAAATGTCCAAGATTTGGTTAATACGATATATGAACGCACATCATCCCATCGACCGGTGGGTAGAATATAGAAAAATTGTATAAAATTATTGCGTCACGAAATGAATTATTTTGGATCGCATTAAATCCGACCCCAATCTGATCCTACTTGGATCGGAGTCGGAGGTTCTCCTTTGATCCATCGGAGTGGATTTGGATCGAATTTTCGGATCCGCATATAAATCGGATGCGGATTCGAATGTTCCAATATCCGATCCGAATCCGATTCGTTGACATCCCTAGTCCCATTTTCAATGTGGAAGAACACACCCTTACCAATGTACTTTTGAGCCTCCTAATCTTCCTTTTGCTGCTTTTGGAGGTATACAGGGCCCTAAGCTCCCACCTCTTCTACGGTCACATCCTGACATTGCGGTTGTGCTAGATGATGAGTTTGTGTCGTCTTCTTGTGGGGGATTCCGTCATTTTTTGGTACAATGGTTACGCCGCCTACAATCAGATGCCACTTGGATTACAGAAGATGAGTTCCGTGAATTGAACCCAATGCTCTTAGAGTGGTTCCTTCAAGACAACTTGACGAAGCCAAGTTCGTTTTCGGCAGGAGATTATGATGCAAACAGATATCATGGGAAGATATATTCTAGAAGAAATAGGAAATTTAGAAATTTAGGAATTTTTATTTAGGAAGAAGTTATCTTTTAGTTATCTCATTCTATCATTAGCTAGCAAATAATATCCTTTTGATTACATTATCCTTTAGTTTCCTTATCGTTTATACTGTATTTTTCTATTTAAACTCCCACGGATGTTTGAGGAAGACAGAATTGAATTGAATTGAATTATTGAGTGTTCGAAAGTTTTTGTGTGAATTTTCCTATGTAAGAATTGTTATTAGAGCGTCCTGCATTATGGACATTCTAAATATCCCTCCTGAGCAATTTAAATGTGCATAACAACTTCATTATCACATCTTCTAAGCTTTAAAGTGCAATTTGAAGAGGGTGAACACTGAGCATTATGGTAATATTCGATACATTCTATGCTTACTTTTTGAAAGGAAAAAGATGCACTGAGGCACAAAGAGGAATTTATTATGCCACAAAAGTTGGCATTATCGACAGTCTATCGCCAGTTACCACTCTACATTTAGAACATCCTATAATTCAAAATATCCCTAGACATTTTCAATAACTGAGATGGCATCATTTCTTTTAAATTTTGAAGTGTAATCTATTACGCCACAAACACTGGGATTATGGTTGGTTGTACATAATACTCTTTAAAGTTGAAACCAATCCAAAATCATCTTAAGAAATTGCACCCTTTTGAAAGGTCAGCATGCGGGTATCGAGTTTTATCAGCATTTGACACCAACTACTCGGACATCCATGAAAAATGAAGATAGCAGGTAGCATCCATTTCTGGGGTTCCTATGAGGCTCGAAAATGTGCTGTCCAACATCTAAATAAACAATTTCCATAAGGTACGATTCATGAGCACCATCTTCTAGATTTTAAAACATGATTCCAAAAGCTTGAAAATGGATATTGCGGTGGTACACATCACAGCAACTGGTTTAGGATGGTCCAAAGAAAACAAAAATTTTTGAATGGTCAATAGGAGCATTCGATCATGATTTGAAATTTTTGAAGCGTTTTCCCAATCAAAAAATAATCTTCATTTCTAGAATCTTGGGAGGCTTAAACTACTCCAACTCTACATTTCTTCAATGGTTCTGAATCAGATAATCTCTAAAACAATTTCAAAGACCGTACCAGCCTCATTGGCAACAATTCATTGATGTTGAACACTGAAAAGACAAAGATTATGGTGGCATCCAATATCTGAATCATGTAGAGTTGACGAAAAAGACCATGGATCGTTTTAAGGGATCAACAAAAGCACATATTTCCAACAGGCAATTTCTTGGGTTTTTTTTAAAACAAAAAATCTCAAAAGCTCTGTATGGTAGGGGAGCAAAGCTCATTTCAGTGCTCATGAGAGGTTGGACTCTAAAACCTGTTTTGAAAGGTGATTAGAAAAGCCGTAAAAATGAGAATTATGGTGATATATAATACCCTCTACACTGAGGTGTAAAACGTAGCGAGCATCAATAGAAGTGTATCATCACTATTTGCCAAAATTTTCAGATATTTTCAGAAAGTCTCGAAAATTATGCATAGTTGCCTTTGCCCTTCATTTTGGGAAAGCTGAGAAGCTTTATCATCTTAGTCATCAAAGCCACTTAGGACTCTCTTAACGTCTCTATAAATATTTTGGATAAGCATAATGGCTTTGTTGACATAAACTTTCACATGTTCAAATGTGACCCAGATGACCATCTCAGATATACTCGAAACTATCTGAGATGGTCTAGGAACACTCTAAAACCTTCTAAGGCTTAAGCTATGAAAATGAGCAAATATCACCATATATCAATATATCTTCCAAAAAAACCTGAACACATGTACAATAACTTCATTTGTGACTCTTACTTGCTTAGTTTCTAATCGTGCAACTCAGTGCCAAGGAAGCATATCATCCCCTAGATTTCATGAGGCAATCCACCTTCTAGAGGCCTATTAAGGTATGCATGTCGATGGGCCCCAAGCAAGGCGTAAACTCGCTACACCTCACTGATATGTTTAGTAGAAGAGGAAGCGATAACCTCAGAAAATGATTTGGTGAGGTTTAACCTGGTGAAGGAAAATGATTTGGTCAAATCTTTTACTTAATTACTACATGACATTAATTTTCTTTTCTTTTTTTACTAAACAGGATTTTAATTATTAGCTCCAAGTAAAACCAAAATTTGAAAGTACAAATATCAATTAGACAATTGCTAAGCTTTCACAAATATGTGCCTTAAAGCTCTCATGCTTCTGCCTTGGCAACTGAGGGTGTTTTGCTCCTCTTGAAACTAACTTGATTATTGGCAATTTCTCAAACTATGTTAAGACTACAAATATGATATTTCAACCCTTGTACACTTTGCCACTTTCAACAAAAATAATAACCAGAAGAAATTGCAACTTATAGCGCACGAATGACCCAATTAACATCAGTCCACCCGAACTGCAAGCACGCAAGATGCATAATAATCACGTTATGTCATCCACACAGATTGAACATTGCCAAGTTCCCTGAATACCCATCATTACGCCTTCCCCTATCCATTTCTGATCAAAACATTGCCAAGAAAGGAATATGGAACATTGCCAATTTCCCTGAATACCCATCAATACTAGCAGCACCTTCCAAAATACTAATGGGTATAGAGTAAAATGCAACTAATACCCTTCAATTCAAAACAATCCAAACACAAAACTCAACCACCAAAATGCAATCAAAAAAACGCTCCAATGGAAAGCATAAACCCTAGATGATTTCAGCAAAAAGCAAAAGAGAACAAGGGTAGCAAAGAAATGTGAAAAGTATAGAGGGAAAGAAGAACGAACCATGGTGACAACGTCACGCTTAGGGCGCAAAGAGGAGGGATTCGCCGAAGTGAGAGATTGAGGCCGGATTTTGAGGCCCGAAAAGTCACCGCAGACGCTGTCTCCGACGAAAGGGGAGATGAAATTGGAGGAGAGAGAAGCTCGAAGAGTTGGGGAAGGCCGAATCGAGGCGTTGTGAGTTGGAGGAGATGCTGAGAACATCCGGGTGGTGAAGAAGGAAGGAGAAGACGCCATGGCTGCCATTTTAGCAGAGGGGAGAGAGAGCGAGAGTTGGAGTGGAAAGTTTGTGTGTAATATTCTTAGGGATGGGCGGATGGCAATGGGCCGGGTACCGGTGGATTGAGTAGTACTCAATCAATGAGATTTCATGTCTTCTGTGAGTCCAATTACTTGAATTCAAGTCTGTTATTTGTCAGACTTATACAGTTATCTTTGAAATGTTAATAATATTGATCGAAGAATATCTACAGTGCAAATTATATTCTGCAGCCCGACGGACACAAGTTATGTCTGCCCAGCCTACATGTGATGGGCTTGGGCCACTGCGCTTACTCAGCAATATTTATGTAAACAACATTTCGTTGACACTTGCTTCATTGGGTACATATCGCTTAGAAGTTTGACTCCCCAATGCTTGTGCAGTTGGTCAGGGGTTTTAGAACAATCCCAATGGTTGGCCCGCGGGCCAACCATCCTATATGGCGGGCGGGCTGGGGGCGCGAGGGCTGCAGCAGATGGCCCACAAGGCAGGGCCCGCAAGATGGCCCGGTAGGGTGAGCGGCCCTCGGCCCACTTTTCCTTTTTTTTGTGCTTTTTTTGTTGTTTTTGTGTTTCTTTTTTCTTATGTTATTTTTTTGTTTTTCTTGTGTTTCTTTTTTTTATTTTTTTATTTTTATTAATTTTTTGGTTTTGGTGTGTTTAAATTTTTTTTTATTTATTTATTGGGTTTTTGAAAAGAAGTTGTAATTTTTTAAAAAAAATTGTTGTATTAGTTGTATTACCAAATTATTGGGTTTTTCTTTTTTTTGGTATTTTAAAAAGAGGTTGTAATTTTGTAAAAAAATTGTGCAACTATTGTAATTTTTTGGTCAAAGATTAACCAATGTTCATTTTTTTATTTATTTTTGAACTCTTCCAATTATTATGTGCATATTATTTATCCCTAAAAAATTAAACCCAAAAAACCAACCAAAATAAAAAAAAACTAAACCAATTAAATATTATTAAGTGTGGAGTCCATTGATATTATTTTATTTCGTGAGCCAAAGTGGTGAGCCTTTCATTGGAAAGAGTGAAGATTGTGAGCTAAATGGTTGGAGAGAAAAATGATGTGGCAGTGGTAAGCCCCCGCTGGTGAGCCAAATTTTGGGCTCACCATTGGGATTGCTCTTGCAGCATATGACTATTTTTTAAAAAAAATTGTGTTTTTTAATCATTTTGCACATTTTCTTTTCATCATTTACTTGAATTTTTTTCCTTCCCTTAATATATTCTATTAAACTACACCTACAACTTTTCAACCTATTCGTAATTTTTAATATTCCTTCTTACGATGTTTGTTATATATTGACTGAATGAGATTCAAATATTTATCAAAAGAGTACAATAATCATATCATTGAATAAATAAAATATTTGGGTAATGAACTACTCAATCATTAATTGTGCGTTGAACATTCACTAAACGGCACACTATCATATGTATTATTAGTGAGCATTATTGTATTTATTAGTGAGCATTGTGTATATATTCATGCGCGTAATATTTTCATTTGTGAGTATTCCTATAAATGTTATTAGCGAGAGTTACTAAACATGTTGGTGAGCATATCCTGAGTATAAAATAGCCCTTCACAATTGAGAGGAGTATTTTATTAGTGGGCATTTTCTATATTAATAAGCATTACTATACATATTATTGGGCATGGTGAGCAGACCCTATGTGTACAGTACACTTTACATTCAAGAGAATTATTGTATAAATTGGTAATCAATGCCATATGTTTTAGTGAGCTACGCTATATATGTTATAAATGAACGCTAATACAAGCAGCAGCAACAACAACAACAACAACAATAATAATAATAATAACAATAATAATGATGGCGGTGATGATGATGATGATGATGATGATGATGTTGATGATAACAACAATAACAATATCTCTTATTGTATGCATTAGTGAGCATTACTATACATATTAGTGAGAAAATTACTAAATATTTTAATGAACATACCCTAAAAAAATATTTTTGGTGAAGTGTAACAATATTGGACATCATTTATGAGTAAAAATGTTTACTTATAATTGTTTGATCATCATTTACGAAAATTAGATTAATTATAATATAAAGCCAAAGAAAAATAAAAAGAGGAATGAATTAAAAACGCGGTTATCTGACCAAAAAAGGAAAAGTTATTAGTTGCCAGGAAAAAAAAAAAAAACTCATCTATTTCATGCCAACAGCGGGAATCGAACTGGAGCCATGTACCTAGAAAGCAAGTGCCTTACCAGCAAAACACACACATCTAACTAATTGTTGATTGAACAAAGTCCAAATAAAAAGTGTTTGTCCTCTGAGACTGGACATAAAATGTAATGTATACCCGGTTGTGCGATGTAACAATTGTATCTAGAGTCATCTAGTTCAAGTTTTTTTTGCATCTGATTCTTCTAATTTATTGTTTGGTTTCATATAAATCAAGCAGTAGATGAGGAGACACAAAGTGATGAATAGAATACCAATGTAGGTATGACAACGGGGCAAGTCCAAATTGGATGCACTATTCAACTTGGGTCAAACCCATTTAATTTTTTAGAACGAGATAGACTTAGACCTAACATAGATTCTTTGGATTTGTAGAGATGGGACTCAAATCTAGGTTCTCTAGGTCTAACGGGGTTTGTAGGTTCCAAATGAATACATCCATGTCTACTTTTTTTCCTTACAACTTCAGATTTTTAACATCTTTATCTTACAAATGCTAGAATAGGTGGATGCCTAAAAATGTTTCCCTCCCTCAATCCAAGTTTTACAACCGTTGATCAAAATCTTAGACAATCTTAGCCCCTGGATTTATCCTGATAACCGCCAATCTCTCCCTTTTTACTGAGTACATTAGGTCTCAGGTTCGATTCCCCCCTCCCTCATTGTATTGTACTCTTTACTGGACATATTAGGTCTCAAGTTCTATTCGCCCATCCCTCATTATATTGTATTGCCCTTTATAGCTCTTACGGATCAAAACATTTTTTATTTCAATCATTATTATTAATATTTTGTATTTTTCAATACAAATATAAATTTGAGCATGTATTATTAGAGATAATAGAATAATAAATACAATTTTCATGATTATTTTCATTATTACTATTGTTGTTGTTGTCGTCATTGTCAATATCGACAATGTTATCTTCCTCTTTGAATTTGATAGCATAGTCAATATTAATTATGATCATCTAATTATCAAAGAGAGATTAGGAGATTATAATGGATATAATTTTTTATTATTATTTCATTATTACAGAATAAGTTCATATTTTAGAAGTTTTCACTTAAGGAAACTGAATTATAATTATTGAACAAGCCGTAAAACCTTATGTGACACCTTATTATTAACATATAATATAATATACACATTTATATAGAAATAATAAACATTTTTGATTTTCATGATTATTATTATTATTTTGAATTTTTTTGATACAAATATACATAGAGCATGTATTACTAGAGATAATAGAAATATAAATATGATTTCCATAATTATTTTCATTATCACTATTGTTGTTGTTGTCGTCATTATCATTATTGTCGTTGTTATCTTTCTCTTTGAATTTGATAACATAGTCAATATTAATTATGATCATATATATGTAAGGATTGTGCTAAAAAATTACATATTGTAAGCATAATATAGCATACTGCAAGGGTTGAACATGAAATATAAAAAAAAATTAAAAATAAAACACGATCATCATATTAGGCCCGTGAAGCTGAATTTCTTTCACATTTAATATAATCTATTTAACAGAAGAAAATAAACGAAATATTTTTCTTTTTCTTTCAAAGCATACATATTTTATAATTATATTTAATTCATATAAATCTTAAAAGTATAATAAATGTTTTAACGTTTCAAACAAATTGACCAAAATCTAATCTATTTAACGCATAAGAAAAAATGAAATAATTTTTATTTTCTTTTAAACCATACAAATCCAATAATCAAATTCTCTTCATAAAATGCCTAAAATTATAATTAATCTTTTACCGTTTAAAATAAAATGCCCAAATCGTCATAATACTTCAAACTAAGAAATATTTCAACTCACAAATCTGAATTCAACCCATCTCTTGCAAGACAATCTAAGGGCATTGGAAGTTTATATCAAAACCCATGAAACTATTACGTTGACCTAAAAACTAAATGTACAAACTATGAATATATAATTATATTAGCACCCCCTCATGAACCACTTTAAATAGCCAAAAAAATTATATAATAGCATAAATATATATAATGTTCAAATTATTTTCGTTAAAAGACAAATTCTATTTGTGTTACATGCGAAACTAAAACTAAACCAACTTTAAAATAGTTTCTACCTAACTTCACTAGAGAATTAACGACTTCATAAATTTTTACTCACCAACAAGAAGAGGATGTGAACTTTTTATCATTGACGTCATAAATTGACTTATCATCACCTTATTTAGCATGTTTTGTAACAAATTCACTATCTATTGTCTCCATCATACTTATATAGACTTTTTTCACAATTATATAGTTTTCAAATATTAGTCTCATTAATTATACACGAAGTGTTTGTATACTTAACTTTTTCATTGAGTTTTTCCATTATCTCCTCTAAATTATAATATTAATCCTGCCTACCATAACTATTCATTTATTATTTCGATAATATATCTACAAAATGTTTATTTGAACATACTCCGTGCAAAGCACGGGTCCAGACTAGTTAGTTAAAATACAAATGTACAATATATAAGTTAAAACTCTCATGCACATGGTAACTGTACGTATCCAACTACATTATGTGTATCCCTAAGTCTCCTTACATACTAGACATAATCAAATCATGATACATTGTTAGTTAGCACTTAGTTAGGAATGTCAATTGCCATAAGTGGGCATTGATCGCTATGAGTTGATTGAAGGAATTGAATTTGGTGATTAGGATGGGGAGGCGCCAAATTGTGGAATCGTGACGGGAGGTGAAGTGTCAGATGTGATTATGCGAAAAACTATAACTAGGGGAGCTGACAACCATGCACATTTACAAATTAACAGTCGAGTTTTTTATGAAAATATTTTTTAGATTAACACGTCTTTAAATAAATCTCATGTTGGATGATGTGTCTAAAATTTTCAAACTTGAATTTTGACTTAACTCAGATTCTCTTGAGACTCATTGAATTTCAATCAAGTGAAGCTACCTTTGTAAGGTTTATTCTATCCGTCTTTAAGTGACTATCTTTTGTTTCATTGAGCGTTCTACTTTCTACTTAGTCAGTGTTTTTGCTATAATTGTCCACTTTTATTTATAAATTAAAATTGATAGACAATTCAAATGGTACACTTGCTCATGGTTTTGATAAATTCAACTGTGTTCTATACATGCGAAGAGCATTTAGTTCAAATGGTAGAAGCATCCTTCATTCATCAGGTGTCTGTTTGATTGTGATGCTCAACATGCTCTTATTTTGAAGAAGTGTGTAAGAGCACGTAACTAGGCTTAGGGTCTAGCAACATGTCTTGCTGGGGCCCTCCATTTTGCCAATTTTGATCCATGGGGCCTCCTCGATAGAGAGTCACACATCCAATGTTCATCATTATTGTTTTCTTTTTAAAAAGACTTTAACGAACGTACTATCTACCTATTGTATTATCTTAGTGAAGGTTCCAAAAGTCAGTGTTATATCACTCTAGAGAGTAGTGAATAGAATGATATTTAAAAAGTTGAGACTTAAAGAAATTTCAATTCACTTTGAATATCAGTCACTGATGTCATAACAAGCAACGTTGAAGAACTACCAATGTCAGAAATAAGACTCTGAACATAAATAAAATGCAGAAATAAAATAGAACAAAATACAAGATATGTTTACGATCCTCACCCTTCCAAATAGGACTAGTCACCACCTCAGGCACTTCCTCCCTTAGGATTTAATTACCTCCACTTCTTGTCCACTTAAGAAGTACACATCAATGCCTTTGGCTTTACACATTGTCTAACGTTCCTAGCTCACTTGACTAAGCAACCTTAGCTAGCGCACTTACTGAGTATTGACCTCTCAATACCTAGCTACCCAGGTAAGTTCCCTAACTTATTTGTTACAATTCTCCCTTTCAAATACTTAACTCATTAAAAGTACACAAGACAATATTAAAGATGCTTGCACTTGAGCAGTTTTTTCACGATGTAATCCTTGTGTCTTGACACTTGTTTCAGCTCCACCTTTTATAGAGTTCAAAACCTTGTTGACTGTTAGAGTAATGCTTGCCAAATCTTCAATGTTCTATGTGCAGTATCCAATGTCTCTGATCAAAACCTTGGTATTTTCAAAAATGACTCTTGATTGATGAAAATAATGGATCTTGATTGCTAGTAATTAAAGCTTGATTTGATATCTGAATATTCTTGATATCAATCAAGATAATTTACAAATAAACTACAGATTTCCTACAGTTTAAAGGCAAGAATAATTTGTATCACAAAATATAATTCATTCAAACATAAATAAAGAATGCTTTCCAAAGATATTAAACAACAATATATTCCACTGAGATCTCAAAGATAAAATAGGACAATATTAGATCTCATTTTATCCAAAACCATTTTGCTAAATACCAAGGTCAAAGATTCTAACTTTGACAGCGGATTCCTACAAGGATAAAATAAGTTAGTGTAATATAACTTAATATACTCAATTGAGCATTTGTCTTTCACTCAAAACACCCAATGTCCTAGAGTTGTGTCTTTAAATCAGTCAATGACATTGCCTACTGACATTGAGGGAGTCTTCAATTTCTCCCATTTTGTTGAAAGACAAAACTTCAATATGGAAGCCTTCACAACAAATACTCCAATAATAGATAGATTTCTACAGCATTAACGGAAACACAACAAAGTAGAGTACGAGATGGCCTATGAGACGCTATTTATTGAATGATATTGGAAATTTACACTTCAAAATGAACAATTCTTGGTTTTGTTTTGTTTTTCATCTTGTCCTCCCCCTTGCTTTTGGGCAAAAAGGCCCCCGGGGGGGGGGGGGGGTTGATTGTCACCCCATTAGTCACGAGACCTAACCTGCATAAAATGGCAGACCTGACCTGGACACAATGGCAGCCACAGGATCTGACATACACCCTAACAGCCCTGTTGACAGCATACATAATTACAAAAGAGATGGTGCATTACGCCGAAGGAAAAACATGGATCATGCACTAGTAATTCTTAGGAAATTAAAGTATCCTGAAAGTCTGAAACAAAGCATTCTCTAAAGTAACTTCATCATAGACAAAATTTTACAGTTCTGATGACAGGAACACACATGCTAATTATTCTGGTCAGTGGAAGATGTTTGAATGCCATACCTAGCTCAAACTTGCATACTCATAGTTGAAGCTGTGACAATAGCAGTACTCTATGGTTACCAGCAGCTGTGGGGTTGCACGGCTATCAGATACCACTGTTATCAACATTTGGACACTGAAGCACACCAGGTCAGTTCAAATGGACTCCCATATATAGTGGTCGATATCGCACCAACTGTCATATAGACACTAATCACAATGCAATTTGATGAAAAAAGAGCCCAAAACAATGCTAAGAATACCCAAATTTGAAAGATAATAACACGTTGGTATAATATGATCTGTCCAGCAAGGAGATCAGCTCACAAGCATCGCCAATCTCAAAGGCTGCAATAAACCAACACGTGGTAATTGCTGCCCCACGAAAAAATGTGTCCCAGCCATCGTATGCAATAGGGAGAAACCTCTGCCCAGTGTCACATTTGCCTTCAAACTTGCTACTAAAGTAACTCATGACTTCCATGTAAGCAGGCAAATCTAGGTGGTCAGGTGTATTCCCCGTGACAATTATAACAATCATGTTTATTATTATCCAACCAGTGCAGCTCATAGTGTTCCCAACTCCAGCCATTGTCAATCAAAACCTCAAATAATGAGATGTGTGTGCTATAAGCTTCTCCACACTTAACACCTTCAAGGCTAGCACCATCTCCTACTGCACTCCGGAGCCAAGCCATTTAACAGTCTGTGAGAGCTAGTCAGTCCCTTAAAGATGTGTTATAGCCAGAATAAGCTAGCTGACAATATAATCTGCAATTAAAATAGAAAATCAAGGCACCTTTCATATTCGACAAGACATGGATGGAAAAATGAATTGAGCAAGGAACTCTAACTGTTGAGCATAGTGTATGACTGGTTCCAGAAGAGACAAACAGTACATTATGCTGGTCACCTATCAGCCCTTTGTACGCCTAATGCCAGCGTAAATGCTGGAAAATGCACACAAAAATGATACAGAGAATTAGGATGCAGAAGGAATGGAGGATGCAGAAGGAATGGAGTACAGAAATGTTCTTATGACAAATAGGGAAGAAAAATGCAACTCACAATATTACGGCTTTCTCACCTGGAGTTGCTGAATCCTCTTCCATGAGACCATGAGGACTTTCACGTGAACAAAAGGGATTCCACAAGCGAATGGCACAGTTGATAAATAGAATTGGTCTGAGTTGCATTTCAAAGCTGTGAGGTGATTGTGTGCATAAAAAAGATCGGTATTAAAGGGCTTGGCGTTATTATTTCACAAGAAGAAACGTGGCCGAAATCAACTTGAGATTAATTCCATCTCATAGTTGATCTAAAGCCAACTGCATTCCTGCAGTGAAGTGATGGGGTAAGCAAGCTTTCCTTCCTGCCTGTATCAAAAATCATCCATTACAAACCACCTAAATTGCATGTCTCAGAAGTCAGAACCATCCATGCATCGACATATCTACACCTCCCATGCCTCAAACCGTGCATGACTATGAGTTAGCCCCAGTGTTTGACTTTTTTGGGGGGGGGGGGGGGTGAGTACTCCTTTAGCATCTGCAGACCTGTGAACATCCATAAAGAAGGCTGAAGGAACTGCCTCAGTGGACTTTCTGAATTATGAGCAGGCGTTCCTCATTTTCCAACACCTTTTCCACTCCTCAGCCCCTTAAAAGCTGCAAAGAATTTAGTTGCGCTTCTCAAATTCAATGAATTGCCAATGTACCGCAACGGACCCATTAATAAAATTATAGTATAACTGCTACTTGCTCATGGTGATGATATGATTTAGGAGCGGGTCCTGATGCCCTTGCTTATGCTTAAGTATGCATGAAAAGCGCATAATGAGAAGCAGTTATAGCAAATGGCACCTCAAAAAAAGTAAACTTTTATTCAATTGTGCATAATTTGATCCAAATACAACCAATTTCATAACTCGTTGCCCCTATTAGCTCATTAAAGGTTTGCATTGACTTCTACATATTTCTAACAAAAAGAGAACACATAGGATGAAGAGGATGACATGGAGGAGTATTAGCCTTTGCAGTTACATAAAAGTACAACAATTTTCTATGCTGGAAGGAGCGAGTCACTGCAGGAGAGAGTACTTCATAAAAGCAAGCAAATTATGTAATAATGAAGCTCTATCTCGAACCCAATTTCATTCAGATTCCAAAGAGAGTGACTGCATTCAGATTTCACAAAGAGAGTGCTATCTCAATCGCTGTTGTCGAGTATATTCCCAGACAGCAATGGCTCCACTAACATGAACATTGAGTGACCTAACAACTCCCAACTGTGGGATCTCAATGCAAGCATCGAGAACGTGGATTATCTCAGCAGGTATACCCTCCTTTTCACGCCCAAGAACAAGAACCTGCAAAGATTAACAAACCCTAACTTAAGATTTTCAAGCAATTCTGCGTGCCTGCTACTATTTATCCAAAAAGAAGACAATTAACAGAAGAAAAGTTTGAAACAATCCATAAAGGTTGAAATTTAAAGATGCAACAAATGCTCAATAAACAGAATCTCACATTTTAGAACATAGATCACAAGATCAGTCAACAATTCATGAATTTATTGATGAAACATTCTCAATCCCTAATATAAAAATCACATGATGTTGTCTTAGTTGACAGACATTTACCGTTCTCTGTGGGAAGCTATACTTGTCCAGTGGTATGCTATTTGCAGTTTGCTCCAACCCCAAAATTGAGAAACCCTCTCGCTTCTTTCTCTCCAAAAAGTTCTTCATACTATTGACAGGGACCTCTATAATGGGGACCCACTTCTCTGCTGTTACACTGGCAACGTAGAAAAAAACGAGTCAAAAATGGTAAGCAGACATAGGCACAAGCTTCAAAGAACATCTAAGAAGATTTTTCTTGAAGAAAAAAAATCATATTGCAGCATAGAAGGAACAGAGCAAACGAAAGTCAACTCCAAGGATTTAAAAAAGCCGCTACAGGTACTTGAACATTGCAAAATCAACGAGAACAAGAAAAGTAGAAAACAGTATGGATATCTGCAGAGACAAATGGATCTGCCAAAATTGGCATGTTCTGAATTCTGAGTCTCTTCCATATCTCTGGTGTTCTAAAAAATACCTAAAAATGGGATGGAATTTGTGTTATCAGACAGGATTGCTAGTTGACTTCTGCAGCTTAATGTTTTTACTTTCACAAAGGGAACAGGGTCAACTTCTCTCGCAATGGATACAACATCAGCTGAAACGTTATCACTTAGGACAATGACTACTGATTAGAGCACAGATCAAAGTTTCAACTGTTAATTTTATACATCTAAACATGATAGAATCCAACGTGCACACCTATGCTGTCGGTGGTCTATAAATCACTCCATTAAGGCTAACAACCACCACCATCCCATGAGTGGATCCCACAAGTACAGCCACGTGGATAGGAAACTTCTTTACTCTAGACAAGTAGAGGGGCAGCTTCCATGGGACGCACAGAAAGCATTTTTTTAAAAGGTAAAACAATAAAGTGGTGAACATTTTGAAAAGACACATAATGTGAACAAATGCTTAACAGACACAAAGAAGAATTAAAGGTTGTGCGACCACACTTATCACAAGAAACAATCAAGCAAGCGCGCGCGCACACACATACAGAGAAAGAGAGAGAGAGAGAAAGAGAGAGAGATGAGAAAAATTCAAACTAAGAATAGCAAAACCTTATCAACTGGAACTGTTTATCTTGCAGCACACTAGCATCTGCTAATGCCAAACTGCTTGCTTTAAACACCTGCAACGGACAACCAAATTCATTCATTCGCAGCAACCGCTAATAATACCAGATTATAAAATGACAAAAAAGAGTGGGAGAAAGAAATGTCCAATGAAGAGAAAAACCAAAGAAAATAGAATCTCAAGTAGCAGCCTGGTTCAACAACATGCCTCACAAGTCCTCGCCAAACCGGCAAGGTTAGGTATACGATCAATTAGAGATGCAACGAGCACTAACTGCTGTCGGTTAGCATTCAACTTTTCCATATACACGACTCTTGACTGCAGCGTTTGCTCGAGAAGTTGGTCTTCCCTTTCCATATCTGCTAAATAGAAGACATGTTTTAGGGGAGAAACATTTCACAACTAGAGGAAAATATGCAATCGCATAACACCTTCATTTACATCCCTACCATATCTCTCAAACTCTTCCTTTGACAGTAATTTCATAGAAAAAGGAAAAAGATGAACCATGTGGAACACAGTAGAATTGTTGACTATTGATCAAACACAGTAGAATTGTCGACTATTGATCAACGAAAAGAGCTGTAGCTAAAAATGGCTATACATAGGATGCCCATCTACAATAAGTTGCTTGACAAGTATGCCCTCTACTAGACCTACCCTAATGAGCCCCAAAGAAGATTACCTGGTCCAAAACTCAACCAATTGGAATAGAGATCCCAAGACAATAACACAATTCCTCACTAACCAAAGATGCCCCAAGATTGTCAAATGCCACAATTTTTAACCAAAGATACCACAAGATTGTCCTGTGACACAGAGAGAGAGAGAGAGAGCGAGAGAGAGAGAGAGGATTCATCCTCATTTCTCCCAAAGAAAGTGTCATGCATTTGCTAGGATATTTATTTCAGTGGCTAGATAAATCCACAAATCAGCAAGCAGCTCAGACTACTTACTCCACACATCTTGCAGATACTACATCGAACAAACAAATGCATACACAATTTATTTCATCACCGTACTTATTCTACTTTCAACAAGAACTGAAAGAAGAAAATGGAGACAGTAAGGACAAGGAACAATTGTCTTCTAAAACCAAAAAGGACTTGCATGTGAAAAACAAAATCAGGATTATCAACATCCCAGACTAATATTGACATCCAAGAAACCATCAGGTAAAGAAGAAAGTTGTATCAACCCCCTCTCATGAGAGTTCTAATTGTGAAGGTCACAAAAAGTACGGACTTCAATTAATACATACCAAGAAGCGGTCTCAGAAAGAGCTGATCCAAGAAGGAACCTGAACTGTTGTTGTCCAGCATCTCGTGCTTAGAAAATGTGAATTTTTTCTGAAAATCCACTGATGATACATTACTTAAAGAAGCAGGCAACATTTGGCCTGCATTTGCTGGGAGATGCATGCAGTCTGGATCTTCTGCAATCCTTAAACTTTCATTCTTGAGAGTAACATCATCTTTGGCCATTGAAGATCTAAGTTCTTCTCTGACATCCTACATATTAGACCACAGTGAGACAAGACCCAGAAAGTAGAAACTGTTTTGAGGTAATATGGACAACTTACATTTAGAAAATTCATTACTCGCTCCATGAGGGACATTGGAACACATTCAAACTCCATCTCCTATAAACCATTATGGACGGAATGAGGACCGAAATAAAAGCAAGTATTAAGAAATCGTAGCTACATATCTGCTAAAGAACATAGATTGGTCCATAAACATCATAGGTGTACATACTAGATGTATGCGACAGGAAGTGAACAGAGGACAAAACTAATCACATTATTCAGGTCAAGCATTCTGTTAGCACCATGATCTTCTGAATTTGTCAAGCACACCCTCCAAGGGGCCCACACATGGACACAACCTAGCACAAAGAAAAACCGAAAAGATACCAACCAGGTTTTCCTTCAGGTGGGAAGCAGGAGAATACATTTGTTCCATGAGGATTGAGAATGCACTCTTTCGACCTCATCATCATGTGAAAACCAGAGTGTCCGATACTTGTATCAAATTCTGCACTAAAGATTTCAAGTATCTGTAACTCCCCCCTTCCCCCAGCTAGGGCCCTATCAGATCAAAGAGGGCAATGATATGCTGCATGCCCTCAAGTTCTTTTCTCTTTTCAAAGTTTTTTTTTTGGGGGTTGCCTTTTTTAGTTGGGGGGGGGGGGGGACCTCGCTTTGACAAGCCATCGTTGCCTAGTAAGCATTGCTAACATCTCTATGAGAAAATTATCAGCAGTGTAAAATGAAATTTTTAACCTCACAAGTCACACCTAGTATTTGTAAAGGTAACCACGAAAGTTTTGTTTTGTTTATTTTTTTTTAAAGCGATCAACTCTCAGGAATAATACCACATAGAAAAAACATTATGAACTAAGACAGGTGAGAGATTCCAACAAGTGCAGGGCAAGATAAGGCAAATCTAATCATCGATTTAAGCTGAACTGTACTAAAGACTGTCAAAAGTTTGGAGAAATCCTAGGCAACCCATCCAGAACCCTCATGAAAACAAGTTCAAAAGAAACTGGAGGGACCCAGGACTAAAAGTATACCATTAGTAATACAAGGAAGAGGTCCCCCATGGACACAAAAAAGAAGGCCCTGGTAAATATGAATCAAGCAGCATTTAGTGACAGAACCAAAAAAGAGACCTCTAAGCAATCAGAAAGTGCCGCTACAAAACAGTCTCATTAAGAGGAATTAAGCTCCTGGATAGTTTATTGTGAGTTCAAAATGGCTGGTTCTGATGCAAGTTTGTTCTCTAAATCCAAGCGCCCTTTCCAACACCCCCATATATTCACATTACAAGAACTAGGATGAAATAGCTTGTAAGCCTCCAGATCTACAAGCCCTCATTGCAGCTGCCCCGTGCACAAGCCTTTGCCCCCGAGAAGTTACGTTAACTAAATTAAATTAATGCAGTGTTATTGTTGAGAGCTTGAGGCATGATGTTATTTTGAGATTGCCTTCTATTGTACATAATTGACATCCCATATTAATACAAATTTTTGAATACTTATCACAAAAAAAGAAAGAAACCAATCGTTTTGTCCAAAAGCTTGTTCTCATCCATCCCCTTCCAGGCTATTAAATCATCCTTGGGCAAACAGGGCCAAACTAACAATCCAGGAAGCATGCACAAGGAGCTTTGCAGGTTAATTGTTAAGGTCAAGCAAAGTACCACCAGGTTACCAGTGTTGTAGTCTTGGGTCATGAACAAAACACAAAAATGATTAAGCAGAAATTTGGATCCCTTGTGAACACTGAATAGAATAACATAAAACACATGCATGGCACAAGTTCCTCATTTGTTCGTTACAACGCAAGTAATCGACAGCCGAAGTTGACATAAGGTCGATCCAATATTGTACAGCTTAATGAAGAATATCTAACCTCGACGCGGTTGGAGAAGATTCCAGCTGGAGAAATAGAGTTGTCTGGATTAAAAGCATCAAGATACCCTTCCATTGAGGCTCGCAATCTGTGAGCAGTGAAAACAACTAAGGATCAGAGCACCCCTCAGGCCCTCAGGTATGACTGGCTTAAACCAAACTCAGATAATGATACCTTATTAATTACAGACAGATACAGTATATGCAAACAGGACATCAATTAAGACAACAATATTTTGCCAGAAGAACTGCCTCCAGATAACTAATATACTCAAAAGACACATAAGCACTGGAGATTAGCATATTTGTACTTCCCTTCTTG
>JACYFF010031956.1:4460928-4499614 GCA_017589665.1 Selenicereus undatus | reverse complement strand
AACATAAAGAAATATTTCACTTTTTCCACAGAATGCATTACGGTAGATGACAAATATCCATCATTATGTTACATAATCACGACTTCTGTGGCTCATAATAGTCCCCAAAGGTAACCTACGTTTATCCTCAGTGCCCACAGACTTAGATACAACTGAACTTGGAGATAATCGACTTGCTTATTCCAGGAACAATAATCAATAAGCGCATTGAATGTGCCTTTGTGGGTCAAACCCAATCATAGCGTGCTGCTGTTGAATATGGATTTCCTATAGCCATTTCGTGGGGCGTACTGATGGGGAAGAGCTAAGCTTGTCATTCAACCTTTTTGGTTAAATCAACAACCCAGTAATCACCAAGTTCACCTGGAAGACAGGAAGGCCAACATTCCCAGAGGCTTAATCATCTTACAAGATCAGTAATTAAGAAACAAGGCTAGATGTCCTTGGTGCATGCTGTTACAGAAACACAACTGTCATGTCTCACCTATAGGTGATTTATCCACAACCCAGGGCCCTTGTTGCCCCACAGATAATGAACAGATAAACACAGAGTAATAGCTCAAATTACATTGCTACTATGATTGCTGGCTACAAAACAAGGTAACGTACTTCAGTCAGTTCACAATCTCGGCTTTTTGCCAATAAAGACACTTCAGTTCTTGCATCATCATTCTCAGTTAATTCGGCTTCAAAATCTTCATCAAAAGCAACTGAGCAAAGGATATCTCAATATCAGAATGGAAAGTTGGATTTCCAGCTTAATCATGAAAGGAACTGAGCAAAAGCAAAAACACATTAGCATCTAACTCACCAGAACCATAAAGAGTCAAAAGCTTTAGCTCCTTCATATAATACTTTATCATGCGAGGATTCACAAGCCACAGGCCAGTCAAATGCAGAGCCACAAGGCGAATAGTACGGGGACTTTTCAGGCCTTCTTCAAGAATCTTTCCACAAAACTAAAGAAATGCCAAATACGTCATTCATGGAGGTTCTTCAAAGTCATTCAATGAAGAACACAAATAAGGTCAACAGGATTTCCTACTGGCCAATGTAGATGAGAAAACACATACCCACTTCAGGGGGCCAGGGGTATTGTCAGCCAGCACATGCATGCCCACATCTCCGAAAACAGAGGCATGCAACACACAAGAGAGAAGTGCAGCAATGGGTGCAACCCTCCGTTTATTACAGCTAGCATGCAGTATCCATGAAGAACTGACGAGCTGCCACATCATCTGGACGTCAGAAAAGCATAACAGAAAAAATCAGTGGCTCCCTCAATAGAAAATCAAGAAAACACCACCTGAGTACGTAAAACAATTTTGCCCTTTCTATTGATGTATCCATGACAGTAGGACATGACAGGCTACAAGTCTAACGCCTGAGGATGAAAACCAAACCTCTGACATGCTCCTCTCTTGTGAATGGCTTACCGACTTCATCCATGTGAGAAAGACATCAAAGGCCATTTCCAATCTCAGGCTTGGCATCAGTGCACTAAAGCACCAATTGAGGAAGAGAAAGGTGTAACTTGGCTTATGATCCCAAGGGAAAGGCTGGTCAACTTATAGCTGCTCATCAATTGCAGATTGGTCAAGGGGGGAAGGCGAAAATGTTCAAAAACATTTAATGGAAAAGTGGACCCAGATTCTCTTTCAATAGATCATTACCCATCTAAGAGGAGCAAACTTTTGTATATCACTTCTCCCTTTCATATTAAAGTGGCCTCTATCAAAGTTTCAAAAAAAAGGCAAGAAAATCTGAGCAAGCAAGACAGGTAGAAAGATATCCGGATCCACTACATTAGTTTCATACTTCTGACTCACAGATTGACCGAGTCCTATATACAATTACCAGTTCTTGAATCATGAATTACACAGATTCAAAGGCTGAGAATTTGGACTTTTTTCCGAAACTGACAATTCAATGTAATCATAAAGAGGTGAACATAGAAGCAAGTCGGGGAAAAGGGGGTTAGAACCCCTTTGATGGAAGCATGAATTGCCGAGCAGAGACACCTGAAATCCATCCATACCTGTGGATCTACCCCGCGACATGAAGAGACAAATAAACGTCCTGACGTTAACAGATCCAAGACCATGCGGACTGATCTCAGCATGGGCAAAGCAGAACTTTCTCCAGCATTCTCGAGGCTGCACATTCATTCAAGTTAGTGCAGATGAACACTGAAACCAAATGACCAGAAAGGATGAATAAATGCAGGCAAATACATATCCTTCCCTTCCTTTTTTTCCCCGGGTGGGGGGGTGGGGTAAAAAGACATGAAATAGAAAATTAAAGGAGCAGAGAGCATCTAATTTAATTGACAGACATCATGGATACATACCTGCCCCACTTCTCAGCTCTTATGCACACAAATGACAGATAAATAAAAGGGTCACAGGATTTAATTCTTACCTCTCAACAAGGTCATCAAAAATGGATCTGACAGTATCATCTGAGAAGAAAGTGCCGCCATGCCCAAGCTGAACCCCATTTTCATAAGCATAGTATGGAATTTTCAAAAAGGGTTCTAGACAAAGCCACTAATCATTCCAAAAAAGCGGAAAAAAAGGGGGGTTAAAATCTCAATGATAATCATAAAAATGGTATACAAATTACTGCAAATTAGGACAACTATGATTTTGACTTGGATCAGAAGTCCTGAACTATGTTCAAGTAACTCTGGATTTGACTTCAGATTCCAAATTAGTGGCTGGTACACTTTTCAAACGATATATCCTATTTGATTCAGAACTGTAACAGCAACATTAGATTTAGTTTCATACAGATGTCCAGAGCAAGGAATCTAATCCATCCAGATCTAAGTTTGATTACTAGGGCAGCTTGGTGCATGATACTGAACTATCACATTACTACCACAGTTACGCAGTTCCCTTCCCCCAGGCCTCAATGGGAATCTGCGATGTTCAATACCAAACACAATCGCTTAGTGATCTGAACTCAGGATCATCCGCTGCTTCCTCAAAGCTCTAATTCATTCAGGAAATCAAAGTTGAAAGTAGACAAGGCAGAACAATTGGAAAAGGTGATACATACCTAGACTCATATAAATATTATTTGTGTATCATCCCGTCATCATTGACATGTAACCAAATTATAGCCAACTAGTTCAAAGTAGTTTTTCTTTTCGTGAGGAATTCCAATCCCAAATGGCATCATAATAACCCTGCAACTGAGAACCTGATCAAGTCAAGTATTGCAAAGCTTAACTAATTCGAAGACTTGAAGCATTCCCCGAGCCAGCTTACTATTGTTCTAAGCCAAATTAAATGTTGAATTCAATAAGCATGAAATTGCATAGTCCAATAGTTAGGTCATCTGTTTACAAACACTTGCTCCGGAAAATCCCAGCTGAGCTCAAATTCAATAACCATGAAATGAATGACATGAAAACTCCAAGGGTCAGCCCATCTTGCCCCATCAGGATCCCACTAATATTACAATGTTCAGTTGCACAGTCAGGGAAGGAACAGACATCCTAAAACGATTAGAGACGCCAACATCACAGGCAGAGCACATATAAGGAAGTACCTTCCAATTCATTAGCACAGCCCTCCTTGTTCGTGCCAGTTGTCGACCAGCAAGGAAACCATTTATGTGATTGAGGAACTTTAGAACTAGGGAATCAAGGATATGCATATCCTTTGACAGAATGTCAGAAGAATTATCAACTTCCCGAATGCAATTGATGGCTGTGGAAGAAATTACTGGAACAGATGCTTTAAGAACAAAAGTTAGGGCTTCAAATGCAGCCAAATGGATCTCTGCAGTACTCTGCAAGACATTGAAGCCAGAAGGTGGAATCAGTGACACAAAAGCAGTCCAAACATACTATACATATGACTTCCAAACACATTTAATTATACCTCAGAATCAGGCATGGCTGAGGAAATAACCCTATGGAAGAATTTCCATAGGAAATTGAACGCAAGATTTAGACTATCATCCTTCTTATGAGTAGCGCACCATGAAGTGACAGAAGCTAGAGTTCTTACTGACACAATCTGTCAACAAATCAATCAAAAGGAATAAAATCAGAACAATCCAGCAGACCCCAAATGTTTATTGCTCCAATGATTAATGCAATGGCAAAGACAAATAAAGCAGCCGATGAAGTTTTCATCTCACACTCCTGATTGGGGCCCTAGGCAAACCAAGTGTCATTTATCACAAATATATGACTACAAAAACTAGCGTTTTTGCATGGAATTGATAGATAGTAAGGCAGACCAATAAACGGTAACTTTTTTTCCAAAAAGACAAATTAGAAGAGACGATTTATGATTAACAAAATAAGACATCGCCGAGATAGTCCTGTGAACATTCTACTTCACAAGCAGGCCCAACGTCCCTCCTTATTACTCATGATAGAGCAACCATGGGAGGGCATAGGAGATGGAAGTAGATATCAGTTTGTAACTGAGTTGTTCAATGCCTCTAAAGTCTAATCCAGATCCTCTTCTCGTTAATGTCACCACACCCTGTTGTTTTCCACCCTCAGCACAGTCCTTTTACTCATCATAATTACCTCTAGGACAATGTCTGAAAAAGTGAAGGACTTTATTGAAATGCTATTCCAAAAAGCATAACACCAATAAACTAGTGCAAAGCCCTAATAAAGCTCTTCCACCTGAAGAATATATAAGCAATAAAACTTACTGCTTGCAACACAGTAGTGGTCATAGAAGAGGACAGTCGCCGTTGACTAGGACCTCCCAACTTTCCAGTCACAGAACCAGGCAAACTAACGTCCACCGCAACATTAGACCAGAATATGGAACAAGATGATTCAGCAAATGAGATCAAGTCCTCCTGCATGCCACATAATGTTCCAAGTTTTCAACAGTTAGGACCTGAGTCCTCGAAGCTTACACCAGGACCAACAAAAACATTGACTTTGTCAAGCGCTAAATGCTTATTACCAGTATGTCCATGAAGACATCAGAAAACTTCTCCAAGATAAGAGAAGTCTCATCCACAATCTCCTGCACCTTTGAGTCAGTTGGCTGCTCCAGTTTAATTCCTTCATCAGTTCTTCGCTGCATGATTTCAAGCTCATGCACCAAGCTCAAGATAAGCAAGAGAAATTTCAGGGGTATACCCTCCTCAGGACTGTTGTGTTTGCAGAGGCCAACACCCTCTCCCTTGATGAACTGTCACATTAAGTTCAAGGAAAGTTTCAACTCGTTGAAGATTTCACATCAAAAACAAAAATAAAAGTCTGAGACAACAAATATGTCATCATAGATAGTATCCAAGGACAACGAAGACATCAATATCCACATTCTCACCAGAGAGAGAGAGAGAGAGAGAGAGAGAGAGAGAGTTTGATTTCATGAAAGAGAATCATGCATCTGCTGTAATTACAGCATTTTAAGAGAAAAGGTTCCGGACAATATTCCATGGCTGCTGCAGAAAAAACCAATTGCAAACCATGCTAAGCTTTTTTTCTATCTTTTCTCCCTGTTTAATATTGGAAAATCCGTTTGGGTCCTAAGGGGAACGCAGAACACAAGCACCAGCACAAACTCCAAGGAAAGAGACATAGGCAATCAGTAAATTGCTATGAGTTCCTCTGAAAAACAAAGATAATCACCATAGATTAGTTGTTGGGGGACAAGGGCGATCAGATGGAGAAGCCTTACATCTCAACCACAAAGAGACCGTAGATTAAAAACCACAGGCTGCGTACAATCCCTTGGAAAAGAAAGTAGGGGGCAGTTTAATGAGTCATTTTGTATTAGTTCACCGTTAACCAAGCTGAAAATTAGCCTAAATGTGACTCTTTAAACTCTTTGAAGCATCAACAAATGGAAAGACGTACATTAGACAATTTCCAGCGCATAGGAAAAGGGAGGGAGTAATTTCAGGAACAAATATTCTGAAGCAGAGAATAAATAAAACCAGTGTAGAGCAACACAAAGAGAGTTCCCACTCATTCGGGCTCCTCAAGAAAGATATATTCCAATGGTAATGATTCCCATTCCAAGAGACAACTTCATGCATAGTTGCTTCTTTCAAGTTTCAACCAAGCCATCCTAAAAAGATCCAGGAATTGAACTTAAGAGGTTAATCACCACACCACACATCACGCCAAAACAAGATCTGTGACCTATTTTTCACCCTATAATGCACAAGAGAGCGAAAATGGTCTACATAACTCATAATAGATTTCTAGCAGCCCACCCTATGAGAGAAATTGCTCTTCTTACTCCACCAGCCAGAGTTGTCCACCCCGTACTTCGTTTCAATGACATTTCTTCACATAGCATGCTCTTCCTTGACAAACCTCCAAAACCATTTGGCCTTGACTCTAGTGCTTTTCAGAAGGTTTGAAAACACTCTAGAATATTCTAGCATATTCCACAGGATTCTAGACTATTCTGGAAGGTTTTGAAACATTCTAGAAGGCTCTAGAAACTTGGCATGTGACATTCTCCCCCACCCAATCAGACAACGTCCTCGTTGCCTTTGGGTCTTCGTGTGCTCGATTCCTGACTTCCACTCAGCTGGGTTGGAGTGTTCTGTTTAACTATTGAATAAGTCAACCATTTGTGTGCTTGCATCTCATCCTCCTATGGGCCCATTTCTTTCTTTGTGCTAACTTCCTAGGCAGCGTCCCTGGCATGACCCACTTAGGCTTCCCCAACTCCCATTGGACGTCTTTCAAAGTATCAAGTATCAACAATGCCATCTATCGGCGCCTCATCCCTCTTAAGGGCAGCTAAGCAACCCGATTCCCCATTCTTTGAAAATCGAATTGCACGCAACACCCTTTCCATTTCAGCCTCTCGTCTCATGGGTATCGCATGAGCATGCCCATTGTCTATGATAAACAAGGTATTAGCGTAAACGACTATGAAAAACTTCATCATATCGAGGAAGTACATTCATAGATAGAATTTCCGATCATCAAGGAGAGCGATAGTTATGTCTACCTTACTTCTCCATGGCCCAATCCAGATGTAGGCACCTCGGGCAACTCCATATATTGGAAGGCCCTTCGCATTAACTCCTTTAACATAGCCCCTCTCCTTTTTGCAAGGCAGATTAATCTTATCAACAAACACTTTTTCCATATACAAGGTGTTCGCTCCAGTGTCCACTATAGCTTGGAGTTTCTCACCTCTAACTTCAGTCCCCAGCCACTGGGTTGCTCCCCCACCTTTGTTTGGATGACATTTAGGAGCGTTATTGAGGTAATCTTCTTTTCCTCCACTTACCTATCTTCCTCCATAACAAGAGCGGCAAGCTTTCCTCGTTTTGGACATTCAAAGACACGAAGAGGTCCGTTCCATAGGAAGCATAACAAGAGCGGCAAGCTTTCCTCGTTTTGGACATTCAAAGACACGAAGAGGTCCATTCTACAGGAAGCATAAGATCTTCTTGGAAGACGAGACCTTCTTTCTGGGACCTTTGTCTCTCAACGTCTAGTCCCTCTTAGGAGAGTCATACCTCACTCCATCACCGTCTTCACATTTTTAGGTCTTCTTGCCTCGTACCTCTAAGGATTCCTTCTTAAACTCAAACAACGACTCTGCAGCGGCAAATCTTGCACCCCACACCTCTGCATCCCCATCTTGGCCCATCCTTAAAAGTCGTCGAGGAAACAGAAGAGTACGTCATGGTCCCTCATACTTGGAATCTCCACGAGTAGTTCCTGAAACTCCTTGGCATACTCCCGAATGTGACGATCTTTGTGTTGAAGGCATCGAAGCGTAGCCCTAGCCTTATATTCAACATCCTCCGAATAGAACTATTGCTTGAGTTCACGCTTGAACCCATCCCAAGTGTTAATAGGACCGGATCCTCTCTTGACGTCATCACACCTACGACAACACCATACAAAGGCAATATCCTAAGAAAGAGTGAAGCGTTGTTCACATTTTGAACGTCCTCCCCAATGGCCATTGCCCTGAAATAAGCCTTAAGTCCCCATACGAAGTTATCAATCTCGCTTGCACTCCTAGCACCATTGAAGGTTGAAAGTGTGGGTGCATTCTCCTTTAATGTGTTGGTCACCTAGACCATCCCATTGTTGGCCACCGCAGCCATATACGCCTTGACTTGTGCCTCAAGAGCCTTGACCCTTGCCTTGTAGGCTTCGACCTCAGCCGTAGAAGCTTAGAGTTCACTATCCCCAGCGCCCACCGCCGCCTGAAGGGGTTGGACCTTCTTGTTGAAATCAGCCACCATTAAGTTCACCACAGCTTGCATCTCTCTATGAAGCTCCTTTGGTCCTCCTTGGACTTGAGCTCCTCGATGCGCTTGTCTATGTCATCGACCCTACCCATTAGGGTGGACATGGAGGTGTTGATCTCCGCTAGTCTTTCTTCCACACGGCCCATCGTGTCCTTGTACTTATCCTTGCCCTTCTTGTCACCTTATTGGTTGCCCATGGAAGCCTCACTTCCGCTTGACATGGTCTCCCCCAAACTTTGGCTCTGATACCACTATGATAGGGTGATTCTCACACAACCTCGAATTTTGTGCGTCGCTAACAAACTTTCCCTAACCTTACCAACTTTGCTAGCCTTACCGATAATGCTTGACTTAGACCCAAGGAAACTAACAAGCTAAGAGAAAATAGGACACGGAGAGAGTTTGGAAGAAAGCCTCTCATTACACTCAACTTGTTTACTTTATAAATGAGCCCCCTTAGAGTATATATAGGCCTCCACCTCCTCAATGGACAGTGAAGATCATTTTAATCCAACGGCCAATATTAAGCTTGTAGAATTCTCCATACAAATATCCTAGATATTTAGAACCTCATTGAACATGCTAGAGAATATTCTAGAATATTTTATTACAACCTAGACGGTTCTAAAGTACTCCAAAAGAACCCAAATACTCTGGAAGATTCTGAAACAATTTGGAAGACTCTAGTGCTTTTCATAAGGTTTGAAAATATTCTCGAATGTCCCTGCACATTATTCTGGAAGGTTTGGAAACATTCCAGAAATCTCCAGAAACTTGGCATGTGACATATGGATAGTGGTTGTATATGAATAGTTAAGCTCAAGAAACAAGTTGGGAGGAGATGTACCTGTTTGTCTTAGTTTAAAAAGGCGCAAGGCGCACTCAGGCACAAAGAGTTCCAAGGCACGAGGCGTGAGCCTCGAGGCGAAGGCGCACGCATCATGGATGCGAGGTGCACCTTTACACAGAAATGCCTAAAATGTACTCAGCAGATAGACTTTCACCAAATGAGTTATATGATTGTATCAATATGGAATTAGATGTCAATATAAACCGTTGCACTGTTAAAAACATTCGTAAAATAGTTTAAAGTATGATAAAAAGCAAATTATATTATTTAAATGCAAATCAAAATGCTAATAAGAAACATTCTTGCTATATGTTTTTAAAGGAAAGAAAAAAATAAAAACTGTGAGGAAAGAAAAAATGGTTTCTTTAATTCAGAAAACTATAACAAAATAAAAAATATGGCTAATTCTTTCCTAAATAAAAGAATTTTACACATTATAACAAATTAAGACTACAAGAAATCTTTACTAAATAAAAGTATGAATGAAAAAGGAAATAATATGCACAAATTCTAATCTAACCCCTTCCCATCTAGACTTCTAACGACCCCCCCAACCTTGGAAGAAGAAAGCTGGTAACTGGAGCCCACTACACTAATTCAAGTGAAGATCGACCACGAGAACAATATGAAGATGGACATTCGACCCCCTTTGTCACTATTAGGTCTCCATACTTAACAGTTCAAAAATTAGGGTTTTTTAATCTTAGAGTTTGTTAATTGCATGATGGATTATGCTCCAAAAGAGCGATATAGGACTAAGATAAGTGTTAATTTTAACACAGTTGGTGATTTTAATGGTCACAAGTTCTCCTCTTTGTCCTATAGCTTCACTTCTCAATTAAGATCAATAAAGCCCTCGCTTCGGTCGCCTTGCGCCTCAAAACTGAGGATCGCTGAGGCGCACTCCTCACTGCGCTTAAAGGATTCACTTTGCCTCACCCACTATGAGGTGCCACAGTGGTACCTGAGGCGCGCTTTTTAAAACTAAGCTGTTTGTACCAAGAACTTTTTCTATTACTACATTGCATGACATCCAATAGTGCATATGATGAACATATACAAAGGGATAGCTACCATGGCTCCAAGATGTGAAAAGTGCCGCTACTGACATGGGTAGAAGGCATTGAAGAGTATGGAATCAAGTACTTAGTTTGTTGGGTCATATGAGAGAGAATAGTTGCAGTACTGGGGACCGCATAAGAAACACCTAGAGTGCTTTTGTATGTGGTTTCAATAAGTGGAGAGGTAAATCCTCAATGAGAAAGCGAACAAGCATATTTGAGTTCGACAGTGAATCTCAAACAACAACTCTTGTACCACTTCTCTTCTCATACAGAAAAGAATTCATTGTCTCAATGGCACATAAATGGAACAGATCACGCTAAAAGTTCAGTACTCCTCTTCATAGCCTTCCCCAATATTACAAAGTATCAACATGTCAAAAACTAAATTAACCAAGAATGAAATTGAAAAGATAACAGAATCAGAATTTCCTAAAAATATTGAATCACGAGCAATGGCAGGCACTCAATACAATCATACGAAAAAAGCCTAAGCTCGGGAAATTTTTTATTTGACAGCTAATTTCCAGGTCATAACATTACAGAAACCATCCAGTGGGGGTAGGCGCTGCTCGTGGCAAAGCAAGATATACAGCAGCTAAGATATATGCAGCCATAAAAGGGGGAAGAAAATGAGGGGAAAAAGATAAATTAATAAACAAAGACAATCAATTTTTTTTAAAAAAAAGGGATACCATAAAAAGAGGTTCCAGCTGATGCTTCTCCAACAGAAGCAACAGAACTCTTGACCATCTTTCTGATTCAGAACACCACGCAAACAAGTCTCCATCATCATAATGCACCCCAGCACTAGAAAAATAGTGACAAGTGGTAAACCTTTGAGGCATTTTACATAAACTCCGCATAAGTTGCATTCTACAACTAGAGATATTTGCAGCATTATCATTTCTGTGATCCCCAGCCAGCCACTTCTTTACTTTTGTCCTTAAAACACCTACAGGAAGCAATTGTAAAGAGAGCTAAATTCACGATTTTGGAAAACATTTAAACATCCTTAAAGCAAGGAATTCTGATATATGAAAAGTATATAGCAACAATTTACATACCACCAAAATCAGTAAATTCACGTGGTAAGGCTGCCATGAAGTGCAAAAGTTTTTCAAGGGAAACCTTATGGGCAAGCAACATAGAAGCAGCAGCTTCTAAGACTTTCTCACACACTAGTAAAGCAAAAAGAAAAGAAATCAGGTTTGATGCACTAACAGTAAGAAGGCATGAATATGCTTTCATTAAAAAGAAAAAAATTTCAAAGGTCAACAACATGAAATATCATAACCTTTAAGCCGATAATTAGGATTAAAATGTTGTTTGCTAGTTTCAATAAGAAATCTCAAACTGTCAATTAAGTCTCCTTCATCAGCACAAGGTTCAGTTATTGGCAATCCCTCTCCATTTGTATCAGATGAGGCATCCATGCAATTTCTGCCTTCAAATATATTGTGTGCATGAGTTGCAGAAACTGAGGAAGATTCACTTGCAGCAAAGATGCATTCTGAAAGGCTCATTAAACCAGCTCGACCAAGAGACTGTTCTCTTGCTACAGAAGCTAACTTGCACATAAAAGTAATCCGCTTCCTGTGAAACAGTGAAACGAATATCATTCTCATGGCTTATATTTTTTCTTAAAAAGGAAAAAGTGTAATATATATTTTAAATATAGAATCTGAAAAGGAATATTCATACGAATCATGCAGTCTACAATGAACCATTTTACGACCCAATTAGGGGCTATCAACAAGCTTAGTACCATCAATTGCAGGGGAGAAAAAATCTGTCCTTCTCCCAAAATATTAAGCTGCAGTCCAGTTGGCCTTGATACTCTCAACAGGAGTTTTCACACAATCATGACTCCTATCTCCATCCAAGTCAAATCACTTTATGTTTGACTTTTCTTCGGAAAGAAACCTCCCAAGTGTCCAAGTATCATTTGACATAATTCATAACCCAGACAATTCAGAACAAACTTCCAAAGAGCTCCAGCAAACAAATAGTGGAGTAAAACTACCAGCGGATTCCTAATACCTTTTTGCACATGAAGCACCTATTTACCCAGATTTTACTCTTGCATAAATTATCATAGGTCAAAATCTGTGAACCCCCCCCCCCACCCCCGCCAACCAAAACACACACACAAATATACAAAAGTTAGAAAAAAAAAATGATGCTTTCATTGGAACAACTTTTCTACATATAACTTTCCAAGAGAAATCCTTATCAGATAATGGAGAAGCTGGGGAGCAAAGAGAGAATAAGAGCTATAAAAAACAGTACAATCTCTAAGTGAATTTACTTGTGGCTGACATTACATCAAACCATGACATTAAGGGAGGCCTTATTAGAGACTGTACCAATCATAATTAAAAAGAAAGCAGTGCAATCAACTTCCGGGAAGGCATCTCAAACAAACACACAGACCAAGGAGCTGAAGTCAGATTTTGCCCATGTATTCAGAAACATGAGTGTTTTTGTGCACCACAAGGCATCTCATTCTTGGGTAAAATTTCAATTCTGCAACACTAAGTAGGTGTTTGGCCTAACTTCCAGGAGTGTTTCTAAGTAATCAAAACAGAAATCAGGCGAAACACCTAGTTATTGATAAACACAGAGTTGTTTTTCAAAGGAACAATATGTTAAAATGGCACCAAAAACAGAAGCACCAACTCGGTGCTTCTGGTTCTATTTCTCGTAGAACGCATCTCGTTAACTGATGAAAGCATCAGTTGACAATCATATCCCCACGGCTCAAAATCAGGTCAAGGTTTAGGCCGTGTAATTTTCAACATGTTTAAGTTCACAAACCCGGGGTTCGTGCCAGACCCAATCTGTCTCCTTGCTCTAGGCCCTCTAGGAACCCACATTATTGCCATTCTTAACTTTAAATTGGCATTCTGGAGACCGTAAGGACAGACATTACCTCTAAGCATGCTGAGACTGAGAGCTGAACATCTACGGACACACATAGAAGACGTGAATCCCTAATGGTATCTGCTCACTTCATACCACAATAGGTGAAGGCAAGTGTAAAGTGATTGCCATAGCCATGTCCATAAAGGAAATGTTTTCCAATGCCAAGAGAAGAAACCACAAACTTTCCTCACTTCAAGTATGCAACAACAATTATTTCCGATGTATATCCCGCTTTAGCAGGGTTTGAGGAGATCAAATGTAGGCAACCTTACCCATAAGAGCACAAGTGCAGGCAGAGAGACCAATACAAAAAAAATTTCAGAAAACATTTTGTGGGGTTGAAATCGTTTGAAATAGGACATTGAAATGAAGAAGCCATAAATAGGACTATCAAGTATCAGCAAGTATTAAAAAAATAGATAAACAATATGCAAACTAGGTGTGGCACAGTAGCATTAATAATACAGGGAAGCCCATATGGCTAAATAATTACCCAATTTTTTTAATAAGGAAAAAGAGTAAAATATATTAGTCAGAAAAATGTACAAAGGGATGGATGCAAGCAGGCATCCTACAAGAGGGCTATGTACAGCCAAGATGGAACCTATCCTCAAAATCAATTACATCAAAAGAAGATTGACAAAAGTTTCCACTATCCCAGAAAAAAAGATTCTTGATAATAATATCTTTAATACGTTCAAGAGGCATCTCCTCTCCTTCAAAGACTCTTTTGTTTCTCTCTCGCCAAATAGTCCAAACAATTGCATGTGGGATTGTTTGAAGTGCAAACAACTAACTATCGAAGATCTACCATTCTTATTCCAAACTTCCAAAAACTCCTTTCTTTAGTCATGTCTTCCGTAAGTCTCAAGTGTACCATATCTTGTCCACTCACCTCATTTCTTTTTTTTTTTTGGTCGTCCTCTACCTCTCTTACAAGAACCTCAATCCTCTCACACCTCCACTCAAGTGCATTTATATCCCTTCTCTTGATATCCTTTCTCTTGATATGACCAACCCATCTAGTCTTACTTTCCTCATCTAGTCCTCCATGGGTGTCACCCCCTGCCTTTTTCCTGGTATCTTCATTTCTGATTTTATCCAATCTTGTATGAGCACACATTCACTTGATTATCCTCATCTTTGCTATCATGTCTTGTTCTCCTTATTAACCCCCAATCAAGGAAAATCCCTCAAAATCCTCTTAGATTTCTCAGCCAAGCCCACCAGAATTTCAAATAAACAAGAAACAAAAATGTACACTAGAAAAGCCAGGCTAATACGAATGTGAAACTTGGTATTTGGTAATATCCTTAGGCCCACATTGAAAGAACATGGAAACATAACACAATTTATAAGTGGTAGAGTAGGCCTACTACACCAACAAATGCTCCTCCTTTTCAAGCCCAAGCGAAGACAACGTTCGTAAAGGACTAGTCTTGGGGCTAAAAAAGACGCTAGGTTGTGGGTAAGTGTACATTAACAACAATAGCAACCTGACACTTTGGGACTGGGAAGCTATAGAGGGCATCAGAGCCAATCTTGGGCCTACGTAGTTGTGGACCCACTCTGTAACCACAGTGAAGAAACTATGGGTTACTGATCGCCAGTGCTACTGCCACACTTGGAATCAGTCTCTATACTTACACTAGTGTTTTTATGTCAGACTTGGAATCCGTCTCTTTTATGCTAATATTTGTATGGGTACGGCTGTCTATTTTTGGATTTCCCTAAACCCTGCGAAAGCGGGACCCACACTAGAAGCTGTTGTTGTAGTGTTACTACCACAACTGCCAAGTCAAGGTACAATCCATGGGCCTGATGAGGAAGACAGTTCTAAGTGGGGCAGACTGGAACATCACTAATCCCACATTGAAAGATTAAGGGAACATAGCATTGTTTATAAGTGATCAAGTAGGCCAACTATAACAAGAAGTGCCGCTCCTTTTCAAGCCCAAGTGAGGAGAAGAAGTTGTAAAGGGCTATCCTTTGGGCATTTTAACCCCAGTGGTTAGTTTGTTGGTCAGTAGGCTGTCTAACGATATGACACTTTGGCGTCAGGGCATTACATCTCCGTTTAGACCCACTTAAGCCTTCTTCCCGCTTAAGCACTCTTCATCCATCAAAACTCCTGACACTTTAGCCTCGGGAGTAAGACATTATACGTACAAAAACAACTCTAGTCAATTCACATGTGCTATTACAAATATGAACAAATGTTGATGACTCCTCACTATCAGCTTCAACCACCAGAGTACCTATCCCTAAAAACATTGATCAAGAGAAGCACATAGCCACATTGACTTATAAAAATAAAACCAGATTTCAGCACATACCTTCGGGATAGGAAACTGCAGTATTGGTGCAAGAATTTAGAGGCCCCTTCAATTGTCTTTGAAGAACAGACTCCTTTTAGACCTGGAAGAGGAAACAAAAGAAACCACATTGATCATGAAAAGAAAGTCGACATCTCTGGCACAATTCATCACTTAGTACCAAAAATATTAAACTAACAGGTCTAACATGCATCCAACCAAACCAAGCAAAACAATATCTATAAGCCTGTGCAGAACAAGCTCAAGATGTTAAAGGTATACATTCCAGTATTCCATAACCTGATCCTAGATTTAACTGCAAGAGGTTGTTTCTGTTGGACCTTGGATTTGAAAGGCAATGATTGCCTACTCACCAGTCACCACAACAGAAGTAGAGAACAGTTTATTCCACTAAAAACCGTAGTTCCAACAATTGCAAGAGAATAACGAGTCATGCTACATAAGCAATTTCTCATGATGACAAAACAAATAAGTCAATAGAGAAAAAGAAATGTACGAAGAGGTGCACAGAGGAACATGCCACTTCAAGATAACATTAAGAAGGGAAGGTCGCACACACAATGAGCAAACAAAACAGAAAATCATCAGTGCATAATGGAACAATTTTACTCATTATAGACTAAATAAAAGCACTTTATTTTGCAACAATGAACTCTTAACGGTCACTTTAGTCTTAGATTAAGGAGATACAAACAGGTATCAATTGAAAGGTAGGATAATCACCAGTTCACCAGCCACAACAAGCTTATGGACCTCTATAACTGTCAGGAGACAGCCTGTTAGGTCGAAATCTCGGGGAAGGACAAGGATCAACCAAACAGACAACAGCCCTTCATTTCTTACTATAAGGCCGACTAAAATAAGTTGGCAGTGAAAAGAGAAATCACACAACCATTAGCTGTCCATTCAACGATCAAATGCCTTAGCACATGAACAGGAGATCTGCAAGTGCACAATGAACAGGTGCTAGAAGATCAACACTTTGGATGATAAGAAGGGGAGAAAGACCAAAAAAGAACTCCAATAGTCCAATGAGATTACTACTTACGAGACTAGATTTGGTTCACTTAGAACTTCCCAGGGAAGGGCCCTTGAAGTAGTTTGTGGTCATTGCAATAAGCACCGCTCTACCCATTCTTTGTCAATTTAATAAATGGAGATCTCTATTTAAATTGGCAATTACTTGTAGTACAAAATGCACATACTTAGGTCCTTTTTCCTTGGCTTTTAATCATAGGGGTGGTAACAACTGCCCATGTGCTTTATCTTGCTTCCCTTGATGTGTTTTCATGTCCACTAATATACCACCTCAGTCCCAGGCTCCCAGCTCATTTGATGACTTATTGCAGCACTTAATTTATCTTCAATGCTTTGTAACGTCACTAGCCTAGTGCATTTTTCATTTCTTATCTGTCATCTCCTTCCTAGCTAACTTCTCCACAGTTTTGTCCACAAAAAGTTCTAACCCCTTAAAATCTATTTTTCAAAAAATTTTATGGGTCTCCTAGAAATAACCTCTTTGCTTGCAGGGCCGCTGGGGGTAAACTGCTTCAGCAAGTTCCACACTGGGATAATCCGCTGAGCAGAATATAAACTACTAAGAACATTGGATAAAATCATATTATAGCCACTACAGAAAGAACAGAGCAGAAGAGCATATAAGCTATCATCTGTCAAAAGCTCACCTTACATGAAGTAGAATTAGAAGAAAATAAGTATAGATGGACAAACCAAAATCCTTATGCTGAACTGGATCATTCAGCCCTTGTATTAATGCACCTAGCACGAAATCCTCTGGAAAAAGCTTCCTGAAATTGCCCTGCGCCTTCCATTCAACATCCAAAAATGACTGCATTACCAGGCATCTCACTGTAGCATTAGAACAAGGCATTTATCTCGTCATGGAAAAGAAAACTGTGTCAATCGACGACTATATATGGATAAACTAACTATAATACATACAAAAGTCAATTATTGCATGTTTACCTTGAGGATTATCATGAAATAGCCCACGCTCCCATAAGATGGCCAACCAGTCAAATTCACCCCTGATCACATCAATTGTCTCGCTGGAAGCATTAGGACAGACAAAATTTGCATCACAAAGGGAAGAGTGTAGTAACAGCAGCATCTGCACACATGTAATTGGCAAACAAAATCCTTAGCAATTCACTCAGACAACCCAAAAAAAAAAAAAAAAACAAAACGAAAAGTAGCAGGCCTGAAAAAGAAATCCAAATTTCTGGCAGTTCAAATATTGACTACCAGAAAGTAGCTGGTATCAGCCATATAAATCAGTTATTATGATTACCTGATGTTATATAGAGAAGGATGTCAAAAAGGGATTAATGAAAGTGTATCATTTATTTTCGTGATTGGATTAAAATGTGGATCATGAAGTTTTAACGCTTACGAACCAAAAACTGACAACTTTCAACAGTACAACCCATCTCAAAATTTGTCACAGGGATACAAGTCATTTAGATCTTCAACTTTCAATAGTACAACACAGCCTGTCTCGGAATTAGTGACAAGGATACAAGCCATTTAGATCTTCAGTTATAAGCTCGCTGGTTCGACAACCAAAGTCAGATGCGACCCTAACGTCCCTAAGCACCTATGCCTTACATATGTTAGTATGCATCTGCAGCCACCACTACCAGAAACAGAGGACTTGCCAAATCCAAGAACAGAACTTCAATTTCATATTATTGTAGGGCTACAGACAGCTAAACGATAATTATTATAGCTCCTCTGACAAGCACAGATGCACTCTAAACCCTAGAACTGTATTCCTGCATGGGAGAACGGTAAACATATACCAGTAGTTAATGGAAGCCTTTTAACACGTTTCTTTTAGCTACTCCAGCCAGTAACGATTGAAAGTCACGCAGAGAAAGAACCTGATGATTCCATGCTGCTTCAACCAAGTGAGTGCCGTACTCTTCAAGCATTTCATACAGAAGAACGAATGCTTCCCATTTCTGTTGCTTATTTAAATAATTATTAGCTGACAAGCACATTTTACCAACTCCGAGTGACTCAGCTTCCTCTTCTGCCCACAACTCCCTTTTTGTCATGCCACGAGGAATTTGACCCTTCTGGCGTGTTTTCTTCTCTGAAACATTTGGGTCTAGTTTCCCTTCCTCATTTATGAGCAGAATTTTCTTCAATATGTGTAACGATTGTTTCCTTACCATGCCTTCTTTGTCTACCTGGGTGTCCCACAACACAAATAAATAATGAGATAATAATTTGAAAAGAAAAAAGACTGCCAAGCCATGCTTGATCCAAATCCATTATCTAATAAGAGAACATCTATGAGTGCGGTCTTTGGAAGGAGGATAAAGTACCAGGCCTCTGTTCATTTCATCCCAAAACTCTTTTTCAGCTCTTATATCAAATCCTTCTGGTCTATCATCCATATCCTCCTCAAATCGATCATCACAAGAAAAACAGGACAAATACAGAGAGATTATACCATATGCATCTCTCCTTTCCGCAGGTCCCATAGAAAAAAGCATTCTGGAGCACTTCCACAATTTCATGAAGAAGAGATGTCTGAAGCACAAAAGAGATCACCTAGTCAAAGAAAGAAACTTTGAAGATCAATTAGACTCAGTGGAAGATCAATTAGTAAACCAGATAGTAATAATTCACCTGGAAATGTTATGACTTTCTCCTTGGATGCAAACTTTAAAACAGTTCTTGAAAGCAAATGACTTAAAAAGGGATGGAAGGAGAAGACGAGCAGCACAGGACCTATGTTCGACACTTTGCGAGAGCATTAGGATAATTATATCAGAAAGATCCCAGAGCAAGTGCCCGCAAAATGTTTCTGCATATGAGACATTGCTGGAGGTGAAGGAGCCCCTTACTGCTTGACAATTCTCCACAGCAGCATCTAGCAGGCAGCTTAATATGTAACAGGTTAGAGTCAGTGGCAGAATAGGAAAGTTTTCACGAACTGGATCCAACTCATGTGACTCTCTTGAGATCTGAAACTCTGTACTCCATTTAACGACAGATGCATGGTCACTTTGGTGCATATCCATGGAAAAGGCAAGTGATCTCAGCATAAAAGGAACCAAAATTGCTTCAATTAGTTTCCAGTTATTGGTCTCAATTACAACTTCCAGTAGGGATTCTACAATCTGAAACCAGAAAAGAGTATTACACAAAATATATCCAATCACCAAGAAATAAAACATAGGCGAACAAGACATCGTATATAAAATCACAATATTCCCAAAAGCCTACCTCGGTGAGAATTTCTCGCTCATACAATTGAACCATCTTCATGAGTGGAATAAAAGCTTTCCATGTGAAACATTCCAAGGAAAAAGAATTTACTCCTACATGAAGCAATAAGCAGAGATAGCAGTGGTTGTCAGTTTTGCATTACCCATCGATGAAGAGAACAAATCTATCTATCTATCAGGACTTGCTCTATCTAATATCCACTTTGATTCATTGATCACATCTATGTCTAAAAAAGCATGCCTTGGGTGCGCCTAGGCTCACAAAAGCCCGAAGCCCAACCTATTGCGCCTTGCAAGGGGCCAACCACAGCTCATTCTATAAGCCCACAAAAGCCCGCGCTTTTTTGCGCTTCAAACCGAGGCTCAGAACTTCATAACCCTTTAGTGATCTTAACACTACTAAATATGCATGTCCATCGCTTCTTGTTTACTTCTCTTCTCTTCTTCACTTCTCTTCCCCATATCTCTTGGAAACTTCAATCCTTCAGCATTATTTTCAAAAGTTTCCTCAGGTCCCTAAGAACAACCTCGCTTAAACAGGCAAGAATGCTTAAATCTGACATTCTCACACTCAGCTTAGGCACTGGTCTATAATGTTGGTTTTTGCAATTCCACCACATAGTAGAATAGTTGGGTTTTGGAAATCAAGAAGATTATACCGTTGGCTTTTTGGTGCACAGGGAAGGAAAGGATCCAACACTTCTTTGATGCAAAGCTATGTCCTATCAAGACTTCAAGCTTTATCTTAGCCAATTTTGTATAGTTGGAGTCAAGTTCTCAAATGTGGTAGAAAATTGACTTTGTTGGGTTTTGCAGATAATATCATTCATGAGAGCTTGAGGGCATGATCTATTTTGTAGTTGCCCATTTTGAACAAGCCCTTGGGTTAACTTTAATTTTGACAACTCATCAACGATTTATGATGCTTAGCAGACAAGCTCTAATGCACACCCCAGCTACCATCCAAGTGTAAATGCGATATAACAATTTCATTCATAATTAACCCTATTGTGCATTCAGACTCGCTGATTTTAACCCAAAATTTACGGTGTCCCTTCAAATAGGATGCGAGACAACTCCATTAATCATGCAGAGGAAAACCCCAGCTTCTGGTGCTTATTCAAAAAGACCAAATTGCAACACTGAAATGTAACACCATCTCGATAGTTAATTGGACTTTGACATTAAAACTTCAAACTCACCCATTTTCTTCAAAAGGTGGCACAGCCCCCGCAAATAGGATACAAGATACGCACATTGCTCAGAGTCCATTTTCTTGTTATCATCAATAATCTCCTACTCATCAGAAAAGCAGCAAAAAATGAGAAAGAACTAACAACTACACCGATCATCCAATAATTTTGATACTCAAAATTCAGAGTGGTGCAAATTACAGAGCAACCTTGGTAAGCTTGGAGAAATTGGGAAGAAGAGAGTCAAAGAGCGATGATGGGAATACGCCCGTGGAAGCCAAGATGCAGTCTAACATAGACGGAACAGCCGCCGGAGGGACGGTACGGAAGCTCTGCGACAATGAAGTGTGCAAGTCCGCCATTGGTGGAGGTAGTGACAGAAACCGATTCGTTGCGATTTTAACGGCTACTTGATTTGTAAACTGCCTTAAACTGCTGCTGCTTGCTGCTATGCTACCTATCTAGGGTTCGGTCTGCTTAAACCCCATTAAACCCGCCGGCGAAGGCGCCAGGCAGAATTTTATTTTATGTACTTTTTTAACGATGGTAAATGACAAAGGCAATAAATCATAAAAGCCTTCTTTCTTTGAGTTTTTAACTTTTTTGTACCTCCATATTTGATAAGTTAATTTTTTTAACCTTTAGATTTGTAAATTAATTTTTTTGTGCCCTCATCGGAATGGGTATTATTAAAATAGTACATAATCTGATAAGATATCCAGTTTAAACCATCAAATTTTGTGAGCTGACCATATTACCCTTAATTTAAATCACCAAACCCTCGTCTTGTATCTCGCTCTGCTGTTATTCATCATTTCTCTGCTCCCCCCTTCGAAAAACACACTCTCTCTCTTCTATTTGAAAAAACTGCAGCCCACCATTGTCAAGAAAATCTACTTGCCAACAATTGATTAAAAGAAGTTCTTCTCTTCCCTGTAAGTTTCATCAATTGCTCTAATATCAAATTGAAGCTTTTTTATTTGGCTTATTGGCTTTCCAAAAATCCACGACATTTGGGAGTTTACAAAAAGGGATCTCAAAGATGGAGGGTTCTGGAAGTTTTATTAGCATGCAAAAATGTCGGAAATGTTTGCTAAATTCGAATCTAATCCCCCGAATTATCAATTCTGAGAGGAACCCTAGAAGGCCTTACTATGAGTGCTCAAGGTGTGGTCAATTTGTGAAGTGGACAGCTCCTGGAGCAAGGATGATAGAGATGGAGGGTTCCAGTCATGACATTAAGAAAGCACCACAATGGAAGCAGAAGGCATTGAGCAAATGATGTTGAAGATATGGCAAGAGCTGAAGGAGTTGAGGCTGGAAATAAAATTGATGCAATCAAGAAATTTTGATTATGTTCAATTATTGATAATTGTAAACTTTTTATTATGTATTTTAATTGTAGTTTTACTTTTGAAGTGAATAGAAAAAAGTTTTGACTGTGGATAGATTATATGGTATGTAATGCAAAAGTTAGATGAATCTCTATTAGTGAAATGAAAAGGATTAATTTGACATTCCTGAATAGTTGCTTTCAAAGTTGTAGCTTTATATTCCCAAGAATTGTTATTAGTTAGCTTGCCCAGTGGTAAGGATGCTGTGAGTTGGCTTTGAAGATCATGGTTCAAAACCAATAAACCACGAATCAATTTGGGAACTTCACTCATGCAGAAGAAGAAGGAGATGTGCCCCTGTGGATTTGTTTATCTCTCATAAGAATAAAGGTTTCACTTTTTGGTTTCACTTTCTCTCTCCTTAGACAGCAGATAGGGTTTCAAAGCTTTGGGTTTTAGAGTAAAAAGTATTCAATTAATTTCTTTAATCATGCATTATGACTTCTAAGGAGGGACAAATTAGTAATTGTATCTTTCCGGTCACTTCCTCTACCGAAATTAGCAGATTTTAATTATACTTTGAATCTATAAGGTATAAAAAAAATTAATCCACAAATCTGGGGGTTAAAAAAATTAACTTGCTAAACCTGGAGGTACAAAAAAGTTAAAAATTCTCTTTCTTACCATGTCATGCTTTACAATTATATGGTCATTTTGGAGACACATTGTCCGATAAAAAGATTATTATAGGAGTACATGAGACAAGCATCCTTAAAGCTTTTATTAATTGTTTTTTTTTTGGATTATAGACATAAACGAAAACAAATTTCTTCAAGTAAAAACGATTCATGTTGAATTTCTTCAAATTTTTGAATAGCTACATTCACAATAGCCTATTTGAACTTTTAAATGCATTTTATCTTTTATCCAGTCTAATGAATAACTCATTGTTCTTTTGGTCGTGTATGATCACTATGATATATAAAGATTAATGGAGGCGAGACTTGAATCTAATTTTTGACAAACAGTTTCAGAAGGTGGCTATTGTCGCATTATCTTAATATTACGCAAGTTGTTCAAACACATACATAGATGGGATAATTAATGTATTGACATTATAAAAAAAAAAATTGGATCGCAAGTAACATAATTTAAAAAGTTAAATTCCAAATAATGAATAGATCCCATTATTTGGTGTGAATTTGAAGCCTCGACCATTTGCAGAATGCTGCAGTGCCTCGACCATAGCATATAATGACAACATCCAAAAATCAAAATGGGGGACTTTAAAGCAAGTGAGTATAAGGTAGAGATTTCTTTGATTCTTCAAGGATATCATTGTCCAGATGCAATCTTTCTTTAAGTTGTTCCGGAATTGTGGAGCGTGGGCTCCAAGAAGTGACAGAGAGAAGCAACATTTTACTCCTATTTCCGACGTGGTTTTTGCTCAAAATCACTTTTGAAAAATTGTTTTCAACTTCTAAAAAGGAATGTTTGATCCAATTTCAGTTTCTAACCTCTAGAAGCACTTCAATAATTCAGGCCAAACACCCACAAAGTGCAAACTTATTTGATTGTTGGTTTGTTAGGATTTAAATCGAATTTTATCATTCTAATATCCATTTCAATAATTAACCAACAATTTTAAAATTCAAATTATATTTAAAACTTGATGACACCTATATGCGCCACATATTTGCAATTGCAGGTTGCATATTATCACATCTTTGCATACATCAAAAGTATTTTTTTTCAACTATTTATGCATCTTGCCCCGATTGCCATATGCAACCTCATAATCATGTGTTTGACCTCAATACACCGTGTTGAACATGTTCACATCCACAATATTGGACTTCTCAAATGTGTACATTTTGTGGCATTCCTTCGGTACCATATACCCTTTTAAATTTTAACGATGTGTTATTTGACCTTTCAGATATTTCTTCAAAGTTGATATAAAAGATAGCTCGAGCACTCGGGCACTCGAACTTTTGTTGTTCTTCAAAACGTTGCAGCAATTCTTCTTCGTGTTAATAACGCCTTAAGTGGATATGCAGCAATGTTAACCTTATTATTGCAGTATTCTCTACATGGTGTCTCATACTTAGCTATTTAGATAGATTACTAAACCTAGATTGCAACATATGCAGCCACAAGTTGAGCTTGCATTAGATGTCATATTGGACAATCACTTAGAGAAGACATGGGTGTTTGTCATGGAGCCTCCTCAATTAGGTGAAAGTGAACTCTCTATCAATGTCATTACATCAGTTGAGTGAGAGGAAGATGTTTCTTTCTTGAGGCATCGCGAGGATAGTTATTTCCATAGGTAACAAAAATATAAGCATATACATTTCATTATATCTATGCATTTACATGTTTCAAATCTAATTCTGACTGTTATTTTTGTTCATTATACCTGCTCAACTCCCACACCAGCTATTTTAATTCATTCTTATTTTCACTATCATTTACACTTGAATATGTACTTTATTCAGTTAAACATTTTGTATTCTGGGAAAAAAAAATTCTGTTATGCACTACGTAAAATAAATCTTCATGATTTGTTTACATCAATGCAGTGATGTCAATCTAACCGTTATTCAATGATACTTTTGAAGTACCATTTGCTTATTCAAAACCTTAATTCTAGGGCAACATGCGGGTCTCAACTAGAGAATATTTTTATTTTTAATCAATCTTAATCATATAATTGGTTGAAGTCATTTGTCCCCCTCCTGGGGGGAATTACAGTTATGTTCATAAAGATCGAGGTTTAAGATATTAACCCTCCCCTAACTCGAGGGGGGTTGAGATATTGTACGTTAACTTAATTATAGACTTTTAAAAACACATATTGTATAGTCTATGGATCAAAAATTTCAATTATTATGATTGATTCATCTTAATATTGTGTAGATTAAATAATTATAGGATGCTATTTGAGAACACGTCTACAATAAAAGTAAATAAATAGGATCATTCGTACCCTTCATGCAGTTAATGCAGTAATAGGTGGTTAAACATCAGCAACAGTAACAGTAACAACAACAACAACAACAACGGTAATAATAGACAATTGTAAGATGCTATTTGAGAACATATCTAATTGTTCTTTTTCGATTATTGCTTTTTGTGTTTAAATCTTTGTTATAATAGACAATTACTCAATGTTATTCATTAATTACATATATTTCATACAAGTAACTGATCCCGAGGCAACACGCGGGTATTTACTAGTTAAACAAATAGAAAATAAATAGAAAATAGAAGAGATTCCGTACAACATAGAAAATAAATAAAAGAGATTAACAATTTAGTTGTTGGGTGGATCTTGTGTCCTTTTCTCTTTGGTAGGAAGAAAAATATATTTAATCGAAGAATGCCTAACACATTTTTATGGTCAGTATCTTGCCCTCCTAATGTTAGAATTGAAAAGCCTTCATGATTAAAAAGAAATGATCATCTAAAGGCATAAAATGGCAGGATTTTTGCATTGTCATGAAGAAACAAATTTTTTAAGTCATTATTTATTGATTATCAGAGTGGAGCTAACTGTCAAACAATAAAAGATAGAGCTACCATGTCTTTGGTATTCCCCATTCATACATGTCGCACACAAGAGCTTACTTAAGGAAACAAGAAGGGTACCTCTTCGACCAACTATGTTATAGGAAACATGCTTCTTGTATCCACACATAGATTTTCACATGGATTGGATTACACATATGAAACAATTTAGACAAACTAACTATTAGTTCTTGCTTTAATCTTGTTTCTTTTTTTCTTTTTTTTTGTAGATAAGATTATATTTGTATTTACAATGAACAAGTGAATTGACACATGTTTGGGATCACTATTTTGCCTCTATAACTATTGGAAAACTACACAAGGTAAACTGTCTTATACTTGGTGGAATATGACTATCTACTAGTACAAAACAGGACTATAGAACTTTCATGGAGAATTTGGAGACATTACTCTTTTTGAGGGGTGACTATACCATAAATTGGGGACGAAAGAAGGGGAAAAGGAGGTTTTTAAACTGGCTAGAGCGAGGGAGAGAAAGACTAGGGATTTGGGAGTAGTAAGGTGCATCAAGGACGACGAGGGCAAGGTGTTGACTGAAGATGCTGAAATTAAGGAGAGATGGCAGAGGTTTTTTGCTAAACTCCTCAATGGGGAACAGGGGGTAGTCGACTGTAGTAGGGGCGGAGAGTGTAGCGATCAGCGTGCGGATTCCTTGATATCAAAGGAGGAAGTTAGGGTGGCCTTAAAGAAGATGGCGAAGGGAAAGGCAGTGGGTCCGGACCAGATACCAGTGGAAGTTTGGAAGTTTATGGGGGAAGTGGGTCTAGAGTGGCTCACGGAGCTTTTCAATGTTATTTTCAGGACCGCCAAGATGCCCAGAGAGTGGAGGGCCAGCACAGTCATCCCACTGTACAAAAACAAAGGGGATATCCAAGATTGTAATAACTTTAGGGGCATTAAGCTGCTCAGTCACACTATGAAGTTGTGGGAGAGGGTGATTGAGAGTAGGCTGCGAGAAGAAGTAGAGATTTCAGAAAACCAATTTGGTTTCATGCCAGGCAGGGCAGCCATTGAGGCAATACACCTCCTCAGAGGCCTCATGGGCTTGTTTAGGGATAGAAAGGTGGATCTCCATATGGTGTTCATTGACTTGGAGAAAGCGTATGATAGAGTGCCAAGGGAGGTTTTGTGGAGGTGTTTGGAACAGAAAAGGGTGTCGCCGGCGTACATCCGTGTTATCAAGGATATGTACGAGGGAGGGCGGACAAGGGTTAAGACTCCGGGAGGGGTATCCGATGACTTTGCTATTAGTTTGGGCCTGCATCAGGGATCCGCTTTAAGCCCTTTTCTTTTCACATTAGTTTTGGACGATCTCACTAGAGGTATCCAGGACGAGGTGCCTTGGTGTATGCTGTTTGCAGATGACATCGTACTTATCGATGTGACCAGGCAGGGGGTGAATGACAGGTTGGAGAGTTGGAGGCATACTCTTGAGGCCAGGGGTTTTCGGCTGAGTAGATCGAAAACGGAATACCTCCACTGTTGTTTCAGTGGAAGGATAGAAGAAGGGGGAGAAGTCGTTCTGGACGGGAGGGCTATACCGAAGGTCGCCAAATTCAAGTATCTAGGCTCTATCATCCATCAGAATGGGGACATTGACGAGGATATTAGTCAGCGGATTAGAGTGGGCTGGCAAAAGTGGAAGTCAGCGTCAGGGGTGCTGTGTGATAAAAAAGTGTCCATGGGTCTTAAAGGTAAAGTCTATCGGACGGTAGTTAGACCGGCCATTCTCTATGGATCGGAATGTTGGCCTCTAAAAAAGGCGCAGGTTCAAAGGTTGATGGTAGCTGAGATGAGGATGGTCAGGTGGATGTGTGGTTTTACGAGATTGGATAGGATCTCGAATGGGGTAATTAGGAGCTTAGCTGGAGTGGCCCCCATAGAGGAGAAAGTGAGGGAATCGAGGCTCAGATGGTTCGGCCACGTGAAGAGGAGAAGCGTGGCCGCCCCGGTGCGAAGGTGCGAGAGTATAAACCCCCCTGGTGGTAAGAGAGGGAGGGGTAGGCCGAAGAAGAGCCTATAAGAGGTGGTTAGAGAGGACTTGAGAGTTGTCGGTCTCACGGAGGACATGGCTCAAGATAGGAGTTTGTGGCGAGACAGGATTAAGGTCCCGGATTGTAGGGGTCCGGCTCCGTAGGTGGCAGTAGCTTAAGCGGGGTGGGGTGGGGTGGGTAGGGTTTTGGTTTGCTTGTCTGCAGGTTTGTGCTCTCCCGGGATATCACGGCATCAAGCGCCTCTGATTTGTCGAGGTATGCCTCTAATCCCTATCTCAAAGCTCTCTCCCCGTTTACCCCTCCCCTTTTCTCTCACGTCGGTTAATGGTTTTTGCAACCGTTTTCTCTTCAAACCTTGTTTTCAAAGCTGTTTTTGTGGGTCTTATGGAAACAACCTCTCTATGGGTAGGAATATCGGTAGAGGTAAGGTTGCCTACAGCTGGATCTCCCCAGACCCCGCAAAAGCGGGACCCACATTGGGAGTTTGTTGTTATTGTTGTTGTTGTACTCTTTTTGATGGGTCATGAGCCTTTATTAATTCGAGGCAAACTAACCACGAGTGTATAACAGATTAAGATAATAATGGCCATGAGTTTTATAGCGTGCTAATTTTAGGGTTTTAAGCATATTTAGGGGTAATCTATTTGAATTAGTTGAAATTAGTAAATATATGGATGAACTTTTGATAAGTTTGAGCCCAGCTCATCCTCATCTCACATGCTCCTTTTACTTTGCAGGTTTATTGAAACTAGTATGGACCCGTGCAAAGCACGGAGTATGTTCAAATGAACATTTTGTAGATATGTTATCGAAATAATAAACGAATAGTTATGGTAGACATGATTAATATTATAATTTAGAGGAGATAATGGAAAAACTCAATGAAAAAGTTAAGCATACAAACACTTCGTGCATAATTAATGAGATTAATATTTGAAAACTATATAATTGTGAAAAAAGTCTATATAAGTATGATAGAGATAATAGATAGTGAATTTATTACAAAGTATGCTAAATATGGTGATGATAAGTCAATTTATTACGTTAACGACAAAAAGTCTACATCCTCTTCTTGTTGATGAGTAAAAATTTATGAAGTCGTTAATTCTCTAGTGAAGTTAGGAAAAAACTATTTTAAAGTCGGTTTAGTTTTAGTTTTGCATGTAACACAAATAAAATTTGTCTTTCAATGAAAATAATTTGAACATTATATTTATGCTATTATATAACTTTTTTGGCTATTTAAAGTGGTTCATGAGGGGGTGCTAATATAATTATGTATTCACAGTTTGTACATTTGGTTTTTAGATCAACGTAATAGCATCATGGGTTTTGATATAAACTTCCAATGCCCTTATATTGTCTTGCAAGAGAAGGGTTGAGTTCAGATTTGTGAGTAGAGATATTTCTTAGTTTGAAGTATTATGACGATTTGTGGCATTTTATTTTAAACGGTAAAAGATTAATTATAATTTTAGGTGTTTTATGAAGAGAATTTGATTATTGGATTTGTATAGTTTAAAAGAAAAAAAATTATTTTATTTTTTCTTATGCATTAAATAGATTAGATTTTGGTCAATTTGTTTGAAACGTTAAAACATTAATTATACTTTTAAGATTTATATGAATTAAATATAATTATAAGATATGTATGATTTAAAAGAAAAAGAAAAATATTTCGTTTATTTTCTTATGCTAAATAGATTATATTAAATGTGAAAGAAATTCAACTTCACGGGCCTAATATGATGGTCGTGTTTTATTTTTAATTTTTTTATATTTCACGTTCAACCCTTGCAGTATGCCATATTATGCTTACAATATGTAATTTTTTAGCACAATCCTTACATATATATGATCATAATTAATATTGACTATGTTATTAAATTCAAAGAGAAAGATAACAACGACGATAGTGACAATGACGACAACAACAATAATAGTGATAATGAAAATAATTATGGAAATCATATTTATATTTCTATTATCTCTAGTAATACATGCTCTATGTATATTTGTATTAAAAAAAACAAAATAATAATAATAATCATGAAAATAAAAAATGTTTATTATTTCTACATAAATGTGTATATTATATTATGTGTTAATAATAAGGTGTCACATAAGGTTTTACGGCTTGTTCAGTAATTATAATTCAGTTTTCTTAAGTTAAAACTCCTAAAATATGAACTTATTTTCACTACAAAAACGCAGTGGATCTCCGACGGAAAACGCGACGGGCTGGACAGACGTCGGGAAATGTCAGAGGGGGCCGACGGGAAAACCAGCGGGGCCCGACGGGGAAGACGAATTCCGACGGAAGCATTTTCCGTCGGAAATTCCGACGGGATTCCGTCAGACTCCGTCGGATTCCGTCGGAATCCGTCAGGTATTTTGCGCAGATCTCGACGAGCGGGCGTTCGCGTGCGTTTATAAATTTGGGGAGAGGTGTTTGCGTTCGGTAGTTTGTAAAATTTAGAGAGAGAAGGTCTCAAAGAGGAAGAGAGGGAAGAGAGAAAAAGTGAAGGTTGAAGATTTTTGTAATCGGTAAGTTTTTTGTTTCGTTAGTAAGTTGTTTAAAATTAAATTAGTTTAGTTATTTGGTATTTTGTATGTTTTAAATTTGTCAATTGTGACCGTGTCAGATTTCTGGTTGCCGCCGTTATGTTTTTTAAGATATGTTTAATGTTGTTGTTATTTGACTGAAAGTATGTATATTTTGGTAAATATGCGAATATTATTCCTTTTTTGAGACGTAGTTAATTTTTTACATGATTTGGTTGGTTTAATATGAAATTTAGTTGTTCGTATGTTTTTTAAAGTATGTTTAATGTTGTTGTTATCTTACTGAAAGTATGTATATTTTGGTGAATATGCGAATATTATGCCTTTTTTGAGATGTAGTTAATTTTTAAAATGATTTGGTTGGTTTAATATGAAATGTAATTGTTCGAATGTTTTTTAAGGTATGTTTAATGTTGTTGTTATTTTACTGAAAGTACATATGTTTTAGTGAATATGCGAATATTATGCCTTTTTTGAGATGTAGTTAATTTTTAACATGATTTGGTTGGTTTAATATGAAATGTAGTTGTTCGAATGTTTTTTAAGGTATTTTTAATGTTGTTGTTATTTTACTAAAAGTATGTATGTTTTAGTGAATATGCGAATATTATGTTTTTTTGAGACGTAATTAATTTTTTACATGATTTGGTTGGTTTGATATGAAATGTAGTTGTTGGTATGTTTTTTAAGGTATGTTTAATGTTATTGTTATTTTACTGAAAGTATGTATGTTTTGGTGAATATGCGAATATTATGTGTTTTTTGAAACGTAGTTAATTGTTTACTTAAATTTCTATTTCATTTCTGAAGTGTATTTATTTGAATAAGTGAAATATTATATAATAAATATGTACATGTCACCACAAAGGTTAAATGCGTTAAACATGTATGAATTTTAAAGTATGTTTGATTTTGTTGTTATTTTTGTGAATTTATGTATTTTTGGGTGGTTATGCGAATAATATGCTTTTTCTTGAATGTTAGTTAATTTTTAAAATGATTCGATTGGTTTAGTGTAAAATTTATTTGTTCGTAACATATATATGGATGTAAGTTATGTCACAAAAAAGTTAAGTACGTTAAAGATGTATGAATTTTAAAGTATGTTTGCATTTTTTGTTCCTCTTTTGAATTTATGTATGTATGTTGACTGTATATTAATATAAGTTTAGTAAGTATGTGAATAGTAATTATTTCGTTTGGTTTGTTTAATTAGATGAGGTGGGTAATCGATGGTGTCATTTGTTATTGTTATTTAATAAGATTTATGTAGAAAAATAATATTGTTATGTGAAATTAATTATTTATAGCATTCATGTGTAGTTACATTAAGTGTTTTGTTTGAGGTGTTGTGAGATTTTTTTTATGATAAGGAAAAAGTACTATATTTTTCTGATTTCATATTTAGCGTATATTGTTCTGAATAATTAAACAGTATGTGAAATAATTCTAATTTAATAAAATCCTAATTTAATATAAGTTTCGTTGTGGTAAATGGTTTAATAATGTTAAGTGCGTGTTTTGTTTGAATTGTGGTGTGCATTAAATTTTGGTGAATATGTGAATAATGTGCGTTTTCTGAGTCGTGCACATGCTAAAAAATTTGCTTTGTTCGACGGAAAATGGCGAAGGAAAATTACACTGACGGACTGTTCGATGGATCCAATTTTTGAAACTTCTCTTTGCCGGATAGAAGTGATAGGTTTTTTTAGGAAATGCCTGTTGGAAGGAATATTCCGACGGAATTGTACGGCGGATTTTCCAACTGACACGCATTGACGTTGAAAATGTGAAATTTTGAACTTATTTGGAATGTCGGTGTCTTACTTTTGTGTTTTGCGTTTTTCTTAGAAATAAGTGACCGGACGAAATTTTCCGTCAGATGACACTTTTTCCTGAATTTTTTTAGTGGTCCACTGTCTTCAAAAACCCGATTGCTCGAGCAACGGGACAATCCACACACACACACACAAACCTTTTTCTGTCTACACCTTAGCCAGTGTCGCCCTCTTCTAGCCACTATCGCCGCGCTCTGCGGCCCTCCGACATCGTCCTTCGCTCCTCCCTCAAAATTAGCCCCTTCACTGCCTCAACTGGTCGCTGCATTCGGTCGCTGCCTCAAAATCCAGGGGATTATTATGGTGTACTTCATGAAATTGTTCGTGTTGAATTCACGGGTGAGCCAATTAAAAAATGTGTGATTTTCAATTGTGAGTGGTTTGACCCGGATGTTCCTCGGGGGTTACATTACCCTAAATTCACCCCATATCCCGAGGTGAATCATACCAGACGTTACAGAAAGTATGACCCATTCATATTTGCTGATGTTGCAACCCAAGTGGTATATGTTAAGTACCCTGAGGGGATATCAGGAAAAGCGAATTGGTAGGTAGCTATACCAAACAAACCTCGCGGTGCTCCTAAAGATAAAGAAAACCTAGAACTTGCCTATCAACAGTTTGGAATGACAAACATGAACGTGGGCAATGTCATAGTAGGCACATTAGTCGATGAAACTGCAGAGGCTGATGATGTTGATGAACATGATTGGGGTGATGATGATGATGGGAATGGTGAACATGATGATGGTGATGAAGAGGATGAAGAAGGTGAATGGGAGGATGAAGAAGAAGACACTGATGAGGGTCATGATGAAAATACGGCAGTGCAAAGTGGTGATGATGACGATGACGATGACAATGCGTCCAACCATGATTGATTGAATTGTTTTGTTGTATATATGGATATTTATGCATATGTATTCACAACGTTCTTTTATTGCAAACTCAAAAAAAATTGTCTGTATGTACTGTAACTTTTCACTAACAATAGTATCAAAAATGGCGCGGTTTTATTTTTTTATTCTTATTTTTTAGATGTCTGGAAACAATGGTGGACGTGGTCGTGGTCGAACGGCCAGGAGTGATGCCGGTAGAGGAGTACCACAACCGACTCCACAGTATGACCCTGCAGATCAAACTTATGAGCCGAACACCTTATATGTCGTACTTCATATTTAATTCAGCATGTTTATTTTGACAGAAATATCTATACAATGTTATCATGGTAACTATATTGTTACGCGCATATTAATTTTGCGTAATTTTTTTTTTTTGGTTTTCAAGAAAAATTTCCTACAAATTAGCTTCTCTATCGGATTCTCAATTCTTTAAATAAAAAAACAATTTCATCCGAAAATTTCTTTTTTAAACAAAATTGTTTAAAAAAAATTTTTTTTTAAAAAAATAAACGGGAATTCCGACGGGAATTTTCGTCGGAAATTCCCTCCCCCCATTTTCCATTTCGCTTCCTCCGATGCTGCAGGCCTGTCCGACGGGATGTCCGACGGGATATTTCCGTCGGACACCCGTCGAATTCCGTCGGGATAAATTCTGCGACGAGCCCAATCCCGACGGAGTTTCTGTCGGAAACCACTTTTCTCGTCGGAAAAATAAACTTTTTCCGTCGGTATTTCCGTCGGTATTTCCGTTGCAGATCAGATGTATTTTTGTAGTCGATCTATAATAATGAAATAATAAAAAAATTTATATCCATTATAATCTCCTAATCTCTCTTTGATAGTTAGATGATCATAATTAATATTGACCATGTTATCAAATTCAAAGAGGAAGATAAAATTGACGATATCGACAATGACGATAACAACAACAATAGTAATAATGAAAATAATCATGAAAATTGTATTTATTATTCTATTATCTCTAATAATACATGCTCAAATTTATATTTGTATTGAAAAATATAAAATATTAATAATAATGATGGAAATCAAAACCGTTTTGGTCTGTATGAGCTACAAAGGGCAATACAATATAATGAGGGAGGGGCGAATAGAACTTGAGACCTAATATGTCCAGTAAAGAGTACAATACAATGAGGGAGGGGGAAATCGAACCTGAGACCTAATGTACCTAGTGTTCAGTAAAGAGTACAATAAAATGAGGGAAGAGGAAATCGAACCTGAGACCTAATGTACCAAGTAAAAAAGGAGAGATTGGCAGTTATCAAGATAAATCCAGGGACTGAGATTGCCTAAGATTTTGATCAACGGTTGTAAAGCTTGGATTAATGAGAAGCTTGGATTAAGAGAGGGAAACATTTTTAGGCATCCACCCATTCTAGCATTTGTAAGATAAAGATTAGGTTATTGGTAGCTATAATTGATAACATAATGGGATTGCCTATAGGTGGAGCCTCCTTGGGTTGAGCCGGCGCAAGCTTGCCAAACTAAGATCTTAACTCATTATCCTTGGCTCGGGCTCAGCTCTTGGCTTATTGCATGTGCTTGGTAAAATAAAGTTCGAGGTCGTCTTACTTGAGGCTCAAGTTTTGGCTCAATTTGTTCTAGACCTGTCTAAGACTGAAGCCTAATCTTGTTTATGACAAGGAGTCATGACTTTGAGCTTAAGTTCGATTTATCTAAGGATCATATTTAAGTTTGTCTTTTAGAATTTGGATGTGGATCTTGCTTCTTTAGGCATATATGTATAATGAGGCTCACAAGTAAATATTAGAGCGATATGTGAATGTGTCCATATGTGTGACTATTGGATAACTGTAATTGTCACATTTGTTGGTAGATAACGGCTTGTTTAGATAATTAGCCCTTTGGCAATGAGGTCAGGGTTATGCTAGTGTGAGTGGTACAATTGCTATACCTGTACCTTTATATGAGCATATGAGAAGATAAGAAGTCTAAATGGTAAAGAGATTATTGAAGACAAAGAAGGAAGAAGATTAGTAAGAAGATAGAAGCAACACAATGTTACCAGTATGTGACTGTAAATAGTAGTTTTCACTTGAAGTAATTATCTTTATATAGAAAGTTTAATTATTTAATATTTCTTTCTCAGAAAAGCTCGAGAAGCTCCTTAGGCTCGTTACCTCACTCATTTAAGCTCGGTTGTGTTTTTGGCTTGCCAAGTCCACCATACTAACCTCATAAGGCTTGAGCTTAACTTGGATAACCAAATGAGTTTTGTTGGGCTCGATTCGGGCTCCTCAAGAGCTAGCTCGGCTTGGCAAGCAAACAAAGAAATATTGTTCTGTCCCAAATATTGTAATCTGTGCCCTCATTTTTTCAACTTTTGCCCATAACAAATACTGATTTTAAAGAATTTAGATTGCTTTTGTTTATTTTGTAGGAAATAATATAAATCCCAAAGTTCAGCGTAAGGTGGTCCCAAAATATCATATTTTTGCCCAAATTTGAGAGAATCTATGATCAATAATTGAAATATGAGCAACGAGCGATGATTGAGCTAAGGGAAAGGTTCGAGGAGTCGGTGAAAGCTTTGAAGAAGCCAAGAACAAAGGTTTAGGCATTGCACAACCTACTGTGCATATTTGTGCGATGGTGCAAAAACTCCATAAGCTATTAAAAAGTTGATAGTTCACACTGCTGCCAGTATTAAAGTACATGACTTGTGTCGTATTAAACAGTGACAAACAGAAGAATATACGGTTGCCCGTGCAAAAATGCCGGTCATGCAACCCTATCAATCGACCTTCGAGGATTATTTATTTGTAATTTGTAATTTGTAATTGTTTCTAAGAGAGCCTTAGTTGGGTCTAGTGAAGATTGATTAGGGCTTATCTTACTCACCTAAAATCCAATTAGAGGGATAAGGAATAACTCAGACTAGATTTTTGTATATCATGTAAAAGATTACTAATTGTCTCACTCACCTAGACCGACGACTGGAGGTGGTTGGTTGCACCATCAAAGACCAAATAAGTTCTTTTTCAAAGGTCACGGGCTAGTCTAATTGGCCTACCCACCTATTTTCATGTGGTTAGCCCTATTAGACCACGAGATTAGCAACACTAAGATCTAACTAGGATTTGGACTATTTTCTTGTCTAAACCCCGACAATTCTATCTCCTACACTTGCTATTTTACATCACCTTTCATCATAAGTCAACTACGTAAAAATACGGACAAAAGCTCTTGCAAGCATTCCATTGAGCATGTTGGGCTTGAAAGAAAACTCTTAATCGAAAGTATAAATTAGGTGTAGTTGGGCCGAATCCAAGATTAATTAGCCATCACAAGGCTAATCAATTCCGAGCCAACAAAAACTAGTTACTAATCATCATAAAAAGCATAATTAAACTAAACTACACTAAACTAACATCTATACACACAAACAAGAACTAGAGAGAGAAAGTTAATCCGGCATAATCGTCTGACAAACTAATAGACATGAATTAACAATGAAAACTAAACATTTAACTAAAATGAAATCAAACACAAGAACTAAATAACATAATCTTAAGCAAATGCAACATATGAAATTGAGAGAGAAAGGGAAGAGAAAACTTAGTATTGGTTACTTGAATGAACTTTAATATCTACAAGTTTGAATCAAAATCAAGCAAAATGGGGCTATAAGGTTTTTAGTGGCTAACACTTAACTAAACCTAACTATAACACTTACCAAAAGCTCTATCAAACTAAGCACATATATCACGTCCACATAACCAAACGTCGGCACGACACGGTCGTGCTTTTAGACAAAGGTGCATGTGTCATGCCTTGGCTCAGAATGGCGAAAAAAATGTATCCAATGGAACACAACTGTCTCCCTCGACATGATCAACTAAATTAGCATTGGTGGTGCTCAGTTTTTGTAGTGGGTCAGCGCCCGTGAGCAGCTAATTGTGAATGTCCATGCCAAATAGGGCTGACAATGGAGCGGGTACGGGGATGGGTTTAGCTGTACTTTACACCTATTTTCAAAATCAATACCCATACCTACACCCATATTTACTAGGTATTGTAAAGTTGTAGTCATATCTATACCCCTTAGATATAGCAGATGTGCGAGTTTTATGCAGGTACATAGAGACCAAAAAGAATGAAACCCATTTTATACCAATATCCAACATCAAATAGCCAATATATTACATTAATACCAAACTTGCAACGACATATCATATCATACCAAATATACATAAAATTCCAAAATTCAAGCAACAAATTGGCACTTAATAGTTATAGTTTATAATAAAATGTCCCATCGAAGTCTTGACTACCATACAACCAAAAATAACTAGCAAAATATCTAAATCCAAACAACAAACTATAACTTTGAAAAACCATTATGGATCTTATATGAGGCGGATATGGTGGCATGTATTAATAAAAGGGGTATGGGGAGGGTATGACACTGGCGGGACCTATATCCATCCCTGTATCCAAACCCATTTTAGCAATATCTGACCCTATATCCATTTTTTCCTGATTTGCAACACCCATATCCATACTCACTGGGGTGGGTACAAGGTTTTTGTTGTTGCCCTAGTGCTAAAGCTATAAATGTTTCGTAAGCTTCACAACAAGAAAATAGATGAGTAGAGGATTGTCGAGGCATGGAGCAAGGGCTTGAATTTCCAAAGCATAGTTATGAACTTCTGTGATACTTGTGGATAGTTCACCTTGTATGCTACGAAGCTCACTTGTCAATGTTTCATCACTTTTTAGGTCAATTCTCTGCATTTCAATGAGCACGCAACTTGCTGAGCCAAATCCTAAAATGATATTATTTTACGAGCTATAATCAGGTAACAGTGGCATATAAAATACGACATTTTAGCAACGAACAAATACTTCTACGCCTATCTTCTGCTCATCCTTGAGAAAAATAAAAGAAAAACTAGCCAAAGAAACTGCTCACTTTTATAAGAATCACAAATGCTTTAACATATGCACAAGCGCTTTAAACCCTTTGGTTCTCTTAAGTGGACGAGTGAATTTTCATAAGGATTTGCATAAGATATAACAATAGAATCATCGAAGCATTTTTTAGTTTTTTCAAAAGCATAACATAAATGCAAGGCAAAGGGAAAATGTGTACACATCTGAACTGATTTTATCGCCGGAACAATCTTTCTACTACGTGATATGCAAGCAAAATATACAACCGAGAGACACTTAGGCCATGAATGTACCGCAACTCTCATTTTTCACCCCACACAACACAATGACACAATATGTTCATGTTGATACTTCATGCAAAGAGTATTGACTCTTAATGATAGGTTAAAATTGGGCTAAAAGGTAATCTTTACTTGGCTAACGGACTTCCCTTGTTAGATGATAGACCTCATCTTTTTTTCTGTTTTCTCCTTTTTTCTTTTTTTTTTCCGCTTTTCTCCTTGTGCTCCTTTGTCTGAGTGGATAGTCATCGACTTATTAGACCTTGAACTTCCAAAGGAATAATTTAGCACACATTTAGATTTCTTCCTTAATTAGGGTTTTTATTAAGATGTGTAAAACACTTATTCGAGCCCAAGCAGAAGCAATGAGTTAAGCTC
>JACYFF010031956.1:4427138-4460918 GCA_017589665.1 Selenicereus undatus | reverse complement strand
GTAAGTAAGAGAACACTAGTAAAGGTGTAGCAAATATAGTTAGTGTCTTCTTAAACTTATCAACTGCCATAGAAAGATTGAAAGTATGAGCAAATTAAGAAGGTACTTCATATGATGTTCCTAGGCACGTCCTCTAGGTATGTGCAGTAAGGGTCAAATGAGTCGCCCTCGTGAAACGCATGCAAATCAGAGGGGGCAGTTGGAAGTAAAAGGGATAAAATACAGGTCACATCCAGTGACTTGGTGCAAATGGGGTCTATCTGCTTAATGTTAAGAGTGACATGAGCCACTAAACAGTCACGATATAATTCCTCAAACGGATTCTCTCTAAAACATGGCTCAATTGGGGTAAGTTTTTTCGACCAAGTAAGCAAATCATCCTCAACAACACTAGCATCACCTTTGGCAGACTCACCCATCTCTAACCTTGTGCACTGAGCTAAAGAGATATGAGAAGTAAGTAAGGTCAAGTCACCAACAATAATGTCTCTAGACATGCTAAAAAAGGATGGAGCAACAAATGGTAAAAAAGTTAGCGATTTCTCCATGCTTGTAAATAAAACCAGATTCTAGGGGGGAAAGAAAGAGTTACAATCATCATAGATACTAGCCTTGAGTTTAGCGGAAGGTAGAGTAGGGTTGCGCTCACACAATAGGCCACACTCATCTCACTAACAAAGTATGTATATTGCTTATCAATGCCTCTATTATGGCATTAAGTTTAGCATATAATTTATCAGAAATAACATAATAGGGATAAGAATTCTTATCATGGTCAAAAATTGGCAATAAGAGCACACAACATGAGGGTAAGAAGAATGATGATGACATACGTCCCTAAGTTGATCTACACATGGATTGAGTGTGCAAACATAGATAAGGGGATAAGGGTACAAAAAGACTCATTAGCACTCTTACATTGCCATTAATACATGCTAAAGACTCAACAAGTCACACATGTCAACATTTAAGGAGTACATAGCTCCATAACACATAGACTCAATGGTGGGTTGGGTCTCATGTGTTATCTCATCAAGTACAACATTGCATATTTCCCATTTTTTATACATGAAACCCATGTATTAATCATTGAATCTAAACAAGTATTGCCAAAAAGCTCAAGCTCAAATTGGCGTAATGAAAAATAGCCATTTTGATTTTTTCCCAAATATTTTAAGTTTTTTTTTTAAGGGCTAGTCTCAAATGCTCAAACAAACTCAAATATTGGAAAGTGCCAACTCTTCGTTAACAGTACCAAAAACTTGATAGGAAGAATTGAAGTTTTAAATTTGCAACCTCAAGTGCAAGATTTATTGTATTGTCCACAGAAAGTTGGGTTTCTAATATCGAAGTTAACTTAATTGTTTCAAGCTAGTCTAAATGAAAAGGGAATAAAAAACAAGGTAAATTAATTTAGTAAATACAAAAAAGGGGGCTTGGAATTGTGACTTGGATCAATTGACAAATCAAGTAGCCAAGACAGACACTAATCTACCAAACCTAGAAAGATAATTGGAGATGACCGGTTTCAACAACAAAGACCAACCAAGCCTTCTTTCAAATGTCATGGGTTAACCTAATTGGCATAACAACCTATTTTCACTAGACTAAGAAATTAGCAGCCTTTGAACCTAACTAGCTAGGATTCCAGACGATTTTTACGTCTAAACCCTGGCTATCATCCCTCTCACATTGTCTAATTGACCTCATATGTTGACATAAATCGACAGCCCAAAAATAGGGAACATTTCATCGAACATAGTGGGCATGAGAGAAAACTCTTAATTGAAAGCATAAATTAGGTATTTGGGCCTAATTCAAAGCTATTAAAGGACTAATCACAGTTCAAGCCGACAAAAACTCACTAGTAATCATCAAAAAAGCACAATGAAACTTAACTACAACTAAATTAACATCCATATACACAAACATGAACTAGAAAGAGAAAATTAATATAGTGTAATCTAACAAACTAATAAACATGGATAAACAATTGAAACTAGACATTTAACTAAACAACATCAAACACAAGAACTAAACTAATATAATCTAAGCAAGCACAAAATATGAAATAGAGAGAGAGGAATAGAAAACTTAGCCTTGATTGCTTGAATAGACTTCAAAATATACATGCTTGAGTAAAAATTAGTCACAATAAATCATAATCTACCTAATTTATTACCCCTTAATGGAGTGGCTACTAGCTAACGCTACTAAACATAACTCTAAAACCTACCAAAAGCTCTCTCAAACTAAGTAGAAATCGTGCTTAGAAAGAACCCCAACATTGGGACGACATGGGCCTGTGCATTCTGGACATGGGTGTCCGTGTCATGCCTCGACCCATAATGGTAAAAAAATGCAAGGTAGTAACCAAAGTAGGAACAACCGTGCCTCGACCTAGAATAATAAAAAAATGCAAGGTAGATATAACCTATGCTCGCCGGTTGCTAGTTATAACTACGCCGTGTACATGTGGTTTTGGTTTATAAAGTTTTTGGCACTGTTATGAGAAGTTGATATTTTTCAATATTATCGGAGCTTGCTTGAGCACTTGAGACTATGTTCTTATTTGAAAAATCCAAAAGAAAATTTAAATTTTTTTAAAAAAAGTCTATTTTTCGCTTCCCTCCATATAAATATGAATTTTAAATATTAAACTATACCATATTTTTGGTTTTTATTATTTAGTACTAGTGTGGTATGTTGTTATTATTTTTTTTGGGGGGGGGGGGGAGGATGCATATTTTAAGATAATTTGTGACTATACAATAAATAATTAGATTAACTTCGGAGATACTTTTATTTTGTGTTTTGATTATTGTTATCTTGTGAATATACAAATTGACTCTTGTAATTACAAAAGATTATATCTAAAATAAAATTGGGGAAGACTGGTCAATATACATGAAATGGTTTGGTACGAGTTAACAAGTTAACATGAAATGGTTTGGTCAATATACATGACACTGAAATGTAATTAAGAAATACAGAAAAAACAAATCAAGGAAGGAGGAGCGATGAGTGATGAGTAATGAGTGAACTACACATCGTTTTTGAGGGCGAGTGGCCATATATAAAATACGTATATTACTGTGACTCATCCATCTTATTATTAAATGGTTTCTTCTGGATGGCTTCAGTCATTTATTATTTATATTGAGAGAAAGATGTCAAAGTTTAGTTTACAATAAATAATTGAACCAGCATGCACTACTCTAATTTTTCAAATAATTCTATTCAGTGTAATTCCATAAAAAAAAATTTAAGATTTCGTCAAAATAATTCTATTCCGTCAAAATAAATTCATTTAGAACATCAAAACAAACTGCATGTATTGCTTTTTTAGACTTTCTTCTTAATTGATGTAATTGGTGGATGCTTCTTGTTCACCTTTGTCCATTTAAGACATCAAATAATTGAAAAAATGATAATAAATTCATTCTTCAACTAGTAGTGTGATAAGAAATCCATGCTTTTCATAGGATCTTTCCTGGAAAGAGCAGCAATGCTCACCTAAGGTTAATTTTCTTAGCTTAACTTTAATTCAGCTTATCATAAAAAATAAAACAAGTTTGAAAGAAGGTGACTTTTTTTCCCAACTTATTTTCACTACACTCACATAAATTGAACTAATGTAAACCGATGTTAAATTCATATAAACTTATTTTTATTGAATTGAAATAATCTAAATAAGGGTGAGCGGCTCCAAATACCCATCTACGAAATTGGAAACTAGAACCGAAACCAGTCAAATAGGTTTCTAACTTTTTGAGAAACGGAATTGGAACCTCAAGTTCCCCTTCTAATTACATGGTACCCCGTCATGCATAATGTTCAAACTATAGGACCTAGTAAACTAAATCTTCTCCTACCTTCATCTTCTATTTTTCCACAAAAAGAAAGTTAATTTATTAAGTTTGTATTTTTTTTATCTTAGTTACTTGAAAAATCTGATGGTTCATTCTTCAACTAGCAGTGAAAAATTAGCTGATATTGCATTAAATTGTCTAATTGAAGAGTCAATTTTTGTAATAAAAAAAACAAATAGAAAAAGAATAGAAAAACAAAAGAAACGGAAGAAAAATAAAAAATTATTCATTTCCCTCTGCCTAACCAGGTTCCGATTCCATATATTTTTTGAGAATCGAAACTGATTAGATCGGTTCCTCTTTTTTAGGAACCGAAACAGTAACCATTTGATCGGCTTCGAACAGATTATAAGGCATTTGAGAGCCTTGCTCACTTTTAAATCTAAATTACTTGACAATAAAACGTGTACAAAATCTCATAAAAAAATAAACATGTCAGAATCAATAGTTATTGAATTGGATTAGTTTTAAGCAACTACAGTATAGATTAAGAGATCTTCTATCAACATTAAAAATATTATGTTACAGAAAATTATTCATGATAAGATTTAAAAGTTAAAATCGAGCAGCAGTAAAATTTGTATTATTTATTTAAAAGTTGAATATCTTATTTATGTTTTAGTGGCCTTGACTTTGGCCTGAGCCTGAGGAATTGGGCAAATTATTATGTACACCTCAGAGCACGTGTTTTTATATCTATTATATATATTTTTTTGGGGTGTATTTGTCATATATTTTATATTCTAATATATAATTGCTTATATGTCAAGGGAGTATATACATTCAGGTGTATGATATACGCAATGGAGGAATTGATAATGACAGATGCCTATATATAGACAGCCCACGGTGGAGGGATGATGCCCTTCCCTCAATTCCAAAATGCACCTGCATCCAATTGTGAGTTTTTTGGTGGGGGTAATTCTCGAGCTCCTTCAGCTCAAGTTCAACGGCAACCAAGGTGGTGTTTCCAGTCATGACAGTTCAACTTCGCCGTTCAACACCAACCCAGGGATCATTTTGCTGGGCGTTCTTTTCCTAATTCTCTATTCATGCCTGGCTCTGGCTGCTTCTACCACCGCCACGGCCACCTCATCTTCGTCGCCTAACTCCGATTCACCACCTTCCGATCTTTCTACTACTACTGTCTCCCCTTCATCTTCGTCACCGCCGCCGGCAGCTAGATCTGCGAAGATCGCGGGGCCGGAAACGCCTCGTTCTTCTGCTTCCGCCGGCGCATCATGTTCATCATCACCGGCGCCGGCGCCGGCGCCGGCGCCTTCCTCCGATGCATTGTCATCATCTGCAAAGATGGCGATGGCGGAGACTCCTCATTCTCCTGCTTCCACCGCTTCTTCATGCTCTTCATCACCGGGGCAGGCGACGTCCTCCAATCCATCATTGTCAGCCCCGAGGGGCGAAGCGGTGGTGATCATGATCCCCACTTCATCCCCCACGGTGGCCGTTTCATCCACTAGTTCGTCGTGGATATCAATCATATTGGGTACGATTAGCTACCCAGCATCAAAGTTACTAGCCGAAATTAAATGTCGTCCAGAACAGTTGTTGTTAATGTTTGCATCAATGGCGATATGCTCATTCGGGTGCCTTCTCTTTCCAACCTCTGCCCCACACTATGCCCTCTACACCTCCTACACCCTAATCATCGGCTGTTATGCCATCTTCCTTTGCCTATTGCCTCGTTAGAGCATGGGCACTGGATGGCCCGCGGGAAGGAAATGGAGGAGGGCGAGCCACCGGGCCACCCGCCGGCATGCACTGGCCGGCTCACGGCCTCTGGCCCGCGGGGGGCGAGCCTTCCCCCCTCCCTTTTTTCTTTTTTTTTGGTTTGTTTTTTAATTTTTATTGGTTTTTTTGTTTTATTTTTGAATTTTAAAGTAGTAGTTGGGTGTTAATGTGTGGGTTCACGGGTATTATTTTATTTGGTGAGCCAAAGTAATGAGCCAACCATTGGAGAAGGTGAGGCTTGTGAGATAAAAAATTAGAGAGAGAATTGATGTGGTAGTGATTGGTCCCCACCGATGAGCCAAAAATCCCGTCCACCATTGCATTTGCTCTTAGGTAAATATTTCCCCCGCGTGGCAATAGGCAAAGGAAGTGATGTTTGGATATGTTTTTTTATTTGTATTCATGACTGTATATTTTCATTATGTATTTATTATACGGATAATTTTTAATATGTAGTGTTGATGGGGCTTGTACGATTTTGTATTCCTAAGAGTATCATATAGGCTTTAAATTGAAGTGATGTTTGGATATGTTTATTTATTTATATATTTTAAGTCGTAATCCTGTAAGTTCAAAAGTCATTAATTAAAGTTAGAATATAGGAGATCGAATTTGGTATAAAAAGAGATTACACAGTTGAGTGGATCGACATCTTAATTTCTTTGTTGTAACGCCTCAAAAATTTCAGTTACAAATTTGGATTACTATGTGAATACGTGTTTTATATTTATGTATTTTAAGTGTTTTACTTTGATACATATATATATGATTATGTTTGGGAAACAAATTTGTTGAGTTCGTGTATTGCTAAGATTTTGGTTTTTCCAAAAAAAAAAGAAGAAGTCAAAGTCAACATTGACCGGGTCAAAGTCGGTTGGCTATTTTTAAAAGGGGGTGGGGGTTTGATTTTTTCTTCACACACACACACACATACACGGCAGAAAAGGAGAAGAAGAAAAGGAGGAAGAAAAAGGAGAAGAAGAAAAGGAGGAAGAAGAAGAAGAATTACAGTTTTGATTTTGATTTCAATTCAAGGTGAGTAATTCTTGTCTTTCTCAACCTAAAATTGAATAGGGCAAGATTAATTTGTGGATTTAGGATTCGAATTTGGGAATCAATTGAGTTATGAATTTGATGTTTTAGAGCTTAGTAGATTAAAACCATAAATTCAATTGTTAGAAACCCACCCTTAAAAGTTGTATGTTTATTTACGACTTTTGAATTCTATGGATGTTGTGAATTGAAACTATGGATTTTTGGATTGGTTATCTGTATTTGGTTGAATAATATGGTAGAAAAATAGGGTGGATTTTCGGATTTTGCTAATAACGTACTACTGTCGGATTTTCTGGGAATTATTGGCTGCACGAAAAATTCTGAAAATTTTAATGTAGGTTAAAAAAGATATTAGGAAACTTCTGGTAAAGTTTCATGAAGTTTAGATGTATATTTTATAAGTTATGAATTTTAGAGTGAAACTGCCCTGTTGTTGAGTGCAGAAATTCAGATTCTGTTTGAATTATTGTGAGCTATTGGATTGGATAAAACTTATGAAATTTTTACTGTAAACTTCTGAGTATGACTGAAAAATTCCTGTAAATTTTCATGAATTCTGGATGTGTATTTTAGAAGTTATGAATTTTCGATTGGGACTGCCCTGTTTTGGATGCATGGTTTCGGTTACTGTTTTAATTAGTTTGAAGGATTTATTTGGATAAAAATTATCAAAATATTACTGTATATTTATTATGATATGGGGTGATTTCTGGTAAATTTTTATGAATTTTGGTGGTGTACGCTAAAAGTTATGAATTTTTGAGTTTAATTCGCAGACTTTTGATGCTTTTGGCGGACTGTTTGAATTTCTGGGAATGATTGGCCTGGAAAAAAATCATGAAATTAATATTTTAGAATCTATATGTTATTTTTTAATTTCCTGCAAAGTTTAGTGAAGATTGAATGTGTATGCTGTGAGTTATGAATTTTTGAGTTAATGTACCTCGTTTAGTGTGCTTATGGATTATTTGTACGTATAATTCATAAATTAGGTAAGCTTCTAAAAATTCTGATTGCGCGATGAAGTATGGGGAACTTGTGAAATTATTTTGAATGGAATTATATTTTGTTTTGATTACGTTTTTGTTCAAACTGTGGGGTTTGAATTTCTTTGAATATACGATTTCATTAAATTCTGTTTTTGGGGAAAAAGATTCGTGTCTTGACTGAGGCTATTACATGACGTTCTAGAGCTATGGCCATAGAAGTAGTTGTCTTTGTGTTTGGAGCTGTGTGAGTCGTTGGTTGGTACCTTAAGTGGGCACTGTCCGGTTCGCCAATTAACTCCTTAGTTTGTGTTATTTGGGAGCTGTGTGGGTCCCTGGTTCTCCAGGATGTGAACGTGACTCCTCAGTTTGTGATTTGAGGGCATCTATGTACTTTAGAGCGTTGGGTCCCTGGTTGTTACCTTGAGTGGGCATCGCCCGGTCCACCAGGATGTGTTTGTGACCCTTGTGTTTGTGATGGTTCTTTATGTGAGTCATGAGTTTATTTCCCCTAAACTAAAAGTTTTGTATTCAGTTAAGAATGTGTGATGTGTTGTGCAATTGGTTTTGGCTTGGATTTTTGGACTTTGGATATGATATGGAATTGGGTTTCGTTTGGATTTGGTTTTGATGTTGTAAGACACATGTTATGTGCTTATGGCTAGTATGTGAACTTTTGTGATAAAGTTGCTTTGATGCGTGTGCCAATTGTGGTTATGGGCGGGCCGTTAGGTTGTTTAGCAGGTTTTACTTTCTTTTGGACTCCAGTGAGGACTATGAGCCCAAAAGACATGATTGGTATGTGACAATCATGGTTAGTTTAGTGAATAAACTAACAACAAAGCTTGTTCGAGGGCTCAAGTGTAAACGTGAGTCCTTGAAACGTACCTGGTATGAGACATGTGCGGCTAAATTAATCTAATTGCCTACCTCATAACAGAAATGTGTGTGCGTTTGTGATATTTATGACCATATTAAATATGAACGATATAAGTGCATTTTTGATTTTTGAAACATACGTGTTTCCTCTTATCGCCCCCTATATGATATATGAGATGTTATGTTTATGTGTCATAAGATACGTGTACTGTGCGCTTATCTATTAATCGGTTAATGTGCAAAGTGTAACAACGGGAAAGGTAAGGGTTATTCACTGGGCTCGGAGAGCTCATGACCTCACCATTTTTCAGGTTTTGAAAGCGAGGAGGGACCACAAGAGCATTAAAAGAACTCATTTGGACCTAGAGGGCTCGTTCTATGTATATGTTATGGATTATGTTTAGTAAATACAGTTCTGTATTTTGATTTGGATATATGTAAGAACATTGGGGATCGGTTTAAGTGTGTATGTGATGTATGTTTTAGATTGACCTTTCTGAACTTCAGTTAGATTTCTATAAGAGCTTCCGCTGCCGTCTCTTATGATCAGGTTTATTAAGTTAAAAAGTTTAGAGTCTTGTGAGTGTTATTAATTGAACATTCATGGCGATGACGCGCTTGCTCCCTTCGGGCGGGGCGTTACATTTGTTTTCTTCTTCTTTCATTTAGCTTGATTCCTTCATTTCTTTTGAATATTTTCAATGATGATAGAATATAGATAGTAATAGAGTTGGATTTTTGTTTTTTTGGAGCATTGGCTTTATCTTTGTTTGCATCTACTCTTCACTTTCTTAATTTTTTTCAAATGCTGCATAGTTAACTATAGGTTTTGTAATTTTATTTTACATTCGTTTGAATTTATATTGAGGTTGGTGTTTTGTTTTTATTACATATCTCCATCCAAAATTTTTCATTTTATATACTTTCTTTTCAATTGCTTCTTTCAATTCATGAATAAATTAATCGAATTAAGTCGGCATTAAATTTATATTTTTTTAATACAAAATTATAAAATTAGCATATTACAAATATTAAACCCATAAATTTGAAGACATAGCATTTTAAATAATTTGAAGACATAAAATTTTAAATAAGTTCATACAATGCAGGGGTTCAATACGAGTTAATAATAGAAAAATGAAATCTACACTACATCCAATGATTGAATAATGTGACTTCACTTCTACCATTATACAACAGCATCAACGTTGGACGTGTTTGGTAAAATTAGTTATTTTGATAATGGTTAGCTGTTTTAATAGCTGTTAGCGGTTTTACTGGCAATTAGCTATGACCCAATAGTGGTTAGTGGTTAGCTGTTCAACTAGTGATTTAAAATAAATGTATTTGATAAATGTAACCGTTGAAATAGTAGATTATGTAAAATGACTAAAAAGGGCACAATAAGTAAATGTTTTTAGTAAATAAAAAGAAGAATTTTGTAATTTGCAATGTAATCATTAGGTAGAGGTTCTTAAAAGTTACTTTCATTAGCTTTTGAAAAACACTATACAAACCCCTACCCACTACCTCATCCACTACTTTACCAAGCACTTTTAAGTACAAACCACTAACCTCTACTTCAACATCTATTATCGAATACAACTATATATCCTACTTTGGAGCCTGCGCCCTATAGAGCTGGTAAAATTTTGACTGGTTTGATTATTCTAATTTAATTGACTTGAAAAGATCAGGTACAATTCATGAATTTTTTGTCTGAATTTTAAATTCAAATACAATATTTTTCGTAGTTTTATTGTGCAAACCTGACTTTGACCCGAATTTAAGCTTGTTCAATTTGTTCGATATGGGAAAAATCAAGTGTAGTCATGAATTTCTTATGCAAATTCTAGACATTGTCTGATTTATCCGACAGAATTAATTCGAGCTCTAATTTTTGGCAACCCTACCCATGGGTGAATACCCCATCGATTTGAGCATTGGGTTTGGAGTGGGAAGTCTTCGGTTGGAGATCAAGAAGCTAGTGAGCGTGTGCTTTGCAAGTGTTACCCTTACTAGGTCCTCATGGACTTGGCCATCATCATGTAGCGTGGGGGAGTGCCACGGGCCCACTTTGACCGCCCACTTTATTTTGTCATTTCCCGACATTTTCAAATGTTCCTTTCAGAAATGTAACCACGTCTAAACAGTTGAGAATTTTTAAAAGTGGAGAAAATCCTGACATCGCATTTATTAGGAATAAAACTCTAGTCATTAGAAGAATTACTATAAGTTTGAGAAAAGAGTTCGAACGAATGACACAAGCTTGATGTGTCGCGGATGCATTCCTTGACCTTATAATATTAATTGGCATATTTTACGAGCAGCCACTTATAATATTAATTGGCATATTATACGATAACAATACCAACAGATAACAGATAATCCACTACACTCTGGTTTATAGCACCTGAACAACTAGCTGATTATTGCCTTCAATATGAAGATGTTTGAAACATGCCTCAACTGCTGCTGTTGCTATTGCTATTGCAAAGACACTGAAAAATCAGGCTTCAGCCACTCTAAGGACTCTCAAAGCCATCCTTTTGGTGGAAGAAGACGAGACTTTCTCATAGTGGCGCTCTCACGGGCAGGAGAAAAATTGGACAGAGGCTAGCCTGAAAGCACCATCTTGCCAAACAAATAAGAGGGTAAAAATACTTCAGAATAAATTAGAATCATAAATATCCAACAATGAACTACAAATTCATGGGACCTCTAACCCTATAGCAGGGCTGCCTAATGCCTGAAAGAACTCAATCCACTAGCTACCCTACAATCACACTTAACTAAGCGGCAAATCATGATCACATTCCACTAACCTTTGAAAATTATGACACATACAACAACAATGGCAGGCTGTAAACAGTTAAGCTACAGCTCGTTCATCGAATATTCCGTATTTGATATCTCTAGCTGGGCACCAGGGAAGCTATTGGGGGTGTCTTCAACCAACAGCTTCCTGGACTTATTTTCACCAATGCAGGAATACTGGAATGCAAGTATTGAGGTCTAAAAAACTTTCCCAGACAGATCCTGTTGGAAGGTCTTGAATCTGAGAAAAGCGAGGCGCCCCCAACTGTAACAGTGACAAGACTGCAGAGAAGAAATTACCCATAGCTGATTAAGCATGTAGTATGCCCTATTACAGCAAGGTCGGATACTTGGCATCGAGAAATTCCCTGAGGGTGCGAGCAGCTTTCTGTCCACCCATGAGATCAGCGAGTTTTTCAACTGGCAGAACAGCCAAGTCAGCCAAGCTATTGCATGCATCCATTATAGCCCTATAGTTAGAATCTGTCACACCCGGTAGACGCCTCAAGAACTCCACCGCAGATGTGTTGTAGTTTTCAGCTCTGTGATGTGAACCACTTTTTTAGAGGAAAAGAGGAAGGAAGAAAGAAAAAAAGTGCAAAACACTCAGCTGAAATGACTCCAAATTAATTCATTCTTTTGTGAATGAAGTATGTCGCAAAACCACCTTATGAGGTTTTTCCAGACAAGCAACTGGAAAATATTTCAGGGTAGCCAGTAGCGCGAGTATAAAATGCAGAACCCCCCTCCCCCCGGTGCCCCCCATTTCAGCCATAGCCAGACTAAATTACACCAAATAATCCTCCCTTCTCATTTTGGCTTACTAACCCCTAACCAGGACTGGAGAGCTGTATTTACAGTTATCAGCTCGTAATTAACATAGGATGCTGGGCGGCATAAGGAACAAAATCTCACCTCACATCATTCTCCACAATTCCCTCTTCCGAGGGAACACCGACTCTTATTGCCTTCACCTCATCAGGTTCATCTTGGTTTGCTTTCAAAGAGGCGAATATTTCAGCAGTCGCATGCAAACTACGAGACCAGACAATACGCAGACGGGGGAAATGCATAGCTAGCAATGTTAACTTCGAAATGATGCTATTTGGTGTGACATCATCACCAATATCACTTGCTGACTGAATGCAACACAAACAAGTTACAACAATGTCCAAATCAGACATCCCATTCACAGTGGCAAAACAATGACAGAATAATTATAAAAGCAGGAGGTGTGCTCACCTGAAAAGAAAAGCTCTTGTCCTGTGAGAATTCAATCAGAAGAATAGGTATTCTATAATAACGTACCATTGTCTCTACTTGGTGATAGAGCCGTCCAGATGCGAAACTTCCAAACAGATCCTGGATGCTCTTCCTTTCTACACATATCAAAGGGGAGAGGATATAGTCACCAACCTCCAAGGTAACTGGTATGATGCGCATACCCTTCTGATGAAGGACATTTGGAAGGCTGCTCATGAACTCTCTCATGTCCACTATTACCTATATAACACACAGATATTGAGCTACAATTTTTTTAATGTATACATTACTACACTGATTTCCAGAATGAGAAGAGAACATATTCACATGCCTGCATTTCCTTCTCAGCCTCCCTTCGCCCCCCTGCTTTCCTGGTTATTGAGTTTTGAGATACTGATGCTTGCGGCTCAATGTATGAATCTTTTAAACCCAGGAGATGGTCGTCCTGAACCCAGCCACGGACCGAAAATCACAGTCAGCAAAAATAATTCTAGCAGTCCACATATACTTGTAGATGTCAAGGAACTTTGTAATCCTAGTAAAGATCTGTAGTCTCTATAATTCATGTTCTAATTGCAGATAGTGCAAAAGAAAATACCAGATCAACCGGAATCATCATCATTGATTTCTGCCTAATTAAAGATTCAAATGCACCATTTTCACGGCGTATGCTTGCCTCAAACTTCTGAACCTCTGTTGAATCTTCATAGAAAAGAAAATACACTTTAAGCTTCCTTGAGGGATTCTCAGCATTATAGACCTCTATTTCCCGAACAAAGGTCATATCAGGATGGTAAACAATTATCACAGATGGCTTCAAAGTGTCAAGTATACAGTGGTCACTTTCTAGAGCATGAAAATGCACTGGGGGCAGTGGCTTCCCCTTTCTGATAGAACCAGGAGTGACCTCTTGGTTGTGTTTCCTAAGAACCCCATTCCCAGAAAGTGAAGTTCCTTCTTCACCTCCCTGCAGACCATCTCCTATGATAGTATCACTGTCAGCTTTCTCACCTTCATTACTAGGATTAGATGCTCCATATTTGTCACTTGTTTTACAATTACAACCAGTCTCATTGTGAGTTTCTGAGTTCTGCCTTTTCCTTGAGGGCCTCTTGCTTTTCCCCGTGGTTTTTCCTTTTGAATTTACTTCATCCCCAACATGATGGGGGCAAGGATCCTCAGCGACTGCCTCTTTCTTGGACAAATTTCTTATTTCTGCTGCAGCAGCAAGCAAAGCATCATTTTCTTGCTTGTTTATGCTGCTTGGTTCTGGATTCTCTTTAGATGTTGTTGGAGCAACTCCATTAAGTATCCCAAAACCTTTCGGCTGTTTAGGTTTCTTTTTAGCTCCTTTAGCTCTTGATTGGTACCCTTTCAACTCTACTTTGCTGAGCAAGTATTTCTCCCATTCATCCTTCATAACCTGCAGATGGCAATATATAGACTAGTGCATCATTTGACAACAAAAGTGATAGCACTGTCATAGAATAAATTGGACTCATATATGCAAATTCACAGAAGGTTATTTACACCATGCATGGAGTTTGTTCTGTGATTAAATTTTCATTCCTTAAACACGCAATCGACTTTAACCAGGTCATACTTATTACAAATCTTAAGTCACACAGGCAACAAAACCACCCCCTCAGCCACTTCCAGAAGAGCCAGGAAGTGGGAAGACACAGAGAAACATAGAGTTGGACTGACAAGAATTGCAGAAGCACAGATATATAGACGACTCTGAGCCACTGCAGGCATAAGATAATGTAGTCATTCGATCCGTCCCTCAACAGAACTGAGAGCAAGATATCAGTCCACCCAGCTCCATACCATCAGATTGAATCTAGGTTTGGATAGGTAAGCTTGATAACTTGGAAAGCTATATGATGGCTCAAAATATGACGTATACTTCTGCACAAGCAGCAACTACTTAAATACATTGTGTTGGATTGCTTATTGCTACAAGCCGACAACTTGTCAATAATAGGATGGAATTATGAAAATAACAAAACTACTCGATATCATCATCCTTGTGATGTCCAAGCTACAATCCTTCAAAAATAGCTTTAGCACATGATGGTTGACATTACCTTCTTGGGGCCATTCGTAATGAACTCTTCTAGCTGCATGCAGGAATGCTCATCCCTGCATGCCACTAACACAATTCCGTTGTTTTCTTCTAGATTTGTGTCAACAAGTTCATCACTGACAGATGCATGTTTCTGCCTCTCCTCTTCAATCTCCCCCAGAATGTCCTGGCAGAAAAAATTGTAGCCAGGTAAATTCAACTAGCAATGCCTAATCATACCAAGGAATAAGATTACACAAATAGAAAATAAATAAATATTGAAATGATGAAATTGTCACCTATAAAGAAAAATGGAACACTCTCACTCACACGTAATGCCTTCCACTTTGGTGCTTCCTCTAAAACTTCTTGAAGCAACACACCTCCATCTGAAGCTGAAGTAAAGGATACCCATTTGAAATGGATAGAATATCAGAAAAAACTCAAGAAGCAGAACATGACCATATCATAGAATATGTTTATCTAAGTGCCTCTCATGACACTAACTGCCTTTTTGCCTCTTTTTCTTTTTTACTTCGGTTCCTTTTTTCTTTTTTTGGGGGGGGGGGGGGCATCTATGTCTTTCTATTCAGATTCTAGGTTTGACTGTAAACATGGAACAAACACTAAACTCAACTGATAAAACCACAACTGCAAAGTGTCAAAAAGGAGTTGATGATAGAACAGGCGCACTCCTATAAATCAATTTCCTTGGGCACAGGCAAATCAATGAAAATATGGAAACACTCACCTTCTTTATCATCGTTATTTTCCTTTGATTTTCTTCTCTTTCCAGTGACATTATTGCTCTGCCTGCTTGGCTTACCGACCTCTGACCTTGTAAAAAGGTAAACCCGCTTCTTTGCATACTCAAATATCTTATAACTTGACTCAGCAAAAATCCAAACAGACCTAAAGCTCTCAGAAACTCTGAGTGAATCCAAGTACTTCAAGTATGTGACAGCATCATACCTAACCCATGTCATCGTGATTTCAATCATCAAAGTCATTACTTGTCAGAATATGAAATTATGAACCAATATAATCAAACAAACCAGTCGATACAGCATTCATGGTTTGCAATATAGGTAGATTCAACTATACAGGCCGACACATCACTCATAATGCAGAATTTTTCAATACTTCAACAAAATGCACATGAAATAGACAAATTTTTAACACCTGACAAGATAATCCAACAACTTCCTCAAGGTCTTCAAATCAGAGACAAGCTGCTTGGTCTTCCTGCCCAATGTATGCCAAATTGGGTCCAACTGCCTCCTAATAATCTCATCAAATGACTTAAACAACCCATTCTCAACAGTCAAATCCTCAACATCAACCTTATTAGTCTTCCTCATCTCCTTCAAGCAAGCATCCATGACCTCAATTATGGCCTTCTGAATCCCCTTCATGGCCGTTGTCATTGAAATCCTGACATCAACCACCTCAGGCGGGTCCCTCTCGAGCTCTTGCGACACGTACACCTGAAACCTCGGCCACAAATGCAACTTCCTCACAAACAAACACTTCATAATCCGCTCGGCCTTCGCAAACCCAGCTACCATAGCATGAGGCTTATCAGAAAACGCCCTCACATAAGCCTTTCGATTCAAAGACCTCAAAATCCTAACAATAAACGCCTCAGTTGACGTCTCCGACAGCGAATGAGCATTGAGGATGAGAATGCCGGCAATTTGGGAAGTGGGTATCTTAGATGTGAGGAGATCAACAATGAGAATCCGAGATGTGATGAAATAGACACCCCCGGAAGTGTAAAGAGCGTGGCGATGGTGTGCTGGGAGCTCAGAAGTGATCTCAATCGGGGTTGCTCCGCCATTAGGGTTAGGGTTAGGGTTTGAGGAGACAGTGATGGAGCGACGCTGTGAGGGGTTGGCGGAGAGGATAAGAAGAGTACCCTGATCGGCGGAGTGCAGAGAGAGAATAGAGGAGATGAGTTTAGAGAGAGAAAGCCCCGAAGAGATGACGACTAAGCCGCCAATTGGGTCTTCTAGGAGGTCGGAGATTATGTGTTCATGGAATTGCACCATTTGCTCCTCACCCTTTCTCTCTCCAATCTCTCTCCAAAACACACACGCACGCACACACTGTTGGCGCTTCGATGGTGCTTGATGATATCGTCTGAAACTGGGATTTTCTCTCTCTAATTCCCGAAATTGGGGGGGGGGGGGGGGAGATGGCGGGAAGAAGTAGTTGACTGTTGCTTGGGCTGAACTCGAACAAAGGGGCAGCATTTATCTTACTCAGCAGCGGTTAGTGAGAGAAAATTTATAAAAAAAAATTACAAATTGTGGAATTGGGCCTGGGCCACTCTGATTGGCCCATCGCATGACCCTGATCCAATATTCCAATTCAATTTTCCGGGTTGGAAATGAATTACTAAGGTTTGAGAGAATTGCGATAAGAAGTAAGAACTATCCGGACTCATGATTCAAATAACCTAAAACTTCAAAACTGTTTGATGTAATTTTTTTTTTTTAAAAAAGGAATATGAAATTTAACATATGCGTTACTCATGTAAAATTTTTCATGTGGAACATATCCTAGCTTACATTCATTTGAAAAAGCAAAAGGGGGGGGGGGGGGGTGGGGGACTATAGGTATGAAAACAAAAGGTCATGTACACCAGAAGGGAAAAAAGGATGACTAATTTACAAAAATCTATGATGTATGTGTAAGATCTTCGTAATTGGTTTTAATCCTCCGAAATGAGATTGGAACAGGGTTTTCCAGAACCGAAACATTGACATTGTTCCAGACATCTGGTTTTGTAGGGAGCTGAGCGATTTTCTCAGCAACTTCCAGATCCTCGGGAAGAACAGAACCAAACACGGTATATGCTGGCTTCCATTCTTCATGGTTCGCCAAGCTTATGAAGAATTCTGGACCAGAGCCAACCCATGCTACTGCACCTCTTCTGATGGTTGGACAGGCTTCAGGAGGGATCTTGTTGAAAGTCACACCTCCTGCTTCTAGTGTTCCTTGGATCAGTGCAAATGGAGGGCCAAAGGAAGCCTGGAAAGATAGCAAACCACACTCGCTAAGAGTTCTGAAATGTTACTGCACCAGTCTTGATGAGGGAGCAAATGAAAATCATACCTCTCCCACAGGTTTCAGGTCAAATTAACTTCGGGAAGGAGACAGAATGGCTTGAGAATATATGACTAGGGTCGCAATGATATCTCCTTTTTTTTTGGTGGGTCCCTTGGAACCGGCCTTGGGTAAGGTTGCATGCATTTGCATCTCAGTAGACCCCAGTTTTAAGGAACTTGTCAGATCTTGGTTCGACTTACATTCCAACATATTTTGGGTTAAAAGTCCATCAAAACTGGTCAGGAAATGTTGGATTGCTTGGATCAATTAGGGTTCACTTAAGATTGGGTGGCTAGATTTCACGTCTGGTTCAGATACTTCAGCTGTCACGAAGAGTGAGAGTGACAAGTTGCTTGTACATTATGCGAGTTCCTTTCTTTCTAAATATGTATGTATCATATCAAAAGCATAAAGAACACACACGCACACACGCACACACAGACACATAAAACTGAACTTACATCTTTGATGTGGTTGCCTTTTACATCCCAGGATTCTCCTCGGCCTTCAGCTCGGTAAAACCGGCAGCCAGCACAATGGCGAAGTGCAAGCAGCTCAAGAATGTAGGCCACAGAATAAGGAGCACAATCCGGGTAAAGCTGAACCAAACTGAGCACAGTCAGTAAGATAAGCACATCAAAGTCATTGTCAGTTGGGTGCAATTTGAAGTAGATGGGAAAACTCACTGAGCTTTAAAATAATGGCGGTTAGATTTGAAACATCACACACACACAAAAAGCTTTGCAAGAAAGATGACGAGGTTTCAACACATTACATACTTAATTTAATAGAAATCAAAAGCTTAAGCTAACCAGCAATAGAATCCAGAATGCTAATTTTCAGTAAGGTAAAATCTAGAAGTGACTAAGGGCTCTTCATATCAACATCAAAAAATGTAGAGGACATGTTTAAGTAGCATCCATTTAGTGGATTCGATATTGTCCAGTTATGACCCAAGAAAGCGAGACAATAGTGCATTTACTGTATGATTGCTTACTTTTATGTGAAGGGTACCATGCTCAGTCGCCAAGCCAACAATTCCCTGCGGGAAAAACATTAGCATGACTTCTTTTTATTTAAGATAGAAAAAAAAACGATAAGAAAGAGAGAAAAACAACCAAGGAACAGGTGCAATTGAAGTACAGCATGACTACCATAAAAGAAAAACAGAGATTGCCAATAGCTTTAATATGACGTGGACACTTAAGCAATATTGTATACTCTCATAAACTGAATGACAGGTGTTTGAGGTTTTCCCCATCATTTCTGTTACTGAACAGAAGTTACATGTATCCACACTCATGTAAAACGTCATATGTATCCTACATAGTGGGTCAGGTTAAGCATAAAATATGCATGCATTTGGGAAGCAGTCATCTGAAGAAATATTGTCACAGAAACATCCCTTGGTTTCATGGACAGCAGTTATAGCATCAATTGGAATATCATTGCTAGCAGCTTCACTAACATTACTTGGACAACCTAGCAATATTTTACTCTCAGAACGTGAATGACAGAAGTGTTTGAGGTTTTTCCATCATTTCTATTACTGAACAGCAGTTACATGTAACCACATTCATTTCAAACGTCATACGTAACCTACACAGAGGGTCAGCTACGCATAGAGTATGCACGCCGCATTCGGTAGCAGTTATCTGAGGAAATATTGCTACGTATACAATTCTTGATTTCATGGATAGCAACTAGCAAGCATCATTACACCATCTTCCGTGGAATCCATGCAAGTTCCCACTAAGGAAACTATGAGTGGAGGTGTTAGACCATACTATTTTTGGTCAACAACGAAGAGTCAAGTTTTCCATGTTAGAATGCCAAGTCTCTTAAATGACTACTTGGAGTGAAACAAAATCCTAAGCTCACAGAGTATGCCAGCATTCATCACAGTCCCATATTAGGATGAGCCAAGAAAATCAATATTCTTAGAAAGCATAGGTGTTTGAAGAAAATATTATGTTTAGCCAACAAGAGACTTTATGTAAAGCCCAGTGTATACACAGTATGGATGCCAAGCATCACAACACTCCAACGGATAACCAACATCCCAATAATATACTAAGAAACTTTGACAGCAGAAAAAGTTATGGGTTATCCTTCATGAACACATGTCAGACGGAATATTAGGTCATCACAGACGATTACAATTTATATGCGATCTTGGGAAAACACCAAATCCAAATGGAGATTATCTAACCATAAGTAAATTAATATATCAATTTATATATGCTTGACACCTTGTTGTTTTGGCGACTATTCGAAGTATTGTAAAATTATCAACGGAAAGAGGCGAAAAGATATTATGCATTGTTCAAAGCACATTACGTACCTCTCCTTTGCCGAAGATCAGCCCAGAGGTCCACATTACTCTGCTTCCTGCATCTTGACGCTGAGGTGCCAAGGTATCCTTTTGCTTCTTTAACCAGCACTGAGACCACGAATGACAACCACCAAAAAAAAAAAGGAACAAAAAGGATGAACATCTCCTTCGTGCTCACAAAGTTGCAAACATGGAAATGGTAAATGCCATCTGAATCACACATCACCTACTCATAGCTTTCTATCAAAAAAATGGCTGCTTTCTCATCTTAACACGTAAAAGGTATCAACTTGTATTGTTGTCAAAGAAGAGAATTTTGCACTCGAAAGCCTGTGCATTGGCTACTGTCAAGCTAATATTAGAACACTACACTCCCACTAAGAGTGATAGAGGATAATTATAATGGAGCATAAATATCAATTCTCAGATCACTATGCGCAGCACAAAAAAAATTCATTCCAGCTATTAGGCTAATCAAGAAGACAGATCCCACAAATCAGTCCCATACCCAGTTCAGCGGATCCAACATCAAGCATACATCTAACTATAAACCAATTACAGATCATAATTTGCAGCACCGCTGAATTTCATATCAAAGTCTGAATGCTGACCCTGACATATGTACATAATTAAGGCCATAATGACTTCATATCAAAAAAAGCTCAATCTCAATCAAATTACCACAACAAAACTCTACAAAACAAGCACGCATCACAAATTACAAACTAACTGAACACCCAAATCAAGAAAACCAGACTTTATACAACCTTGCAAAACAACCAATTCAACCAGACAACAAGATAAAAATAAAAATAGTCCCCAATAACTCAGCTAACCTCACCAAATTGCGATCCACAAGCCTCTCGATCCCCACAAAAAACCCATGTATCACACAAGCATGGCCCATCTTTCCCACTACACATAGCCTTACAAGCTCGACAACACTCCTCCGAAGAATTGAACTTATGATCAGTCCCCCATTTAACAGCGGAACCCCAAAGCTCCAAATGAGGGGTTCCCCGGCAACATCCAATTGTGTTTTCTCTCTCCTCCAAAACCACTCTGTCAAAATCTGAAATTCTGGAGCCATTGGTGCTGGGTTTGAGCGCATTTGAGATCACCAGGTAGGCTATAGTGCAAGAGAGGAAACCCAGAAAGAGCAGGGTCACAGTGGTCCAACAGCTCGCTCCGGAGTCGATTGGCCTGCGACCCATTTGAGATTCGAGGATGAAGAACAAGACCCAGAAAGGGATTTAATTGGGTTGGGATCAATGGTTCGAGATTTGATAAGGTAGCTGACCTTGAAGTGAGCGAGAGTCCGTGGCTTCTAATGCATTAAGGGTCAATTTTTTGGGGAATCCCTCACTGGACCATGGAATTCTTTCCATCACATCCATCACGGCGCAAATAGGATTACCGATTACACTCCTGAGTCCTGGCACTTAATAATCGTTTATTGATGACAGCGGTTTTAAATTATTTTTTTTCTTTAAAGGCATTCAATAATTGTCAGGTGGCGACTTCTGCCATTAGGATAAGGACATTTTCACTCTGAGTTTCAGTTTTTCGAACTCAAGTTTGCTACGTTAGTATAAATTTTACATTTTTAAAACTTAGATTTTATAAGTTTTTCAATTAATGAAACTCATTCCAGCATAATTGAATTAAATATTTCTCATGTACCCCACAATTGAACATATTTTATTATTTTTATTACTTTAATTTTGTATTTGTAATTTGACTTAACTACTTGAATGAATTATTTTTATTTTTCGAATGAAGGAATATTTATTTTTTTACCCAAAAAAATGTTTAACTTTTTTGTAATTTCCTAGAAATTGATCACTTAATTTTTTGTGATTGAACATTTAAAAAAGAAATTTAAAAACTAATATAATGTCAAGGATTGACACTTTAAAAAAGTGCAACACAAAGGTCTAATATTTTTTTTAAAAATTACAATATGAAGGTTCGACATTTTTAAGAAAATACAACCCAAAAGATCCATTGGTGTATTTATAACAATTTTTATAACATTTTTTTCAACCAAAAAAAGGGAAATAGCCCATTTTCCCTAATGCAGAAATCCCATAAAATCCAAAACTGTACAGTACAACGACTCTCTTTCCGATGTTTCCTTTTTTTTAAAACCTCACATAAAACGCAATGCATAGTATTTTGGAATAGTGCAAAGTGCATCGTTTCAATACATAAACGGACAAAAATAAAACATTCATAGGGGAGACCATTTATGCGGTCTCCCACACATGTCAAGTGCATTGACATGCATGTTATGGCAAAAGCAGGTGACACGCAAGCCCACCAAATGCTCCGCGTGTCATAAGCTGTAGATGCCCTAAGAGTAACCTATTCAGAGGCGCCAATTGAGGTTGGCTAGGTGTGGGTGTATTTAATGGGTTCGAACCATAAATAGGTATTGGGTGGTGTATTTAATGGGTTCGAACGATAAATAGGTATTTTTAAGTATTGGGTCAATTTGAATTTGGTTAAATTTATTTAGATTGAATTACTCTTGAATATTTGATAATATTGGATTTTTTTGGTTGTGAATTGGGTTATTTTGATTCAGATAGATAACTCAATTTTATCATCTTTTTTTCTTTTCTTTTCTTTTCTTTTCGTGGGAGTTTTTCGATATTAGGCAATAACTATCCAAGGACCTCTCTTGAATTTGTTATGATCATGATATGCTCTTTTCCAAATCAAAATTTTGTTATGTTATTTGGTTGAATTTTTCTTGTCAATAATATTGTTTATTTGTTAGTTCGTTACCAGCATTACGATATTGACGATTTTATAATTTTTATCTTTTTAAATTTTCTAACAATTTCATGGAAGGATTGTAAATGCTAGTGTTGAGGATACTATACTCTCATTTACTAACATTTTTCAATGTAATTTTTTGTTTGTTTGTCTAGTTTAAAAATGCTTGTATCTCACGGGATAATGTGGGACAATATCATTTTGTATGATCAGGCTTGGGAGTCATATGATTTTCAATCTAGTCCAATCATATGCAAATTTCTATCCGTCCCAAGTCCATATTTTAAAAGTTTTTGATCTAATCCAATGTGATCCTAGTCTAGTTTAGATTTGAACCGATGTACACTATGTAAAGAGCGAGTGACATTTGAAAAAAGTAATTTTTTCTCAACGTTCATGAAACTCAAATCTAAAATCTTTTCTGAGGAAAAAAAATCCAAACCACTTAAATCAATTTTTAATAGTTGTGTGTTTTTTTTTAAAAAAAATTCTCCATTGTATATAATTTGGTTTTGTAATTCAAAAAACAAGAACAAGAACAAAAACTTCAATGATAGGGCGGGGTCTCTTCTCTAACCCAATATGCAACATGGAACTTTATTGGCTGCGAGCACCCATAGCCCATTGAATGCGTGCCGCAGGTCCCCACATGTTCCGTACCTAAGGCTGCAGCGCACAGGTATGTTGGATCAGAATGCGATCTGGAGCAGGCTGAGGCGCCTCGCATACCCTTTTTGGCCTTTTTTAAATTTAGTTTAATTTTTTCTCTTTTTTTTGTTGCTAAAAAAAAGTAGTGTATTATGAAGCAGATACATAAAAATATTTTATTTGATGATTCAAATAAGAGTTTTATGGATTTTTTTTTTTAACACAGGTAAAGGTAGAGGATATTAAACGTCTCTTCTCACAAGAGTGCGGCCAATAAGATCCTCAGCAAGGATAGACCTAAACTGAGGTGAAATAGAACTATCGACAAGAGCGAGAACTCCAATTGGCATTACTGAATGACCCATTTTGGCTAGCCAGTCTGCAGCTTGATTTGCCTCCCTAAAGACATGTTTGACGAAGAAGTTGGTTGCTTGTAATAACCATAATTTGATATCTTCCATTATATTTGCAATTTGCCACGGTGTCTGTGTTTTGCCTTGTAGCACACGGATGGCGGTGTTCTTGTCCCCTTCAATGATTATATTCAGATAGCCTGCTTGGATAGCCTCGATTACTCCGTTTTTGAGCGCTCGGGCTTCAGCGACAAGGATGGACGTCTCGCCATAATGAATTGTCCCAGCTTTAATAGTCTTCCCTGTCCAGTCACGGAGGATGAAGCCGCCGGCTGCCGACTTGTTGGTGAGTGAACCATCGAAGTTGAGTTTGATGTATTCGGTTGGGGGGGAGTGCCACCTAACAAAGTGGTGAGAGGTGCCCTTAGGCCTGGAAGAATTGCCTTTCAAAGAATCATCCGTCGTTATAGAAGTTTTAATTTTCCATTCAGCATAGGCTTTTTTGGCGCGTATGAGACATAATAGTGGTTGGAATACCGTATTTTTAAAGACTGTTGCATTCCTCTATTTCCAGATGCTCCATAGAAGGAATGTCATCCTATGGAGCACTGTCGGTTGGTTAACGCTTTTAACCAGACCTAACCATTGGTCAATATTTTTGGTACTTGAAGGTTGTACGAAAGCAGGCAACCACTTATGGTGGATGGCCGAGAGCCAAACTTTTTTTGATACATGACAATCCTTGAGTAAGTGGTCGTTTGTTTCAAGTTCATCTAGGCAGAGCGGACAGACGGGGTTGATAGTCATGACTCGCCAAAGTAGTGTGCCCCTAACAGGGAGACTGTTATGACAGAGTTGCCAAAGGAAGATTTTGATCTTAGGTATGATGTCAAGCTGCCATATCCATTTAAATGGCCAGTCTGTCTTCTAAAGAGGATGAGAGTTATGAGCCAACCACGTAGCGGACTTTGTGTTGAATTTGCCAGTACTACTGAGCCCCCAACAAAAAGAATCATCGATGGGGTTACATGGAATATCAATTCCTAGTAGTTTATTGATTATGGGATGGTCATTAAGCGTACTAGACAATTTCCTGGTGTTCCATGTTCGATTTGGTAATACAAAATCTTGCACTTTGAGAAGTGGGTCTTCAATATTGGCCTATGTGATGTCCAATATGTCGATAAGTGGTCTGTTGTCAATCCAGTTATCAAACCAAAATGAAATGCAATCCCCTGTGCCTACTTTCCATATGATACCCGATCTGACTAAATTTTTTATCTTCAGGATACCTTTCCAGACTGGAGAGTCCGTTTTTTTCTGTATGGCAGTAAAAAAAATTGGTATTATTCTGAAGGTATTTTGCTTTCATTGCCTGGGCCCAAAGTCCACCATTATTGGTAAGGATTTTCCATGCTAACTTGCATCGGTAAGTTTTGTTCGTTGCGTCTGTACAGCGGACCCCTAGCCCACCTTTACTTTTAGGCATACACGCTTTTTCCCAAGCTATTAGAGGAAAGCCTTTTTCTGCATTAGATTTTTTCCAAAAAAAATCTCGGTGAATCCTATCGAGATGGTCTGTTGTAATTTTTGGTAGCTTGAAACATTGCATTGTATGTGTGGGCAGTGATTCCAGGTGCGATTGAATCAGGACTGTTCGTCCGGCTTTGGATAAGCAGTTGGCTTTCCATCCATTAAATTTGTTTGTGGCTTTGCCAATAATATCTTGAAAGGTGTGTTTGGACGGTTTCCCTTGGAAAACTGGGCAACCAAGGTACTTCCCCAAGCCATTAGTGTGCGTGATATTGAAGATGCCTGTAGCCATCTGTTTTTGTGTGCTAGATGCATTTCTGGAAAAAGTCAGGGAAGACTTGTGGAAATTAATAAGCTGGCCTGAATCGTTACAGAAGGACTCTAAAATACTTTTGAGCCGTGTGCAGGTCGCATGCTGCGTTTTGCAAAAGAGGAGGCAGTCATCTGCAAATAGTAGACATGGAATATTGTTGGAGCGTGGGCAGATTTTAACACCAATTCCTGACCTCCGGGTTGTGGCTTCTCTTATGAGTTTTTGTGTAAGTACTTCCATGCACATGATGAATATGTACGGGGATAACGGGTCTCCCTGTCGGATTCCTCTGGATGGGGTTATCATCCCACTTGGCATGTTATTAATTAGTATGGAGTAAGAGACTGAGGTGATAGCTTCCATAACCCAATTGATCCATGTCGGGTGGAAACCTAGTTCTTGGAAGCATTTACGTATAAAATCTCATTCCGGTCAGTCGTAGGCTTTTTCCATATCCAACTTGATTGCTGTCCATGCTATTTTCCCTACTTTGGTTCTGAATTTATGCATAATTTCGTGAGTGAGCAGGATGTTGTCATGAATTGATCTACCAGGCATAAAGGCGCTTTGTAGAGGGGAGATGATCTTGTTAAGAAGAGGCCTCAGGCGATTAACTAATATTTTCGATATGATTTTATACACTGTAGAACATAAGTTGATTGGTCGGAATTGGTGCGTTTGAGTGGGTGCGTTAACCTTTGGAATTAAGGTAATAAACGTATGGTTAATTTCCTTGAGGAGCTTTCCTTTCGTAAAGAATTCTTGAATACACTGGATAAGATCTTTTTTGATAAGGTTCCAGTACTTTTTAAAAAACCCCGCACCAAACCCATCCGGACCTGGCGTTTTGGTTGAGTCAATGTTGAATAGGGCTGTTTTTATTTCATCAATGTCCGGGATTCGGATAAGTTGATTATTCTCATCCTCATTTATAATATGATCCAGGCCTAGTGGGGGTAAGTTTCGCCTAGTAATGTGTGGTGATTTAAAGCGCTGTTCGTAGTCAGTACTGAATTTTTGTGCTATGTGGTTGGGATCAGTGATCCATCCTCCACATTCATCTTTGATTTTAATGATGGAGTTTCTCTTTCGTCTGACATTAGCTGTTCGTTGAAAAAATTTGGAGTTCCTATCGCCATTAATAAGCCATTCCTTGCGATTAAGCTTTCCCCAGTACTTTTGATTAAATAATGACATTTTCTCTCTTTGTTTGATTAATCGGGTATTCCAAGAGCTGAACCTGTGGCTTGAAGGATTTTGCAGTAATTTTTCCTCAACATAGTCAATTAGTACTGAGTTTTTGGTTAGTTTATCATGGAAGTTCCCAAAAAATTTTCTGGACCAGTCTTTAATTTCATACTTGAGCAATTTCAATTTTTTGACAAGTACAAACATTTTGGTTCCCCTAATTTGACTAGGCCAATGTTTTCTGACTATGTTGTCCATTTGCTGGTATTGACACCAGAAGTTTTGAAATCTGAAAGGAACTGCTTTTGTGAAATGTAAGGGAGCCTTGGAATTTAAAATGATCGGGCAATGGTCGGAACATGTGAAGGAGCCATGTGTTTCTTGCGCGTTCGAATACAGCTGAGCCCAATCTATTCTGGCTATTGTTCTATCTAGTCTTTCATACACTAAATGAGTATGAATCTTTTTTTTCCACGTAAATAGTTTCCCATCGACATGGATTGCCTCTGCATTTGTGTTCAGTAGAAAAGAATTAAGTCTATGGATTCGGTTGATATTTAACGCTTGTCCCCCTTGTTTTTCCCGGAAGTTGGCTAATTCATTGAAATCTCCTATTAGACACCATGGTAGATCAAAGGTATGGTAGAGCTCCATTAGGTGGTTCCAGAATTGTTCCTTTTGATTAGCCTGTGCTAGGGCGTAAATGCCGGAGAGGATGGAATTTTTTGCTAATTCAGGATCGTGTACAAGGAGATGTATAGCTCTTGATTCCTTGCGGAGTACTGAAATATGAATGTTTTCATTATTCCAGAGTACTGCAATTCCACCAGAGTGATTGATTGGGTACATGTTCGAAATGATCAAAACCCATTCGGGGGAGGATCTGGCTTATGTTTTGGTTATTCACCATTGTTTCAAGTAGGAAGACGATATCGGGCTTATGGATTTTGTTCAGAATTCGTACTTCTTGAGTTACTTGGGCTTTTTTTGCACCTTGAACGTTCCAGCTAATAACTTTCATTTAATAAGATTGGAAGTAAATTGGTGGGAATGAGCCCCTATACGAGCTATGCCTGCCGATTGTGCATACAAACGGGAAATTGGACTGAAGCCCTCCGGGAATAAGACTAGAACCCGCGTAGGCCGTTCGGAGAATTTCAATTTAGAAAACAATTTCAATACCAACATTCGTGGCTTAGTGCCCCCCGTAGTTACCATATTAAATACAGAAGGGCTTACAATGCTATATGGTAAACAATGTTTGCCAATGAATACAACAATTTTTTTGAGCCCGGAGGCGTTATGTAAGCGGGTCTTGGGGATGCAGCAGGCCCACAGGACCTGTTGTCTCCCACTCACCATACATCTTAAAAAATGACAGTTGACAATACCCACCACCCAGGTGTGTAGCCGATTACACAAATTATGCCTAGCACTTGAAGTGCTCGTCCTGTCCACCCCACTACGTAGAAGAAAAAATAATGTAAAGTACACAGGGATGCTGCAGAAGTGAACAGTAAACCATACTAACATACAATATAGAATGCCTAGTAAGCCTGCTTGGTACTCTGTCTCAAAAACAATTTTCATCATCGACATATTCATAGGTGGCAGTAGGTACTGCACGGTGGTAAGTCCAGGCTGCGCGCCCCCTTGGGGGGTAACTCTGGCAGTCTTACCAGACCTGAGCACTAACCGCCTACCTCTAATTATCATGCAGGGTTGCAAATTAACCAACAAGTAAGCTCCTCTGTTCGAGAATGGAATTCCCTGCAAACCACAAGGCACATAATTGTTTCGATAAAAAAAAACCACCAACCCAAAATAATATATTATATGGCGTACAGGCTTCCAATCATAAAAAGCTGAGGGTCGTCTACCATTACAGACCAGGCGACAACCCTTCACCATCCAAGGATACATAAAAAAACTGCTCTGTGAGGCAAGCAGCTACCCGGTAAGCAACCCAAAACAGAAGCCATTGAGAAGAAGGCAGAACACGACTGGGAATAACCCCACAGAAGACTAACCCCACATGCCTCAACAAAGGCCTGAGAATTATACTATAATTAAAACTAATAATGCAAATAAAAGTAAAAGTAACTTGATCATGGTTGCTAGGCTGACTGGTGCTCAAAAGCAGATATGATACCCATGATTCATTCACCAAAAAATTCATTCAGACAGCATCAACATTACTTTTCCTGGGAGGTAGCTTCCTCCCCTTCCGCGCACCTTTTCCTTTTGGAGGAGTCAGTGGACATTTCAATGTCTTCAAAGTTGTGGAGATTTAGGTACATCTCTATGTCTTCATCCTCCTCCATGCCCTCATCAGCTGCATGAAGGGGCTCATCATTATCATGATGATCCTCGACCATATCCCTCAGGGATCACATGACTGGGAGAAGGTGGAGGTCCTTGACTAGGAATGGTAGGTGGGTCATGGTTATGCGTAAGAGGGGACACAAGGTGGTTCTTTTTGAGGCCTGTGGCGGGGCTTCTAAATTGTCGAGATGAGACCATAGATTTGACTCTTTTTTTGGGGGCCACAGTAACCCAGTTCTCAGATTGGGCGGGTTGGTTAGCATACTCTGCTGAAGTAGTTTTGTTTGCTGGCGCAAAGCCTTGGCATCGAATTTCTCAACAAACACCTCGACTTTATTGGGAGAAGGCAAATTAGGACATAATTCAAGTTGGTGGGAATCCCCCCCCATAGAGAGGGCAAACCTCATGAAGCCCCTCATAAATGATAGGCACCCTCATGGATAAATCACCTGTTGTGATAGTTATACTCCCAGGTAGGGGCTTAGTGATGTCAAGATTGACACAGACTCGGGCAAATTTACCTTTGAGGCGGAGAAGTGTGTTTTGATCCACCCAGACTACCTTACCCACATGCTGGAGCAATTCTTTGAGGCAATCCAGATCCCAAAATTCCCAAGGCAGGCGTGGGATTCTGACCCATTGATCGACTTTGGTAATAGCAGTGTGGTAAGGGTCAAAGAAAGGGGCCCAGTTGGTGACAACGAAATTGAGACCATTAACAAACCATAGTCTCTGATCAAAAACCAGCATTTTATCCTGACAGTTAGCAAAGCGGATTAACAGCCAATCGTTACCCAGGTCAATGAATTCGATCTGGCTTTTCACAAACTTCCATTCGTTACGAGTACAGTGGATTATAGCTGGTAAAGGTAGAGGCTCCCCCCAAATTTTACCCAACAGGCAACAAGCATACAGTTCCTCAGTTGAGGGCAGGCATGCCTTGTGAGGAGGCAGAGTGGTGGGGCTGGTGTGTGGGTCAGCAGTGACCGGCTCAGTTTCTGAAAGGAGCCTTGGAAGTGAACTTGTTCGAAGTTGAGCACTAGGTTCTGACTTAGTTGGTTGCTGGTGATGACCACCACGGCTTCCCACTCCGAATTTGAGGGCATTGGAGTAGCAAGAGTGGGAGGGTTGGTGGGGTTCGCCACTATGGCCAGGTCGGCTTCCATCCAGCAAAGGTGTGACTGGAGGTTGGGAAGCAGGATTAGGAGTGGGAATAGGGTCTTGCCGGTTAGAACTACCATCCGAGTTGCTAGTGAGGTTCAGTGGGGACGGATTAGACATAGAGTAGAGGAAAAGCCAGATAAGGGGCATAAAGTGGGGATGGGTGTGCTGGTGCCATGCCTTTAGGTGTTGAATATATAGACGGAGTGTAAGCTGAACACCATAAATGCAAATGTAGGCATTGAATTTAACTATAACAGGAAGGGTCACACCTGACTGGGTTCGTGTGATATCGCTTGTTCCTTGGTAGTGTTGCCCATGACCATGACCGATGATCCAGTACTGGGCGGGGCTCAACCGCTTCCGGTTAATAAATTCCCGAAACCACCATAAAGGAAGGCAATGATTAATTTTATGCTGATTGAAGGGATGCGTGGGTAAGGTTAGAACAACCACACCTGGGGGGGTTGATCTGGTTCTGCCTCTCAGAGTCTGTGTGTGCGTCCAGTATCTATAGAATAGATAGGTGGCAGTAGCCCCCTCCTTTCCCCCATAGCTAGCCGGCGATGAGACCTCTGAGCCCAGACCATAGCAATGGCTGAAAACGCAGATGGGATATATATTCAGAACTGTGCGAAGCCTACACTCAGGCCAAGTTGCATCTCGGGTATTAATTTCAGTTTTGAAGCCGGTGTACCACTTCCTCTGAATCATGGTAGTAGTCGTACAACCTTGGGCATCATGGCCGGTGGCTACCATCTGTAGGTGGCCATGATGCCTCTCTAGAGGGATGGTTAATAAGAGCGAGGCGGTAGATCTGTAGGTGGGTCTTCGAAGGCCAGCCAATCCTGTAATAAATTCGTTGCTAGAGTCGCCGTATTGCATTGAATCGGTTCTGTAGCTGTGATGCAGAGAGGTTAGAGCTTGATGGGATTGAGTAGATGGAAGGTTCTGGCCATGATGTCCAAGGGAAGAGAAATGGCCAACGAATTGGCCAAAAGGCAACGCGACGGTGGTAACAAAAGCTTCGCCGCCCTGCCGCCGAATTCTGTAATCTAGATAGTTGGGGAGATGACTTTGATACAGCTGGGAAATGAGTGCCTGGAGCCGAAAGGTGGCCGAAAGGCTTGAATGCAGGAAGCTGCTAGGAAAGGGGGGGATCAGGGGGTTTCTTCATTGCCAGTTGTTCAGCACTCTCAAAAGGGGGGGCTGTATCTCTCTCTCTATAGAATACTCTCCTCTCTCTCTAGAGAATTCATTACTCATAAACTGAATATTTACCGTATATGCCTACGGAGGTGAGTTTTATGGAATATAGAAGTGTGAAAAATGCTAAAATTTGGGATGAAGTGAACGGGCAAACTTCGACCAAAATTTTCAAAAATATCGAATTTAAATTGTCGGTGCTCTAAGGAGACACATGAAATAAACCATGCCGAATAGATTAGGGGTTTACTTCATAAATAATCGTGATTCACAATCTACACATTCCCTCTAAACAATGAGAAGATACTTACGCTATAGAATTAGCTCTCATGAAGAAATCATTCAATCCAAGCACGAGAAAAGAATAAGTATGACGTCCGTGGACCATGAATAAGTACTTCTGGAAGCTTCTTCTATTGGACCTAATAGGGTTAGGCTTAAGTAAGGTTAGATCGGTGTTGTTTTGTATTACTAAATTGATTTGTGTTTTCCGTTTATCTTTTTATGGTAATTATAATTATAACCCTTTTTTTTTGGAAAGGAAACGAAATTCAGTGAACCCACATCCACTTCAAGTGTGAAATTACCATTTCCTGAACAGTCACGTTGCATCAACTCCCTCTCTCTCTCTCTCTGTCCCTGAATTATCCAGTGCATCTGTGTGCACTATATATACATAGTGTCAAAACTCTTTAAAAAACTACAATTTACTTGGTGCATTTTGTTCCCCTTTTCTAGAATTTAGACAGAATACATAAAATACCAGTTAGGCCCAAAAAAAAGAGAGGGCAAAATCGAGAAAGCATGGATCCTTCAGATCGTGCTCTGTTCATCCTTGTTGTTTCAATCTTCTTCTTACAATATGCTGGTGAGTTGCTTGGATTTGTAAATTTTTATGAAAGTATATAATTGTTGAACTTTTTGTGATTAACAACCTTGTAATGCATCATCATCATCATCATCATCATCATCATCATCATCATCATCATCATCATCATCATCATTATTATTATTATTATTATTATTATTATTATTACTATGAAATTCAGTACAAAATTATTTTTTAGGTGGAAGTTAAATAAAAAGATCATTAATTAATTAATTTATTATAGAATTGACCTCAAATATTATGATGAGTTATTTATAATTATAAGAAATGACAAAATGGTTGATAAATCTCTAGGAGTCAAACCTTTGACCAAAACAAACTGATATTGATGCATTTCCTTTAAATTTCAAGAAAATCTTTTTATTTAATGCTCCTTTTTTTTTTCTCGTTCTTTCTTTTTTGTAGATGGAGAAAGTAGGTGCCCTCCATGGTGCATAGCAAACCCTGATGCGTCGGATGATGTGATCCAAGCAGCGTTGAATTGGGTCTGCGAAAACGGGGCGGATTGCGGCCCAATTACACCACTCGGGCCATGTCATGCAAATGGTGATCTCAAGAAGTTGGCTTCCTATGCCTTCAATGACTATTTTCAGATGATCAGATCTGCTGGAGGGCATTGCACGTTTCCTAATGGTGTTGGTGATGCTGCCACAACCCTAACTAACATCGATCCAAGTAAGTCTCAAATCCAAATTATCTTTTAGGCCGAAGTCATTCGGCAAAAAATTATCCGATCTGAATGTCCGAATTTATCCGATTCGAAAAAAATCGGGCACGGTCATGAATTTTCCTTTCGAATTCTGAATTCGGACACAATATTTTTTATACTTCTATTATTCGAATATGATTTCGATTCGAATTTAGTCTTGTCCAAATTATTTGACACGGAAAAAACGGTAGTGGACATTAATTTTTTGTTTGAATTTTAAAATTGTCTAATTTATCAGACCCGAATTCAATCCGAACTCGAATTTTTGCCAGCACTACATCTAAGTTTATATGCAAATTTGTATAGCAAAATTTCTATCTAGGCATGTGGGGAGTTGGATTGAATGTAACAATACTATGGTTGGATATAGACTTATGATAAGTGTTTTTTCCCCCAATTTATGGCAGGTTTTGGTCGCTGTCAATTCACCTGTGCAACATACTAAGAATGCAATCATTTTTTAAATAAAATAATCTTGTGATTGAATGTAATTGGTTTTTATAAGTAAAGTATATTATAATTAGTGGTATTT
>JACYFF010031956.1:4379906-4411397 GCA_017589665.1 Selenicereus undatus | reverse complement strand
ATTATTATTATTATTATTATTATTATTATTATTATTATTATTATTATATTGCCGTCAAAAATCTTTTACTTTTATTCCTATCTTTGAATAATAGCATACCATTAAATTTGTTGATGTGAAAATTATATATAAAATAATGAGTTTACACAATTTATAAGTTTTGACACCCTTTTACTTTTCAATCATACCATTTTTTCGAATTTAGTATGTGATAATACACATTTTAAGTGAAAATAAGGTACTTAAAAAGTGTCTTATTGTAAAGATATTTTATCATTTTACATAGATGTAGTTTTGACTAGTCAAAACACTTATTGGACCATTTTTCTTTAATTATTTCTAAAAATAGGAAAGTCTGATACGATACGATAATACAACACGAATCTGACCTGAAATCACTCAGAGAAGCATGAATTCAACCCGAATCAAACTAATTTCGATCCGAAATTAACATGATTTGATCGTTTAGCATGAAAATTACTTGTTAAATAAGACGACTCAACCTAAACCATTTCTCAGTTTTAATTATTTCAGGTCAGTTATATGGTACAAGAAATTGAAAATGACCCAATATAATTTGTTATTGTCGTTATCATTTTTTATGAAAGCCATATATACAATTATGCTTACGTTGGAAATTTTGGGTGTGTTTTCAATCTTTGAAAGCATTTTATTATTAACAAAAAGAAAAAGAGACATAAAAAATAACAAATAAATAAAGCTACAACAGCAGGGCCGAGGGCAGACCCCGAGTTAATTGGAGGAAATTGTCTCTTGTACCTCTCTGAGTCCCAAATCATGATTTTGTAACTGCTATGGGAAATGAAATATTATTTGGGATTTAGGCGCATGATTTTGTTTATTCAACATATTTTGTTTGAATTTATTTTGAATTGAACTTATTTGAACTTATTTGAAATTTATTTATTATGAACTGAACTTAATTATTAGAAACTTATTTGCTGAACTTTTTATGAACTTATTTACTGAACTTATTCTGAATTGAACTAACCTAAACTTGTTATGCAAAAAATAAGTCGAAGAAAATAGACCCTTAATATAACCTGCTACATAGTTTATGACATTATTCAATATGTAGGAGTCTTTGGGTGAATAACTTTATAATAAGTTTTATGGTACAAAAGAATTTTTCAAATCCAAGTTAGCTATTTAATCTAGTTAAAAAGCTAATTTGAATGTTTGGTGAATTGACTTTTAAATAACTTTTTGGATCCAAAAAACTAATTTAAAAAAGCTTAAACTTTGAGTATTTTTGGAATGAGTTTTTTGAAAATTAGTGTTTTATCTCACAATTTTGTTGCAGACAACTAATTTTACTGAGCATTTTTTCTTAGAACAACTAATGTCAGAGGGTAATCGCCCGTCGAACACTCTTAATTACCCGTGCCTCGGTTTATTACCATCTTCTCCTTATCTTCCTATCTCCATGTTTTCCTCTATCTTCAAAATTAGAGTTAGGCTCTGTTCTTAGAAAATTTAGTGGAAAAAAATATTGAAGGAAAAAAATGTGAAGAAAAAAAAAGTAGGGAGAAAATGAGTTTTTTTCTCTTGTTTGGATCAAGGAAAAAATACAAGAATTTGGATGAGAAATTTGAATGTTGATGAACTATTTAAATAATTTTGATGTCATTTAGACAATACAAGGTTGGAGAAGGTTGAGAATTTTCCTCAAACTTTTCTCACAATTTTATACGGAAAATTTTGTCACTTGTTTCAAACAATTTTTCCACCAAACTTTCCACCATATATATTTTTTTATGATTTTCTCTAAACCAAACACAAGAAAAAAGTAACTTTCTTAAATTTTTTTCTTTCCACCAAATTTTTCAAGGTCCAAACAGTGTCTTAAGGTATAGTTTATTTACTTGGGCAATTATACTTTCTTGAATCTCCTCTCAGTCTTTTGTTGTTACAACCCCCAATTGAGACCAACAAAGGTGAGGACGAGAAGTAGAAAGGGTTGCATGATTGGAAGTGTTGTTTCATCCAATGTGGCTAGTCTTTACTTCATGTCTCTCTGAAGATCAAATTCAGCATGCATTAGATGAGGACATGAAAAGAAACTATCATGGAGATGAACCCCCCTCGTGAGGCGCTAGTGAAACACAAAGAATTGAATAAGGAATGAAATTTTCAGACCAAAGGCATTTCGATCTGCCATTAACATATATGATAAATCACTTCAATATATGTGTACACTTATTCTTGATAATGAGGACGATATGTTAATTTGATGGAGGAGCTTGGAATTTCTATCAGTCTGAATATAGCTACTTGTTGGTTGAACTTGAAAGAACTCGAATTAGCCAAACTCAATGTGATATGCATGGTCCTGAAATTTGAAAATTCTAATGTCAATGCTTGTTTTAGGAGAGCTCAAACTTTGTTGAATACGGGAATAATGGAAGATGCTCATTGGGATCTTTGTGTAGTTATTCAATTCGACCCTAAAAATGAGGAAATAAAAAAAGGAATTAAATAAGGTAGAGGAGATGTGTAAAATACCGTTTGGAAAAGAATCCATTAAGAAAAATGGGATTGATCGTGATGATGCCTGTAAAAAGTCTAATTCAGCAAATGTGAGGATAGCTTTTGACTGTCTAATGATATAAAGCACGTACACCTACACATGCCAAAGCATATACTAGTGCTTGTCATGTGCTTTCAAATGATGTTGAGGAGGTTCAACAACATTCTATTCAGGGGTCTTATCACCGGACATTAAAACCAAGGCCTGGAAAGCTGAGAGTGAACTAGTAAATGGCTTAGAGGGGGACATAGAACAACATTTAGCTAAGCAGACTTGTCAAGGCTCATCTAATAACGAGGTGATTGCAAAACTGCAAGGAGGACATGTGAATGAATGGGAAGAGCCACATGTTGATCCGACTGTGAGGCATAATGTGGTTAAGGATGAAGGAAAAAAGGAGGTTAGCCTATGTAGTAGTGAACTTGACATGGATATAGATGCCAGTAGTACAGACTGTGAATTCATACTGATTGCTATGTCATGCACGAGTTAAAATGAGTCCAACAATCTTCACATGTCGTCACTGTTCTCCGCAATTGGCACCTTTGGACCTTCAGACCATGTTCTCTGCTTAAGAGAGGAAGGAAAAAGTGGACCATTTATATTCCTTCAATTGTCGCATGCAACCTGGGGCCCTGTTCTTTTCTTCGGTAAATCTTAATATACCAACTTTAATTAATTTCAACCCAGTTCAACATATTTCAACTAACGTTAACAAAAAATTTCAACTTCAACCCACCTCAATTAATTTTAATTCATTTCAATAAAAAAAAAATATTAACTTTAACCTATCATATAAAAAAATAATACCAATTTGTTTCAACTTCAACCCAATTCAACCCACATGAATAAAAAAAATACCAACTTTAATCCAATTCAACTCACTTCAACTAATCTCAACCAATTTTATTTATTTTTTAACTCTATCCATTTCTCAACTTATATTTTCTAAGAAAAGAATAGGCCCACAATATGATTCAGCAAGGAAAAAGGATTGAATTCCTTGAGAAGCATTCAATGAATTAAATGATGATTCGTGTGCAGTGTATTAACCGTACCCATCAAACCTAAAAAGACAGGCAATGTGCGTTGATCCCCAACACAGCAATATGTTTGAATTTTGATATTTTTTAGTTTTCAACCAATCATCATGGCAATCAAGGAAAGCAAAACAACGATGACGACAGCAAGGACGAACAATCCCAAAAAAAGGACCAGTGTGCAAACAGTTAGCAAAGTCGCTTTCGGTGGCAGTAGGTATGAATTTAAATTATTTAAATCTAATTCATTTAGTGGTGGAGTGGGGACTGCACTAATGGAAAAATATTCAAACGATGGATACGTAAGATTTAGTGAATGAATGGCTCACCTAAATTTGGAAGTCTGGTCTTGTATATATAATTATAGTAATGCAATAAAAATTATATTTATATTCCTATATATCTTCTATTACGCTCCCTCAATCTGATCGGGAGGATGAACGGACAATCGGACATATTGGTTCTATGTAACATAAACTGCTAAGAAGATAACCCTTTGGTAAAAATATCGACAGTTTGCAACTTAGTAGGAATATAACAAATGACTAAATCTCTATCAGCAACCCTCTCCCGAACAAAGTGATAATCCACAGCAATGTGCTTGCTACGATCATGTTGCACAGGGTTGGCAGACATGTAAGTAGCACTGAGGTTGTCACAGTAGAGGCGGATAAGAGTAGAGAGAGTGACACCAAGGTCATACAAGAGCTTACGAACTCAGAGAGTTTCAACAACTATATAACCAAGAGCCCTGTACTCAGCCTTGAAGACTGTATGTTGCTTCTTGGAGCCCCCCGCAATGAGATTTGGGCCAAGAAAAACAGTAAATCCCGTAGCAAAGCGACGAGAATCCTTGCAGCCAGCCCAATCAGCATCAAAGTAAGCCACAACCAGAGTTGGAGAGGTGGTTGGTCGAAACCAGAGGCCATGCTCTAATGTACCTTGGAAGTAACGAAAAATATGCTTAACAGCATGGAGGTGAGTAGTGCGGGATGCGTGCATAAACTGGGAAATAACATGTACTGCATATGTAATGTCAGGTCGAGTCATAGTAAGGTACTACAATGAGGCCAACCATACTCCAGTACTGAGAAGGATCTGCAAGTAACTCCCCATTTGAGAGAGAAAGAGTGGTTCATGCAGTAGAAGAGGTTATAAGTAATTTGCAAGTGTGAGGTTGAAATTCATGAAAAAGATCAATGACATACTTCTGCTAAGTCAAACACAGGCCTGAAGGAGAACAAACCACCTGAATGCCCAAGAAATAGTGAAGATCACTAAGATCTTTCATGGCAAACAGTGTAGAGAGAAGGGTAATAAACCTATGGAGCATAGCTACAGAGTTCCCTATCAAGAATATGTCATCAACATAGAGTAGGGGGACGAGAATGTGAGAGTCAATGCGAGCAACAAACATGAATGAGTCGACATGACTACACACAAAACCGTGAGACAACAAGAAACTGCTGAAACGATGAAACCAAGCACGAGGTGCTTGTTTTAATCCATATATAGCCCTTTTCAGCTTACATGCATGCCTTGGAAAAACTAAGTGAACAAACCTAGGAGGTTGTTTCATGTAAACTTCTTCAGTTAGATTGCCATGAAGAAATGCGTTCTTGACATCTAACTGGCGAATGGGGCAATTGAAAGAAATAGCAAGAGGGAAAAGCAAAACAGTAATGGGTTTGACAACGGGACTGAATGTCTCATGATAGTCAATACCTACTTGTTGATGAAAGCCTTGTGCCACTAACTGTGCTTTGTACCTCTCAACACTACCATCAGAACGATATTTTATTTTATAAACCTATTTACACCCAACAATATTATGACCAGGTGGAAATGGCACCAGATCCCAAGTGTCATTGGCTAGAAGGGCACAATATTCCTCTGTCATGGCATCAACCCATCGAGGAGATTTGGAGGCCATGGAAAAGAAGGAGGGTTCAACCTCAGTGACAGAGGAGACAAGAGAGGGCATGGGTTTCGGTTTAACAATGCCAAATTTGGAGTGAGTCTACATGGGGTGACGATTAACAGACACAGGAAGGCCACCCATACAACAAGCTGGGTGAGAGGAACTAGGCTGGGCAAATATGGAGATGACGGATCTAAGCTGGGCTGGGATTGGGTGGTGTACAGATCTAGGCTGAGTTGGGCCGTGGGTTGACACACGGTTGGGCTTGGCAAGGGAATTAGGGAGGGCGGACTGAGGTGGGAGGCTATGCTAAGCGGCATTGAGCCGTGGATGAGCTGGGCCCAGCAACAGTGTGAGAAAATCGGGACAACAAAGAGGGGGTGGGGATGAGCAGGGGGCTGGCAGACAAGGACCGAGAGAGGGGTAAGGTAAGATGGTCGTTTGGGGTAGGATACACCTGTGGGTCAAGGAGGGAAGACTGAGCGATCGCAACACCGGACGTGGAGGTCAATTTCAAAATTTCATCATGATGAAAAACAAAGGGATGACGTAATTAAGGAGACTTAGCCATTAGAGTAGGAAAGGGGTATTGCATTTCAAGAAAACGAATATGGCGACTAATATAAACACGTCCTGAAAGAGAATCAACACAACGGTATCCTTTGTAGTTCACAGTGTAATATAAGAATACGCATTGAATAGAGCAACTTTGAAGTTTATTTGCAGCAAAAGGCATAAAATTGGGAAAACACAAAAAGTCGAAATGGTTGAGAAACGAATAGTCAGGAACGCGCTGAAATAAAACTTCAAAGGGAGATTTATTTTTCAAAATAGGAGTGGGAAGTCTATTTATGGTATAGACAGCCGTATTGACAGCATCTAACCAAAAATAGGCTGGCATAGAAGCATCGATAAGAAATGAGCGAGTTATTTCAAGAAGTTGGCGATGCTTACGTTCAGCAACCCCATTTTGCTGTTGAGTGTCAGCTGGACAAGATTTTCGAAAATAGATGCCATGTTTGTTAAATAAAGAATGCAAGAAGAGTTATCGAACTCTCGTCACCCTTCACTTTGAAACATCTTAATTTTGCAATCAAACATGTTTTCTACTAATAGTTGAAACTTAGTAAACAACTCATAGACCTCAGATTTGTGCCGCATGGGATAAAGTTAAGTAAAGCGGGAAAAATCATCAATAAACGAAACATAGTATTTATAACCTCGATGCGATAAAATAGAAGATTGCCAAACATTAGAGTGAATCAGCTGTAATGGAGAAGTCATTCCATGTTCAGCAGAAGATAAGGGAAGTCTATGAGATTTAGCTAAGCAACATGATACACACTCATTAGAGAAAACTATTTGAAACTGAAGCAAATTGTTTTTCCTTAAAGCATCTAAGATACTAGCTCCACAATGATCCAAGCGCTGGTGTCAAAGATCGCAAAACTCGGTGAGAACAATATGAGCAGGGACAGACTCAGCTGAGGTAGAAACAAGGATGGTGTAGACCACACCCGAACTAGAGGCCTGCAATCATTATCCCTACCTAATTGCCGGATGGAAAGTAGGTTATGCTGTAATTAGGGGACATGCAAGACATTCTTAAGAAGTAAGGTTTTGGTTCGAGTGGATAGGATAGAGGTGCCGGTATGGACAACAGGAAGTAAGGTACCATCTCCAACCTTAACCATTTTATTGCCAGTGTAAACAGACTTGGAAAGTAACTTACCGTCATCAGGTGTCATGTGAGAAGCCGCCGCAGAATCAGGGTACCAAACCTGTTCATCAACTATGATAGGATTGAATATAGCATATGCCGGGAGCACTAACTGGGGTATAGGGGAATAACGATTGGGGCAATGCATAGTAGTGTCACCAGGAGCATGACATATTTGGCACACAACATTAGGGTGAGATCCTAGAATCCCCTCAGAGAGGAGTTATTACCTGCAGTCCAACTATTAGTAATAGGAGAGAAAGCAGAATGAGTACCAAACGGTGAAGCACCTGACTCACACAAAGCCGTACCTGTCGGCATGGTCCTGGGAGTGGGCTGGGATGCACTAGAGGAAGACTTGTTGTTTTTGTTATTGTTGTTATTGTTGCGGCCACACCCCCCTTTATTCCGATTATTGCAATTGCCTTTAGATTTGGAAGCACCTTTGGTGCCTCCATGTCCCTGGGACTCCCCAGTAGTAGCAACAAATGCCTAATGAATCGCCAAGGTGTGATCTTTCTTGCAATGCAGGCATTGCTCATAAAAAAGTAACTTAGAGTGCAACTCATCAAAGGTAGTTAAACCAGACAACATAGAAAAAGTAGTAGCAAATGAATCATAATCCTTAAGAAGGCTAGCAGTAGTTAATTGAATCAGCTCAAGATTAGAAACAGGAGACTGAATAGCAACTAAGGAGTCAACAATAGTCCTAATAGAGCGCAAATAGGAGTCCATAGACTAATAAGATCCCAAACTAATATTAGTCAACATTCGTTTCAAATCAAGAGCTCGGACCAAACTAGCCATATTAAAGTGGGACTCAAGGTGTTGCCATACTTGCATAGAATGTGTTAAATCACACACCTCACTAAGCGTATCCTTAGAAATTATTGCAAACAACCAGGCATGAATTAATTGATCAACGCGAAGCCAGTAAGCACACCCGAGATTAGGCTGCGACAAACCTGACGACAGATGAAGGTGGGCTGGCGGTTGGGAGATGGAGCCATCAAGCATGCCCTACAGTTAAGTTGATGCATGATTAAGAATCTGGTGAACTGTGTATGCCAGGAGAGAAAATCATCAACAGAGGTAGGTGTGGTGGTGACGTAAGTCGTCACATTAACAGTCCATAGAGAAGGTGGCAATGGGGGGATACCCCGAAGAGAGTCTAGCGAATGGCCAAGATGAGAAGACCAGAATGGGCCCATGAGAGGGATTGAAGCAAGAGGCCGCGATGGTGGCACTGTAGTAAAAGAGCCACCATCCGCAAAATGTTGGGGGGAGAGACGGTGAAGGCGTCTAGGATAAATAAGGTAAAGGGGACCAGTGTATAGTGGGGAAGAGAAAGTCAAGGAAGGCAGTGGCTGTGGCAGGAGAGTTGCATGAAATGAAGCCACCACAACAGTCATTTCGGACGCCGATAGCACCGATGATGGTAGGGGTGCCGCAGACGCAACAGGAGAAGAAGCATCGGATGGGGTGGAGTCCATCTGTGCGAGAAGGAGCAACGAGGAAGGAACTGGTGCTAACGATGGCGGATGAAGCACCACCATAGCACGGTGAAACCCTAGGCTTAGGTGGAAAGGGAGACGGGAGCCGAGGTAGCTTGGGGAAGAAGAAAGCCTAAGAACCGCAGAAACCCTAGTCAGCCATGAGAAGAGGAGCAAAAAAAAAAAGTTGTTTAGCTTTCTTTTGGCTTTGATACCATGTGAGATTTAGTGAATGAATGACTCACTCAAACCTGGGAGCCTGGCCTTGTATATATAGTCACAATAATACAATAAAAATTATATTTATATTCCTATATATCCTTTATTAGCACTGACACCATCAAGACCCTATGTGCTAATCAGAGGTTTTAAGTATCATGTCTGGGGGACAAAGAGTTAATATTCAAAAAGCGAATTCTTTATCGAGATGGAAAAACAACGGTCGTAATATGATTTTCTATAATGTTACTATGTATCGTAGATTATTAGGAACAAATAGGGATCGGTGTGTAACTTGACTCTTACCTTCTATGTGTCTTTTTAAAATACTTTAATAATAGGTGTTTTGAAGTTTTCAATATTTAGAATCTATTGATTTAATTCAAACTATCTTTTAAACCGTGCAATATGGACGGTTTAACCGTGCAATACGGGTAGGAATACCGGTAGAGGTAAGGTTGCCTACAACTGGATCTCCCCAGACCCGTGAAAGCGAAACCCACACTGAAAGATGTTGTTGATGTTGTTGTAATGAAAAGAGTAATTGGCATTAATGTTGTTATTCGACAATTTTAGATATATCTCTATTATTATAGCCATCAAATGCGGAGCCAAACCTGGTACAATTGTATCTAGTAAAGCTTATATTTGGCTAGCTGTAGCAAAAAACTGTGGAATTACTGACAATTTTGTATAGAACATAAATTAAAGGGTGGAAGATGTGGAGAACTTCCTAAAGAATTGCTCCAACTTTAAGGTTATGCTCATTTTAGCATTTTGAAAGCGTTTGATAATTACTGATCACTCTTAACCATTTCCTAATATGCTATGTATATAACCATTAACCACTAGTAAATGCTAGCTAACCGCTATATACTAGCTATCTTCAAATGCTATTTCTAGCCACTAATAAGTATTGGTTAAACCCTAGTAATCACTAACTATTATTCGTAATTAAGAGACCTTGATCTCGCATACAAACTAATGACTCACTCAACTCATTACGTGTTGGCCCCAGCATGTATTCGACACGCAAAAAGTTGAAAAATTTAATTTAGAAATTAAAAAAATAAGTTGGACACATGTGTCAGACACATAGAGTCAGCCATGTCAAACATAAGTTAATGAAGTTATAAGTTGTTCTTCTGTAAACCTATTATGCCAAGCTTAGCAATTAATGTAACTCCATTGATCATTGTTTCGATTTGAAGGACATTTGTTATTATTGAATACCATTTGTTTCGTTTTCATATTTGGACACTTAACTATTAGCGAAATCTTAGATTAAGGATTGCCTTTTTTACTTTCAATAATAAGAGTAATTCGTAGGTTTTTTACAATAAAACTTTCAAAAATGTATTTTGCTTTTTTTACATTTGAAAAACAGAGACAAATTACTCAATAAAATTGATAGTTTTAAATTTATTCTTTATTATTCTTAATACTCATGGATACACTATGTCCGTGTCCTAATTTTTTTTCAAAAATTTACATGTCCGTATTGTGTTGTATCTGTGTCAAGGTGTCAGTGTCAGTATGTCATAACTTATTAACTTATATAAATGCTCAAAACTTCTTAACTTGTCAATATAGAAAAATGGATAACTCATCTACTTTTGTGTTTTTTGTTTTGGGTGACTAAAAGACGTTTATTTGAAAAGAAAAGCTACCGAAAGGTCTATGGGTGATCGAGAAAAGTGGTAAGAAATTTGGTGCCGTTCTAATACTACAATGCTAAGCATGAAATCGGGTTGAGATTTCCTTTATACACACACACACACACACACACACACACACACACACACACACACACACACATATATATATATATATATATATATATATGTATATATATATTGATAATTTCATCTTCTCCATTTTGAACTGTTTCATCTTCTTCATTTCAGTTGTAGTTAGTAGGTCCTGGATTCGATTCAGATCCATTATACCTGACCCAAATTAGAGGATTTGAATCCAATCATACGAAACCCGGCACGTGTTAAGTAGGTCTAGGTTCGAGGGACGCGGATCAGATCTAAGTTTGGGAGTGTAGGACTTAGTCCATATTTCATTTAGGGCGCATCTTTTCTGGGGTCAATCAGGACCTATTTCTTTGTAATTTTACAATTTAAGGGTAATACTGTCATATTAGATCCCTCTGTCTGGTGGCGGGATTTTTGAAATTTGTATTTGGACTCCCAAACATGATAAGCTTATTTATAGTTTCTCGCAAAGTACTCTCACTTATGCTTACTATACTCCCAAACACGATGATTTTACTCTTGTAACTTCTCTCTTAGGACCTGTTCTATTTCGCGTTTTAGATAGATATATAGATGTAAAGAGATGTAAGGAGTTGTAAGGAGATGTAAGGAGATGTAGGAAGCTGCAAGGAGCTGTAAAGATAGATGTAAGGAGTTGTTGAATTGTTGAAGAGTTGTAAAGTATAATTTGTTTTACAATGAACATTTTGGATGAAAAATAATAATATTAAAATAATATACTTATTGAAAATAAACAATTAATTAAGTTAATTACTCAACAATAAAATATATTAATCCCCATAAATTTGGTGAATAAAATTTCGTCCACTTGAGGTGATTTTTTATATGAGCATTAGTTTGATCGATTAAGCAAAATGTAACCAAATTTATTTTTTTTAGACAAAATTGAATACAACACTTCAAATAAATTTCTATTTTAAGTAAATAATTTTAAATATAAATAAATATATGGTCATCTATAATAATATATATTTCATGTCGAAATTCAAATACAATTTACATCATTATATTATGTTTTTATATTTATGTAAATGTTGTGTTCATAAGATATTTATAAATTTTGTATATTGGTAGTATCATTAAAAAAATATACATATTTCTGTAACTAAAATAAATGAATGTTATAAAAAATTTATGAGATGTAAGGAGATGTATGAATATGTAAGGAGATGTAAGAAGATGTAAGGAGATGTAAGAAGATGTAAGGATTATGTTAAGGATGTACGGAGCTGTAAGGAGATGTAAGAAGTTGTAAGGAGATATAAGCTCTTAACTAAATTCTAAAAAATACGAAATAGAACAGGGCCTTACTCCCTTTCACTTTTATAGGCTCTGTATAGAAAATAAAAGAAAAGAAGAAATGGACAAATTTATTCAATGTTATTGTGTTGTCTTACTTGAGTTGTTGTCTTTTAATTTGATAAATACCCCAAACTCACCACGAAGTATGTTATCAATACCTAAAACTCAAATGCAATAAATTTGTCTTGTAAAGAATATAATTTCGGTCAAGAATATTTTGGTCTGATCATTTCGAAATTCAAATCTATCTTGAATTAACTATTTCGGAGATGTCAATTTGAATATAGATTCAAGTTATTCGATTTGGGTCACTCTTGTTAAGTCCACATGAAGTAGCCTTTGAAAGAAGAGCAAAGAAACCATAGAGAGAGAACATACACCAAACTCACCAACAAGATATACTTACACTATGGGGGGTGTTTGGTTAGCTTTTTCAATGACTTGTTGATAGAAAACGGATTTTTGGGGGCTTTTTGACTGTTTTAATCTAGTTAAAAAAGCTAAATTAGTGTTTGATAAACAACTTTTTATAATAGTATTTTACCTCAATAAGCCGATTTATAAGAAGCTAACTTGGGTAGTTTTTTGTCAACAACTGTTTGTTTAAATGATAAAACTATCCAAAACTTTATTAAAATTACAAGTTGTGTCATTAGTTCTAGTGAAGAGTTCCTTTTTTTTTAATTATAGTTGAATGTAATGTCAATATTTGGTACTGATACTTTAGATTATTTGGTTAGTCTCTCCCCCTTCCAGTTTGTTAAATAGTGACATATGCTTTGTTTGAATTGAATCTAATGAAGATCAAATCATGTGATATTCATATAAATTTTAATTTGTAAAAAACAAAGAAAAAAGATACTTGAAAATATTAAAATAAATAAAAAATTATATAAAATTCAACTCACGACCAAAAAAATTATCAAATGAATAACAAAACAAGGTTATAAGGCGTGAGCATAGTAGTGATAGCATATAAATTGAATAGAAAATAAGATAAATAATGAATACAAAATAAGGTTCCAAGAATGAAATTAATTTTGGATATGACATAAATTTAATTCATTTTGAAAAGAAAATAAAAGAGCCCATAAATAAAAAATCATGTTCAACTAAAAAGCAATATATAGAAAGGGCATAAATGGAGTTTTAACAAATAATTTTATCAGAAACAGCTAATTTTACCAAATGACTTTATAAAAACAGTTGATTCAAACAGCTAATGCAAACAACCAATTTAAATAGCTACCAACAAACCGCTAATAAAAACAGTCAATAGCTAACAGCTAATTGTCAAACTTGATCTATAAATATCCCAAACTCTAGTGTCAATTTTCCGCCATTGCTTTAACTGCACCAGACATGTAGCCCGGAATTTTTTCCCCTTCAACGACACAAACATTCTAATCACGCGCTCTTTCTCTCTCTGCCATGTAGAGCAGTCAAACGCGGTATATACTCTGTCTATCATTCTCTCTCACTATGTTAAGTATGCCCTGGTCATCTGTCATGGGTTAACCATGAATTAAGCACCCTATTAAACGCGGTTAGCAGAGAGATTTGTCATTTTCTTTCAGCTTCTCTCTCCTCGTCCCGTCTTTCTGGTGCTCCTCGCTGTTGCGGGTGGGCCCGGAAAACCCATCATTCCGGCGGAGCCCCGTCTGGCGGGACGTTTCCATTTTGTGAGTGTTTGGTCTACTTTTGAAGCTTTTGATTGTTCTTTTCATGAAATTTTTGCTGTTTGATTTTCTGGGTGTCATCTTTGCTTTGTGTAATATTGATTTGAGATGTAACTTGGGACTTTTTTTGGTGGGTGGGGGTGGATTTTGAATTATTGTTCTGAAATTAGGGAGACTTGATGGTAGAAAATCTGTGTTGATTTCATGTTCTTGTTTAATGGGTATACTATGAAATTTAATGGGCGTTTTTATTTCTCCATTTTAGAAGTTTTTAAGTGTTCGTTTTCTGGGTTTCATCTTTGTATTGGACCATTTTGATTTGAGAATGTAACTTGAGATTGTTCCTTTTTTTTGGGGGGGGGGGGGGGGGGGGGGCTTTGCATTTTGAGTTGTGTTCTGAGTTTGGGGAGATTTGATGGTAGTTTTGGTTTTTCTATGTTCATTTCATGTTCTTGTTTGATGGGCACAAGATGAAATTTAATGGTTGTTTTGCAAATTTTGTGACTGAACTCAGAACAATTTGAATTTCATTATTCATAGAAGACTAGATCTCACTCCATGATGAATTTCATCATTTTTCTTTCTTAATATAATGCTATTGTTCTATCAAAAAGGATAATTCTTTTGTTTTTGTTGGATGTGCTGACTGATATGGGGATTGAATGGCGGAGGGAATGCCAAAGAAGGATCTCTGAAACCTGTGGTGCTGCTGGTCCATTGAATTTAAGCTGATTATGTGTCCTCCCCCCCCCCCCCCAAAAAAAGAAAAAAAAGGTAGTTCTATGATGTTTGCTGTAGAGATTTTGATTTAGTTGCAGGATATTTTCTTATTTATTCCATTTGTATGTTCATATCCATATGATGGGTTCTGGACAACTGAACGATTTTACTTTTTTGGTTTGTTATCATGATATACTGATAACTGTGTACTTGGGGTTGGAATTTGCTAGGTTAAGATCATAGTAACCAAGATCATGGATCATTGCTGAGTAGTGAATTGCGGTCCGGGAACGCTCTTTGCTACTTGGTCATACTAATTTAGTCTATTGGGCTTAAGGATTGAGATTGTGGTTCGTAGATTCCCTTGATGGGTTTGTGGATTATCGGATCCTGGTAACTATGGTTAAGGCGGTACCAGTTGGATCCATGGAAGCCATCTTTTCTGTGGATCACCGTGATCTATGATATTATTGAAGATAAACCGCTGAAGGGGAAGTTTTGTCCATCTTCATTGAGAGGTGAAGCTAACCAAAGTCAACCGACAAACTAGAGCTTCTTCTAGTGTTGAGTTTCTTCCTCTGAAAATGGGCTGTCATTTTTCAAAGCCAAACATGTCAAGGCGTGCTTATGAAGACCCAGTGTCTCTTGCTTCACAAACAGCTTGTAAGCTCCTTAACGTTAATATTAGCTAAAATCCCCCCCCCCCCAGCTGATTTGGCTTATGCCCAGGTGCTGTTTTCTTTAACACACATAGTTAGTGGTGTTAGGTCGGATGTATTTGTTATGATATCATGATTATTGAAGATTTGCTTATTTGGATGGTTATGTAACCCACCGAAGTAAAGGTGGTTTTGATGTAATGTGACACATCTAGTTTGCCTATCTATTAAGTTAAATCATGAATAAATGGTAACATTGCCTGTTGACTTGATCATGTGGATACCCATTCCAAAAGAATCAACTGTCTAGTCTGTAGTTCAACATGCTTGTATTGAATGATGGGGGCCCTAATGTATTCTTGGTTTACTTTTCCAGTTAGTGTTAGTGAAGTTGAAGCATTGTTCGAGCTATACAAGAGCATAAGCAGTTCTCTAATAGATGATGGGCTTATAAGCAAGGTATTCAATTCTTGATCTATTGTGGTTCCGTGTTTCTTTTTATGCCTAGTATCATCTTGCTTTGAGGTTTGTCATGTTCCTTGTTCTGGGCATGTATCTGTGCTATCGTACTGTCAATGTATATCGATCAATGGGACATAAGGATTCACATATTTTGAGAGTATATTTAGTCATGGCAGTGAAAAATGTCTTTCTACAGTTTCCTATTTGGAAAACTAGAAAATGTGTTTAAACCCATCACATTGCTTTCTACGGTTCTTCACACAATCATGTGGAGATGGTAATATCCGTGCCTATGCAACAGGGCTCTTGTCCACTTAATAAGGTCACTATCACAAATCATTTGAGTTCCAACTAACTCCACTCCCCCTTCCCGCTCCAAAAAAAGGAAAAAAAAATAAAGGCAGATTTATCTATTGTCGGATATCCTGGACCATAATTGACAACATGTTCAGCACTTGTTTCTGAAGACTCTGTGAATGCACTTACCTTTGTATGTCTGCAGGAGGAATTTCAACTTGCTTTATTCCAGAACAAAAAGAAAGAGAACCTCTTTGCCAACCGGGTATGTTGCTGATGCTCCTGTGAATGAAAATCTCATGTCTGCTTGGCCCCTACATATGCTCATCATCTCTGCCACCTTCAAAACTGATTCTTCGAAATCTCCTCTGATGTCTTTATGTCTTAGGAGGGCTTACAGCTGGGTTTTATTGGAGACCTTCTTTGCAAATATTTTTCTTGTGTCTGACCAGCATTTTTAATGAGAAGAAAAATGAGATCATGTCTAGAAATTTCTTGCTGATGATTGGTTGGGATGCAGTGACTTGCTCGGTGAGGTTATTTTTTCACACTTCCTCCTGACATCTGAATCTTTTGCGTACAGGTCTTTGATCTGTTTGATGTTAAAAAGAGGGGCTTCATTGATTTTGGTGACTTTGTTAGAACACTAAATGTCTTCCATCCGAATGCTTCTCAAGAAGACAAGATAGACTGTATGTTGCTGTATACTGCACATCTGTAATATTGGTTTATCTTTTGTGCAGTCAATTTAAAGTTGCTCAAACATTCTGTTTCAATAACTTCTGCTTTTCTTTAAGCATATATGTTAGTTTATCCCCGTTTCTGTTCAACATTGCAGTCACTTTTAGGCTGTATGATTTGGATGGCACTGGGTTCATTGAGCGCCAAGAGGTATGTTGAGTTTTCTGTAACCATTCATTGCTCTTGTCCTGACGTTTACTTTTGAACATCATTGTGGTTGCTTTTTAACGTTTGCTCTTAGATTTTTTCCCCCTCCTTGTGCATTCTTTTTTTTTTTAAATGATTGTACTGTAGTGATATTACACCCTGACTTTAGTGGGAATCTCACTGCTGTGAACGTGGCGTGTTGGTGGGGTTTATCTCTATGATATCATTCACGGTTCCCGTGAAGGGAGCAATATATGGGCCTTATCTTTTCATGACTGCAATGTTGGTTTCTGTGCTCTCTGTTGCGCAGGCATTTTTGTGTTGCATATATCTACATCTCTGTTCTTGTCCAATTGTACCTTTCATTGTTCAGTAGATTCAAACAAGCAAGTGGAATGTCTTTAATTTGCAAGTTCCCCGCATTTTGACTTTTAGCATGCACATGGATAGCTTTTCAGAGTACATAAAATGCCTTTTTGTTGTTGACTTTATGATCTGTTGTCATGAGGATCATTGCATTTCATGGCTCTTAGGGCATCCGCACCCCATTACACGCATGGCAGCCCCCTCCCACGCGGGACACCCGCTCCCCCTGCAGCCCGTGCCACGCGTGTAGGGGCACGCAGGCCTCCTCGGTCAGCCGAGCCTACACGCGTCTCTTTGCTTGTTTTTTTTTTGTTTTTTTTTTGTTTTTTGAGGTTATAAATAATTTTTATATGATTAAAAAAATAGGTTGTGTGTTATGAAGTGGGTCCATGGTAACTTTTTCTATTGGGTTATTCAAATTGGAGTTCCATGGGTTGGAGAAGTGATGAAATGCAAGTTCTAAAAATATAGAATTTTTGCTGACGTGGCAAACTTGAGTTCCAAAAATTGACACTTGGGTTGGGGATGCCCTTAATCAAGCGATGTCAGACTACTGAATGCCTGTCTTATCAGGCATTAATTTTTGGCTTTGTTCATATATGGAACTTTTGCAGGTGAGGCAAATGTTGCTTGCAATTCTATCAGAATCTGAACTGAAGTTGGCGGACGATACAATTGAACTTATACTTGACAAGGTGGGTTGTTTTACTCTTCACAACAAGTGCCGGTATTTCAAAACTAGTATTAACTTAAAAGTCGTCTGGTAATGAGAAGTTAGTCTTGCTTGAGTGTTTCTGAAGTTAAGAAGCGGGGGTGGGATGAAAAACGTACATGCTGGGTCATTTCCCCTTCTCTTCCCAGGGATCGGAGCCCCAGACCCATCTTTCCCCGTCCCCCATATATATGTATAGAAGCCATGAATGCTGGTTGTGTATTCTTTTGCCCTCGTTTTTTTTTTTTTTTTTCCGTTTAAAACCTATGTAACAGACATGACTGATGTGCTTGAGCAGACGTTTGACGAAGCTGATACAAATAAGGATGGGAAGATTGATAAAGCTGAGTGGCGTCAGTTTGTATCTCGAAATCCTTCATTATTGAAGATCATGACACTCCCGTATCTCAGGTATTGCATTTTTCCATTGTAAACAGATTCTACTTGGCATGAACAAATGAAGTTTCTCGCCCTCCCTGCCCCCCCGCAAAAGAACAGCCGGGGAAAACAAGCTAACCATCGTCTATCCGTCTATTTACCGCAAAAACTGACTTTGGTGCAGGGATATAACGACAATATTTCCAAGTTTTGTTTTCTACTCAGAAGTCGATGAAATGGCGACATAAAGTAGCAAATAAACCTCTCTCTCTGTTTGGAGTTCGTATGCACAATTTGCTGAGCCTCAACACAGTCAAATGGCAATGCTTGCAAATATATGTATCTTGACTTGAACTTTTGTGCCGATCACCACCCCGACTCTGGTTTTTTTCCCAACAATTCAGGTGTAGAGGTGTGCTTAAGCTCAAGGTAGTGTGTGCATATGATCTTTTTTGTTTCTAGATCATTGCGCAGCCTTTTTTTCCTTTTTTTTTGTAAATTTTCAGATTTAGAGGGAGAATACCTGCAAAGAAATTAAAAGCAAAAGATTTTGGAAGCATATTTTTGGGTTGTTTTTCTCCCCCCACTCCCCTTTTCTTGTTGAGTTTCAATCAATGATTCAAAATGCGATTTTGGTCGCGATTGTTATATCGGTCGCGATATGGAAAAAATGCTCTAATGCTAGAAGCGCGTTCCATATTGCGGTGAAAATGCGGTTCGGTCAATTCAAAGACCTTTCCGATGTAGTTGTTTCGTTGCGGATAGATCACGTTTTGAATCCATGGTTTCAAGGACGTTGAGATTTTATCACATTCTTGAACGTTTTTGATTGCACAAAATTGATCATACAAGAAGCAGCATAAATAAATAAATAAATAAAACTATATAAAAATATTATTGCATTGTACTCGGATAAATAGTTTTTTAAAAAAATTTCTCTACTTGATTTATTACAACAACAACAACAACAAACTCCCAAAGTGGGTCCCGCTTTCGCGGGGTCTGGGGAGATCCAACTGTAGGCAACCTTACCTCTACCGGTATTCCTACCCATAGAGAGGTTGATTCCATAAGACCCACAAAAACAGTTTTGGGAAAAGGTTTGAAGGGGAAACGATTGAAAAGCCAATTACCGAAGTAAGAGAAAGGGGAGGGGGAAAGTTTCCTGATACGCGAATAAAGAGAAGGTGGAGACATACCTCAACTCATCGTGAGCTCTTGGTGTTGTGACAATCCGGAACAACATGACCTGCAAACAAGCAAACCAAAACCCACCCCACCCCACCCCCCACCGCCTAGGCTACTGCGTCCTACGACGCCGGTCCCCCACCATCAGGGACCTTGATCCTGTCCCGCAACAACCTCCTATCCTGAGCCATGTCCTCCGTGAGACCGACAACTCTCAGGTCCTCTCTAACCACCTCTTCTAGGCTCTTCTTCGGTCTACCTCTCCCTCTCTTACCACTGGGTGGGTTGATAGTCTCGCCTCTTCGCACCGGGGCGGCCACGCTTCCCCTCTTCACGTGGCCGAACCATCTGAGTCTCGATTCCCTCATCTTCTCCTCTATGGGGGCTACTCCAGCTAGGCCCCGAATGACCCGGTTCGTAACCCTGTCCAATCTTGTAAAACCGCACATCCACCTGATCATCCTCATCTTAGCTACCATCAACCTCTGGACCTGCGCCTTTTTTAGAGGCCAACACTCCGATCCGTAGAGAACCGCCGGTCTAACTACCATCCGATAGACTTTGCCTTTCAAACCTATGGGCACCCTCTTGTCACACAGTACCCCTGACGCTGACTTCCACTTTTGCCAGTCCACTTTAATCCGCTGGCTAATATCCTCGTCGATATCCCCATTCTGCTGGATAATCGAGCCCAGATACTTGAATTTGGCGACCTTCGGTATTGCCCTCCCATCCAGTACGATTTCCCCCCCTCTTCTATCCTTCCGCTGAAACAACAGTGAAGGTATTCCGTTTTCGATCTACTCAACCGGAAGCCCCTAGCCTCCAGTGTATGTCTCCAACTCTCCAGCCTGTCATTCACCCCCTGCCTGGTCACGTCGACAAGGATGATGTCGTCTGCGAAAAGCATGCACCAAGGCACTTCGTCTTGGATACCTCTAGTGAGTTCGTCCAAAACTAATGTGAAAAGAAACGGGCTTAAAGCAGAGCCCTGATGCAGGCCCAGACTAACATCAAAATCACTGGAGAACCCTGCCGGAGTCCTAACCCTCGTCCGCCCTCCCTCGTACATATCCTTGATGGCACGAATGTACGCGGGCGACACCCGTTTCTCTTCCAAGCACCTCCACAATACCTCCCTTGGGACTCTGTCATACGCTTTCTTCAGGTCAATGAACACCATATGGAGATCCACCTTTCTATCCCTGAACACGCTCATGAGCCCTCTGAGTAGGTAGATTGCCTCAATGGTTGCCCTGCCTGGCATGAAACCAAATTGGTTTTCTGAAATCTCTACTTCCTCTCGCAACCTTCTCTCAATCACCCTCTCCCACAGCTTCATAGTATGGCTGAGCAGCTTGATGCCCCTAAAGTTATTACAGTCTTGGATATCCCCTTTGTTTTTATACAGTGGAATGACTGTGCTGGCCCTCCACTCACGGGGCATCTTGGCGGTCCTGAAAATAACATTAAAAAGCTCTGTAAGCCACTCTGGTCTCACTTGCCCCATGTACTTCCAAACTTCCACTGGTATCTGGTCCGGGCCTACTGCCTTCCCCTTCGCCATCTTCTTTAAGGCCTCCCTAATCTCCTCCTTCGTTATCATGTCGCCCGCACGCTGATCCCTACACTCCCCGCCCCTACTGCCGTCGTCTCCCCCTCCTTCCCCATTGAGGAGTTTAGCAAAGAACCTCTGCCATCTCTCCCTAATAGCAGCATCCTCGGTCAACACCTTACCCTCTTCATCCTTGATACACCTTACCACCCCCAAGTCCCGAGTCTTCCTTTCCCTCGCCCTAGCCCGTTTAAGAACCTCCTTCTCCCCTTCTTTCGTCCCCAATTTATGGTACAATCTATCAAATGCCTCACTCTTAGCTACTGCCACCGCCTTTTTGGCAACCTTCTTGGCCGCCTTATATCCAATCCTCTTACACGCCCGCTCGTCTTCTGAACTGCTGCTCATGAACTCCGCGTAAGCCTCTTTTTTTACTTTGACTTTCTCCTTTACCTCTTCGTTCCACCACCAGGCGCCCTCCATCCTGCTGCCGCCTCCCCTGGAAAGGCCTAAGGTTTCCTTCGCCGACCTACGGATGCAATCCTCCACCGCATCCCACATCGAGTCGGCGTCTTCTACCCCCCTCCAAACTCTCTCCTCAGCTAGTCTCTTTGCTATTAACCCTGCCTTCTCCTTTGTGAGAGTCCACCACTTAATTCTGGGTTCTTCTGCTCTCCTCTTGGGCCTCTTGGGATACTTGAACTCTACATCCAAAATCAGCAACCTATGTTGAGTTCCCAACAGCTCGCTAGGAATCACTTTGCAGTCCTTACACGATCTCCGAATTTCCTTCCTCGCTAGGAAGTAGTCAATCTGGGTCTTGCAAGAATTGCTCCTAAAGGTCACCAGGTGGTCCTCCTTCTTCTTGAAGAAGGAGTTGGCCACCACCAAATCAAACGCTACCGCAAAGTACAGTACAGTGACCCCTGCCGCATTTCTCTCTCCGAAACCGAGGCCCCCGTGGACCCCATCGTAACCTGCTGCCTCCGCACCGATATGGCCGTTAAAGTCTCCTCCTATGAACAATAACTCACTTTGGGGTACCCCCTGAGTGACCTCATCTAGGTCCTCCCAGAAGAGCTTTTTAGATTCTTCCGGCAGGCCTACCTGGGGTGCGTACGCACTAACCACGTTCACGAAAACTGAACCCACCAAAACCTTAATGGCCATAATCCGGTTGCTCTTTCGCCTCACTTCAACCACCTGGTCCGCCAAATCCTTCCCGACTAGGATGCCAACTTCATTCTTCGCCTTGGCTTACCCCGAGTACCACAGCTTGTACCCGTCAATCTCTCTAGCTTTCGCCCCAACCCACTTCGTCTCCTGGACACACGCTATACTAACTTTACGTCTATGCAGAGACTTTACCAATTCTATCGACTTACCCGTGAGGGTCCCGACGTTCCAGGATGCTAGGCGAACCTTCCGCAACCCTAACCCCCTCCTAACCCCAGAACTCCCCGGTTACTTAACATTCAACTTCAATTACTCAACTCAGTCATAGGTGAAATGAATACAGATTGTCGTAATAGAGATGGATCCATCTCCTTTGTAGTTATGGGAAAAGTCCCAACATAGCAGTCCTTGAATACCTAGTTAAAATTTTGCATATTATGGGTTTGTTTTTTTCGTGGGTAAATTGGGATGAGTAAAATGGTGAAGTGGGTTGAAGTTGGTTGAGGTAGGTTGAAGTGGGTTGATTTTTTTTGTGTGATAAATTGAACTTGGTTAAAATAGTAGAAGTAGGTTGAAGTGGGTTGAAGTATATTGAAGTATGTTGAAGTGGGTTGAAATTGATCTCTTGGAATTGACCCACGAAAAGAACAAGTCTCAGTTTCAGTTTTTTGCGTGCACAATTTTAAAGTTTTGCATATATGGTGTAGGAGAAAATTGTTGTATGTCACACATGCAAAACTCTTAATTGCCTCTGTAAAACAACTATGTATGCAAAAATTTTAACCAAGTAACCAACCATGCAAAGATAGCAATTCAGCAGTTTTTTCTTGTAACTACAGAGGAGCCTGATCTATTAGATATTGACACTTGCAAATTGTAAACATTTTTCAAAAATAGAAGATTTAATTCGACGTAGATAAGGATATGGATAAGGATACAATAGCTAGATCCAAACAAGCCAAAGCCTATATCATACTCCTAAGAGTATATGCTCTCACAAGTCACGTCAACGCTACATATTAAAATCTATCTATATGATAATTACGTGCTAGAAAAATATATATACGTGACAAGTGGGAATACACACTTCTAAGTGTATGATATACATTACCCAAAGAAGCAACCCAAAAGCAAATGGTCCATTGACCTCCCGAAAATATTATACTGGCTTTAGCTTCCACGGCGTATAATTTATGTCGCAAAATCAACGACTTTCATTTATGCGGAGGTTATATTTCTCAAAAAGAACAAGTGCAATGGCGTTTACACAAGTCAAAAAAATTGTACAGAAAGTAATTGATTCTTATTTTATTAGTTTATTTTAATTTTTAATCTTTAAGTTTTTCTATTTTGAAAGTGCATTTTTTTCTTTTCATTTTACTACATCGTGTTAGTATTAATTCGGTATTTTAATTGATTGATTAAGAACGGGATAAATTTACTTTTTACGTGTATGTATTTTGATTATTGGAAAGTATGACACATAAGGTATTAATTGGTCTATTAAATAAGAAACCAACTAAAATTTAAATATACTACATAGTAATATAAAAAGGATTGCAAATTTAATTTTCAGATTCTTTTACAAAAATATTATAAGAACGGCAATCCGAACTATCTCCACTTATTTTAGGATTGGTATTGGATAATGGACATCGATCCTTACACATTTTTTGGCGATCTATGATCATTTTTAAAATTCTTGTTTCTTTTTCTTCATCATGAGAAAATAACAACGTACTAACGTACCAAATATTCTTAATTGATAACTCACATACAGTTGAATTCATATATTATAAAGGATAATTGCAACAGTATCATTGCTTTAATGTTTATACATTATACCTATTTAGGTATATCTTTTTGATCAGAGGCTGAATCAAATACATTACAAATCATCAGACAACAACCACTAGGAAGGGCTCTTGGATGGACTTTTTATTTAAGAGTACAAACATAAAAGCAAGTCCTTAATGGTGTGAGACACATAAGTTTATCTATATATCTATACTTGATGTAGACAACATTTGCATCTTCTTCTTAGTCATATTCTCTTAGTTGTAATTTAATGAAGGTGATAGGGGTTTCGAGGGAGCAGCACGACGAGAACAAGAAGGAGGTGGTGGCGGCGGCGGGGATGGCGGAGATGGTGGAGGCAATGGTGCTATACTTGGAGTACAAAAATACAAGAAGAAAAAAAGGGTGCATGTTCCACAACAATAGTTTTTCAAATCAGGATTGCAGGGAACTCCTGCTGGTACACATGCACCTTGCCCTAATGATCCTCCTTTCCACTTAGGAATGGCAGAAACAACTTGTTCAAGCATTTCTCTCTCCATTACAGGCAATGGTCTCTTCGCATATGTTGTTGGAGCTGGAAAAAAAAAAAAAAAAGAAGGTAAGTAGTCTACATGTATATATTCATGCAAAAAGTAATTCTATTAGCATTTACATGCATATATACATAAATATATATATATATAAATATATATATATATATATATATATATATATTTATAAAAAAAAAATTTGCACCCAAAAAAAAAAAAAAAACAGAGAAAAAGGTATTATAAGAGGATACAGGAGCTAGCTGATGAACTATGTAACTCAAGTGGCATGAAATGTGTTTTTCACATGAGCGCTAACATATTCGAACATGAAATGAGACATTCGCTACGGGTTGTACTTTGCCTTACTAGGCATGCATTTTGGTCTCTGATCCCCTTTGTCTTAGTCTGTTATAATAAGGTTCGAACGTACATGAAATGAGACATTTGTGATGGGGTTGTACTTTTGCCTTAATTACTAGGCATTTTGGTCTAGTATCTTCCTCCGATCCCCCCTCTCTTGGTCTGTTATAAATAAGATTCTAAAAAGGTGGACAGTATTATCCTTATAAATAAAAACGTGCGCGGGGAGTGGACGGATCGGATAGAGGAGCAAACTACAACCTGGTAGAATGAGCAGGAGAAGAAAAACAACAAATTTGACGTATTTCAAGGAAGAAGAAACTCGAATAAAATCCATGATTAATTACACTAGAATCTTGCAATCTTCTATTATACTGGATTAGTGAGAGCCAGCTTAATTAATTAGCAATGTAGTACGTGTTATGTTAAGTATTTATAGCTCTCTAAGAGGACACATGTACGTACATTACACGAAAAATGATAAATGCATGTTGAAGTACTAAGGATTTTTGCCGTAGGAACTACTCCTGAATGTTATTAGTGAAGTTGGACAACTTGCTCAAGGATTTTAAAATTAATCAAACACGTAAGTAGAAAAATTAAAGGCACTATCATACGGCAATCTTGTGATCATCACAAATCACAACAAATGCATGATGAGGAGTACCATAAAGACTTTCAATTTACTCAACAACAATTTTTTTCTGCTTCCAATTATTTTTAACAATTTTTAGGACAATGTACTTCCGGGTGTATGATATAGACTTTGCTACATATATAAGTAATGAACAAAAATTTCTCAGGCAGTCCTCAAATAGAAACCGTTAGATTTTCTTCGGAAATTAAAATCTTAGGTGACAGGGGGCGGGGGGGTGGGGAAGGAATACTAATAGGTTGTTAACATAATGGGGGTGCTGGTTGCATAAGCTTTTTTAGAAAACGAGTTTTTTTTGGGGGGTAGTCAAAAGACGCAAAACAGTTGAATTGGAATTTGGTTAAAAAGTTGTTTGGAAGAGCGGTTTTGATCCAAACAACTTTTTCTCATAAGTGTATTTTCATTAGTCTTTTCGAAAGAACTTTTTGTGGAAATAACATAATTATTGAAGAGTTTGAAAAATTGCACCATATGCCATTAGTATTTTATAGTGATATTTGATTTAATGCCTTATTTGAATTCAATCTATCAAAGATTAAATCATTTAAATATACAAATTTCAATTCATAACAATACGAACATATCTCGCAAATAACAAATACTATTTTCAGCATCATATAAATATATATACAAGTTGAAAAGAAATAAGATAAGTAATAAATTGAATAAAATTTTGTACAAATGACATCAATTTAATTCTTTTTGAAAAGAAAATAAGATAGTAATAAATAAGAAATTATTTTAAATTAAAAAGTAATTTAGAGATAAGCACATAGTTGAAATTTTTACCAAACATTTTTTTTTAAAAAGTAGCAAATTTTATCAAATACTTTTTCTATAAACAGTTAATTCAAATAGTTAACATACATAGTTAATTCAAATAGCTAGCATCTAATAGTTAATGCAAACAATAAGGGGCTCATCACGAAAAGCCTTAACCTTCATCTACTTCAATAAGGGGCTGTCATCAGGTATAATTGCTGGTGGTAAGCCCCAATTTTCGTACATCATGAAGTTTTATTCAGTTGTAAGGTATTTATCGATATTTTGATCTTTTTTTAATAAAATTTATCTTCATTTTGTGAGAGTTTGGTTGTTTTTTTTTTTTCTCACCATTAGTGTGAGTTTAGTTATTCTCACTTTTAATGTGAGTTAAGTTGTTCTCACCATTAGTGTGAGTTTTAGTCATTGCCTTTGTGCAATTTATCGTAGATTTGGAGATTTAGAGTAAATCTCTTGTCAAGTAGAAGTTGAAAATTATTGTATTAGATCTATATTTTTTATTAAGGAATGACTCAACAATGAAATTTCATATGGTTCTACTATGAAGATCTTCATTTCAAGTGCAATCTACCACGTTTACTGGACATCTGCTCCATGAAGTTATACTATAGCTTGCCGATATTCAGGAAAGATGCATTGACATCAAAGAATGAGGTTGGTGGCAAGAATCCTGCTACAAGTTCAGAGCCGGTCGACAGTATATTTATCATTAGCTTTCCAGAGAGAACTATTCAATTTGATGTTTTAGATTTATTTTTATCAGGTGATATTCATTGTAAATGACATATGGCTTTTCATTAATGAATTATTCATTTTACTCTTAAAAAAATCAGTTAATGCAAACAATTAACAACTAATAGAGGAAAGTTGTTTGGCAAAAGGAGCTAATATATTTGGATAACTTTGAGGTACATAATAGGAAGACAAATTGCAGGGCTTTTATGGGCAGAGTACTAAGAGCACGTCCAACGGCAATCTCACAGGCTAGAGAGAGTGATGCGGTGGGATAGTGGGCGGCCTACACGTGCCCAGCGAAAAGCCTGCAAGCCAAGCAAATGCGAGCGGCCTGTCTCCATGAGCCAACTCGTGAGCAGTTTTTCATTTTTTAAAATATTTTTTATTAGTTTTTCTTTTTTTCTGATTCAAAAAAAAGTTGTGTATTATGAAGTTGGTCCATGGGTATTATTTTATTGGGTGAGACAAAGTTGTGAGCCTTTTACTAGAGAGAGTAAGGATCTGAGACAAAAAAAATTAGAAAGAAGGTTGATGTGGCAGTAGTAGGTCCCTACTGGTGAGCCAAAAAATTGGCTCACCACGGCGTTTGCTCTAAACAACACAGGTTGGTTCAAGTTATTTGGCACTTATTCCGTTAAGTAAGGTCTTGAGTTCGAGTCTTGTGAATGGAGAAATCTGTAATAGAAGAGCTCTATCTTTTATTAGGTCAACAGTAGCTTGATTCCAGTGAAATTGAGGATCCAAGACCCCAAAAAAAAATGAACAAAGTACTAAAATTATTTTAATTGATCATTATCATGGCGGATAATATAGCTAGCTAATTTCCAATATAATTAATAAATTTTATAATGATCATGAGATAATAAGAACAAAAGCATACAACCTAATCAGACCTTGATTAATGAATATATCCCAGTGATCATGTGACAATTAAAATAAAGCATTTGAGATTATCATGTTAACAGGAAACCAACTATAAATAATTAAGAACACCTACATATGATGTTCATATCTCTCCACAATCAATTCACAAACATTAATTGTACTTCTTCCAAGGGTGATTAGATTAATTTACTCTTAATCATCATTAGTGTGATGAGGTTGAGTTTCTTCAAATTTGTAGTTTTGGCACTTATGTTGCTCTCTATACCAGGTATATATACAAGTTTTTAATTACTTTTGATTTTCAATTTTTTTTACCTGCAATTTTATTGAAATAGTGATATTTATGCCCTTTAATTATTTGAAAAATATTTGTTTTTCAAACTTTAACGTTCCTCGAAGATTTTCAGACTTTATAATCAAATGACATTAAACCGCAAAATATAGGCATACCATAATATTCACGTAGATTAATTAGCAGTTAACTGTCATGTCGATACTTTTCGGATTCAAAATCATTTTACATGCACACAGATGATCAGCGATGAAATTCCAAAGTAAATCTTTAACGTCAAAATCATTCTAGCGTAATACTACGTCTGCAAAGTATTACATACACTCGAAGGTCATTTTTTCCGCTACATATATATCTTTTTTTTAATCTATATCTATCATATGGCTATTTTTTAATATGGATTTACCTATGTAATTCGTAAAAAAATGTGCTTATGTAAATATGATATAAATATTGAGATTACGCGCACTAAATTGAACATAATTTTTACAGCAGCAACAACAAGAGAAACAGCCTTGCAAGAAGTGGGTGGGACAACCCAAGTGGAGGGGCCAGCATGTGGGCCCATGGGTTGGCCTTGCAAAAAGGATGTTGGTTGTTGCAGTAAGATATGCCTGGCCGATTGGGCCTACGGCCTTTGTTATGAGCCACTTATTTAGTAAGATTAAGACAATTGCATTGGCCGGAAAAACACGATGGTATTAGCCATTAATAATATGGCCTCCAAGTTGTGTGCGTGTGTAAAATTTACTAATTAGAAAAAATAAAATAAAATAGAAGTTTCGTCTAAGAGTTTAGTAATTTTTTTCAATAAATGAGGGTTAGTTTCTTTGTGTTTGGCCAAGTTTATATCATACACCTATAGCATACACTCTTATAAGCTACATCAGTGTCACATATGTACCCTTCGCAAATGAGAGTACATACTCCTATATGTATGATGTACATTACCGTGCTGGCTTTTTATGGCTCTTTCAAATTGAAATTTTGCGTACCTTTCATTCATAAGTTCCAACCAGTAAAACCAAAAGTTTTTTTTTTTTTGGAAAATAAATGATGAATTTATTAATTGAAGGTCATATAATATTAGATATCACAATCAAGTAGATTTATAACCAAAATAACAAAATAAATCTTTCGATCGAGCAAACTGATTAAGAAAATATTTTATGGATCAAGTTAGTTTTATGGGCAACAAATAATAGACTTGTTGCACAAGATTAGCTTTATGGGCGACAAAAAGTATCGCAGGATGAAGTTAGTTTTATGGGCCACCAAAAAAAAAAAAGGATTCATAGCCTAAGCCTTGTTTTTTTCGTGGGTCAATTTCAAAATACCAACTTCAACCGATCTCAATTATTTTAATCAAGTTTAATTTATCACATAAAAAAAATTCAACCCACTTCGACCTACTTCAACCCACCTCAACCTATTTCAACCTATTTCAACCTACTTCACCTTTTTAACCACGAAAAGAACAGGCCCTAAGACTAGTTTTATGGGAACAAATAATGGATTTGTAGCACAATATTAGCTTTATGGACGACAAAAACTATAGTTGTAGCACAAGTGTTGTTTTATGGGCAACAAAAATTGTATATGTTGCTCCATAAAAAAATTGTATTATTGTTGTTGTTGTTAAAAAAAAAATGTACACTATACAATTCATATAGGGATATATTTCTGAAAAAATATTTTAGACACGGAGTGAAAATAAATACAAATTTTAGTAATAATTCATCTATTTAACCACGTAGAACATATTCTTGTTTTTCGCATTATATTTGAAAGATTTATCAAAAGTACGGAGGTACCAAATACAATATTTCATAAAAAATACAGAATTTACAATATAATATTTAATGGCTTTTACCAAATCAATTTTGGATTAGTTAAAGCTTGAGCTCATGTGCTTGCTTATGTGAAATCAAATTCTGCTATATTTCATGGCTTGTGTTGAAATTGCTTAAGTCATTTATTCATTGAAATCAACTCATAGGTTTTTTATTCCACTATTCCTTTTCGGTCTGTGTAGATATAATTTTAACTCCTTCTAACTCATTAAAAGTGAACGAGATTGGTGGGGAGTCTGGGGACCATGTAATCTTGAGGGGGGTATCAGTGAAGAGGTCGCACTACAACTTAGATGAAATCACTTTCAAAACAGTGGTATTCGGCCACACTATGGTGTTGCAAACCGTCCTTTAATCATTCCGAACCTTTTTAAGGTTCATTCCAGACGTGGACTGATTCAATTTGACTGCGATTTATTTTAGCTCTACAGTTGTTCATTTTACCACCTCATTGTTCATTTTACAAATTCTACAAGTAGATCAGACAAACATCTATTCATGACCTAAGGAAAATAAGGGTTCGAAATTTCTTTTTAGAAATAAATACTCTAATTTTTGGTCATGTACTTGTTGGCATATAGCTCAATCCAACCACCAATAATACAGGTCTTAGATAAACAAATTAAGTGGGCAACGGGCTGACGGCAGAACCTCTGTATGATTGGGTGTTAGCTTCTTGGCTAAGACTAAACCAATACTTCTTAATTAGCAATGATTGAGACTAATAAATTCAAAGCTTACATCATACTACTAAGAGTACATACTCTTAGCAGCCACTTCAGCGCCACATATTAAAATTTGTCTATATGACAAATACGCGCTAAAAAAATATACGTACATGGCAAGTCGGAGTACACACTCCTAGGTATATGATATACATTACCCTAATAAATTCTAATAATCATGATTCATGTGATACTGGAAAGAAAAAAAGGTCATGATTCTTGTGATATTGAAAACAAAGCATTCTAGATTATGATATTTGTATGAAGGTTACTATAAATAAGAGCACATATGAGGCACCCAAGCATTCACAGAAAACAAATTGAGTTTTCTTCAGCAGCTTAAGGGTTAATTATGCTTCTTCTAAACAGGGTGATTAGATTAATTTACTCTTATTAATCATCATGAATGCAATGGGGTCGAGTCTCTTCAAATTTGCTGTCGTGACACTTCTCTTGCTCTCTGTATCAGCTATAAGTACATTTTTGGCTGCTTCTTTATTTTCAATTCATATCCATTTTATTAAGTACGGATTAAAGCAAAACACATCCACAAACTTTCTCTGCTCCATTTTTGTAGAGTAGTAGATAGTCTATGGTTTTTAAATTTAGGGTCAATCGAAATCAGTCTCTCTGTAATTTTACAATTCAGGAGTAAGACTACTATACCTTACCTGGTGGCGGGATTTTAAGGTGTTGAATTTGGATTTGGATCCTTCTTATTAAAAATACACACACACACACACACACACACACACACACACAC
>JACYFF010031956.1:4347520-4379896 GCA_017589665.1 Selenicereus undatus | reverse complement strand
TTCAATTCGTGTTCTAGTGACATTTTTTTAAAAAAACAAATGTTACCTTTGTATGTGTCAAATGATAGAAGTTGAAATATGCTCACAACTGTTTTATCTTACACATTATAGATTGTCAAGGCAGTTGCATTTCAAATATAATTTTGTATAACTCCAATGAACTTTAAAGTGACCATATAACCATTATTGAAAAAATAAAAAAAAAGAAAGGCAAGTATATATATGAAAAATAGTTTCATAATGATTATATGATGTGCTCTTAAATTGGGCACGCTCCATCCGTGCTAAAATATTGTGCGACCTAGATAATGAAAATTCTTTAAGAATTAATTGTCTTATTGCAGTATTTTCAATTAACTTTACAAAAAGAGAGAAAATTTTAATGCTAATAGTAATAAAAGTAAAGTTATAAATATCGTACCGATCATTGTACCGTTTTTTATTGGAACGAGATATATCAGATTTATGTACCATTGTATCGGCTCGTACCGTTTTTGAATTTCAAAAAATATAAAGAATTAAAGTATAAAAATTTGAATTTTTAGTGTACGGAGCAGTATTTGACTGAAAATACCAGTACCGTTCGGTATTTGACGATACAAAGCAGTATTAACTGGCATTTGACTGGTATAATACTGAACAATAACTTATACTATTTCTTAACTGATACGGTACGCTTCGATCGATACCGGGTGATACAGTATGGTATTTATAACACTGAGTAAAAGAGAACTATTTTTTGGGACTAATTTCATATAAATAAATTATCTTTTTGAAATGAATGAGTAATAAATAATTAAATATGTTGGCTTTGTGGACCAATGGGTACTTTTATTATTTCCATAAAAAAATTATTCTATTCATTGATTTTTTTGGTTTAAGACTTGATGATGTATTGTGATTTGTGAATTATACAGATCGACTCTGTCTCTCTTTATTTTTTTATAGGTTAGAATTCTAATTATAGTAAAAATAGATTTATTGATTTATTGAGTATTTAATATAGATTTTATATTGATTAGCCCTTAACCATTCTCTATAAAAAAAAAAAACTCCTAACCATTACCCTGAGGGCAACATATATCAATCTCGTTAAGGTCTAAGTGAGGTCTAGTCTTAGATAAATGCAAGAAAACATAGGAGTTTTGGATTGACGTTGTCTGCTGATAGGTAGGGGTGAGCGGTTCTAGATACCCACCCAAAAAATTAAGAACGGAAACCGAAGTTGGTCAAATAGGTTTCCAACTTTGGGGAATCAGATCCAGAACTTCAGGTGCTAATTCGGATTTCCCACCATGCTTAATGTTCAAATTTTAGGACTTAATAAATTAAATTTTATTACTTATTTGGAGAAGAGATGGGATGTTTGATCTTTTTTCACCTTCATCTTCAATCTTTACACAAAAAAGAAAATCAATATATTAAGTTTGTATTTTTTTATCTTTGTTATTTGAGAAATATTATAATTCATCCTTCAATTAATAATAGAAAATTAATCAATATTGTGTTAAATTTTCTACAAAAAGAATCAATTTTTATAGGAAAAAAATATAAAAAAAGAATATAAAAACAAAAGAGCGTAGTAAATAATTAAAAAATTATTTATTTTTGTCTGTCTAAATAAATTACACGCTTCGATTTCAGATATTTTTTTATAAGGGAACCAATCAGCTCGATTCCCCTCGTTGGGGAACCGAAATCAAAATCACTGACAATTTCAAATAGGGTTTTCGACACCGAGAACATCGCTGGCACCTACTAATAGCAATGACGTACGTACAATAGAGTGTTGAAAATTGGAGATATTTTGGTTGTTTTGCACTATGGTTTGCTGTCAACGTGGCATTGGCAGTTCAGATATGAATCAGATACTTTTCATGTCTTAGTCCTGACAAGGACGACTTTGGCTGGTATTCTATGTCTTTGACAGATGACTTGACTTGGTTGAAGACTTGGAGTGTTGAACTAAATAACATCCCCTTTGCTCTGTCTCCCACCATGTTGATCAAAGCACCATGTCCAAAAAAACTTGGCTGAAGTTGGCTTTTCTAAAGATTATGATTGAGTGGTGCTCCAAAATAGAGACTTTAAGGTTGTTGAATGTTGTCAATATTTAGGCTCGGATAGAATGGCTTATTAATTAATCAAGAAAAAAAGGAAACTTCATTGCCATATAAGGAGTTAGACGAGAGAGGAGCCTTAGAACGGCTCCAATGAAGGTCTCGCGGGCCAAAAAATAAGGCCCTGGGCGAGCAGGCGACTCTTCCGGGTTCCCTTGGTCGGCCCAGGCGCGAGAAAGTGGCGAGCGGCCCTCACCCAATTTCTGTCTTTATTATTATTTTTTTGATTGTTGGAGAACCCAAAAAAAAAAGAAAAAAAAGATGGTTAAATGGGCTACGGTACAAAGCAGCCCAAGTTTCTTATTTTTTTTTTTTTTGAAAAATAAATTCAACTCTTGTGTTTAATTTTATTGTTAATGGAAACTCTTGTGTTGTTTTTTTAAATACAAATTATGTCCGTGTAATTAATTAATTGTGTTATTAAAATATTATATGCAAATTATTTTTCGCAAAAAAATAAAGTCAAATAACAAACTAAAACACAAAACTAAATTACTTAAACATGGTTAGGTGCAAATTATTAACTAAATTAATTAACTAAATTAATACAAAACTACTCTTCTATGAGTCCTCACCTTTTGTTCAATTTTTTTTTATAAAAAAATTCAAAATCTTGTGTTATTATCGAACTCTTGTAATTTTTTAATTCAAAATCTTGTGTTGTTTTTTTTTTTTTTTTAAATTATGAGCATTGTAATTAATTGTGTTACTAAATTATTATGTGCAGATTATTTTTTGCAAAAATAATTAAACCAAACAACAAATCAAAACAAAAACACTAAACCCATTAAATATAGTTAGGTGTGGGGTCCGTAAGTGTTATTTTATTTGGTGAGCCAAAGTGATAAGTTTTTTTATTAGAGAAAGTGAGGATTGTGAGATAAAAAGTTGGAGAGAAGTCCGATGTGGTAGTGGTAGGTCCCCATTGATGAGCAAAAAAACAGGCTCACCATTGGATTTGCCCTTAGGCCTGGGCAACTTTCCTTCTTCTTCTTCTTTTCAAATTTATTGATACATAGGATCTTTCTTGAAATCAAAGGCTTAGTGGATTACCTAGTCTACTAAAAAAAAAGGAAATATCCCAAGCAAGAAAAAGAGAATTACATTTGTGTGAACTATGAATTAGATTTTTTTCAAATTAGTTATGAATAAGTAGTTTATAAAATTAAATATGAATTTATAAGATGAACAATATTGGAGAACAATGCACTAAAATGACATAAACAGTCCATCCATCTAAAATGAACAATATAGGTTCAAACTTACAACACATGGACAATTTTTTTTAAACCAAGAAACATAAATTAAAAATACTAAACATGTTAAAATCATCAATGCAACTATTTCATCATATTAAACCATATTATTTTTAGCAACAATGAAAAATGAGTAATTTTTTTTAAAAGAAAAAGCTACATAGAATCGATAATAATTTGAGAACCATAGCGAAGTCAGTTCAAATATCCTATAATAGATTGATTCATATAAATTAAGACAATCAATCAAAGGATTTGTAAATTACATATAAAATAGAATAATAAAATGTATTATTGCATAGTAGGAGAGAATCAATTTAGAATTTAAAATTTGGAAAGAAATTCAGCTTAGAAAGTTGAAGTAATTACAACTTCATAGCAGCAAATCAATAAATTATGATGGCAGGTATGAGTAAACCAAAAAATTAACATAACACGCCCTTGTCCTTCCATTCTAAAGGCGCACATGAACCATGCAGAATGAGAAGCAACACCACTTGAACTAAGCCATAAGCAGTACTTCCTTGAGGTTGGAAGTTGAAATCCTACCTAATACAAAGTCCCCACTCACTTTAGTTTGTAAGGATTTTTCTCTGATCTTCCTTTTATCATTAACTGTTTCCTCTATTAGGTTTCGGAAGGTAAATTGGCATAGCAACGAGCCGATGATAAACTAACAAACAAACAAGTACGATAAAAACATGAGGAACATAACCATCTAGCAATAGTAGAATCAATGTTTGATCACAAAGTCACGAGTTTGAGCTTTGAAATCAGTCACTGACAAAGTTAGGTTAGGCTACCTACAATACACCCCTTGAGGTGAGACCCTTTTTCGGATTTTGCGTGAACACAGGATGCCTATACACTGAGATGCCCTTTTATATGCTTTTTTTTTTAATGTGTATATGTTATATGAGTGATTATTAATATATATTTTACTTATGTGCCTTTCGAAAATGTGTATCATATAGACTTTGAGGATAACGTTGGCCCCAACATGACCAAACTGCCAATGCTATCACCATCAAGAAGATAGTGATGGAAACTGCTCGAAGCAACACGCAAAGATCATTGTTTATTCCTCTTGCCCACTTCAACACCCAACACCCAGCCAAAAGGCCAAAACCCTCCATCTTCAACTTGCAAAAACCCCAGAAAAACCCGTCTACCAACCTCCCTCCACAATACCCCACTAAACTAACAAACCCAGAGGAAAACAATGCTAAAAACCATAACTTCCTCAACCCCATCTCTTCCTCTGCTCTTCAAATTCACCAAATCCTCATCTTCTCTGCCCTCTTCTTCATGTCCTGCTTCTCCTCCACCTTCTTCTTCTTCCTCCTCCTTTTCTCGCTGTCTCTCCCTCCCCTTTTCTCGCTCTTCCTCTTCCCCATCTCCATCTTCATCTTCTCTGTCTCGCTCACTCTCTCTCTTCCACTTCAAGAACCCCATGAGTGGAATTCTGGGTAAACTGGGGTTTGGGCCAAGAGCTGCACCGGAATCAACGATGGAGTCGTCAATTGCGCAAGGCCCGGATGAGGATTTGCCGGCGCCAGGTCAGCAACTCGCGCAATTTGCTGCTGGGTGTTTCTGGGGTGTTGAGTTAGCCTTTCAGAGAGCGCCTGGTGTGACCAAAACTGAAGTGGGTTATAGCCAGGGGTTCGTTCATAACCCCACCTATGAGGATGTTTGTACTGGGACTACTGGTCATGCTGAGGTGCTTAGGGTTCAGTATGATCCTAAGCAAGTTAGCTATGAAACCTTGCTTGATGTTTTCTGGGATAAGCATGATCCTACTACCCTCAATCGCCAAGTAAGTTCTTATTTTTCAACCGGGCAAAATTGTTTGTGGAAAGTTTTATGTGGGTCTTTTGGAGTTGGTGTCTCTGATTGCAGGAATGTTTACATTTGTAAGGTTGTGTAAATCTAAATCTTCTCATACCTGCAAAAGCGGTACCTACACTGAAGTTGTCTTTGTTGTTGTTGTTGGATTTTTTTTTGTGGGGGGGGGGGGGGGTGTTCTTGGGTTTTTGGTTGTTGGTTTGTCAATTGTGTGTTTTGCTGGGTGATATGATCTTTGAGAGTTGGGTTGGGATTAGTGTAAATTTATATGGGTCATGGGTAATTCTAATTTTCTTGATAATCTTGCTTGCTGTTGGGGTTTGCGGTAACTGTGAATATGTTTAGGTGATTGTTTTGTTGTACTCTGTTTTGCTTAATTATTCTAGTTACTTCTGTCTGTGTTGGCTGCTTGTTCAAAATTTTGTATGTTTTATGATTTCTTTCCATTGCAAACCATGAAATGGTGCTGTCTACTGCCCATCATAGACATAGTAGAACTCCATATTTCTCTTCTTTCCCGTTAACATGAGAGACAGAGTGTGCATTGTTTTCCCATCTCTCTGGCTCTCCTAGTTCGCCATCTCTGCTGCCCGGCTGACTTTAGCGCAAAAACTTGATCAGGGGGGTGAGGGGGTGTGTGTTCGGGATTTGAGTGTGGCTTCTACGGGTGAGTTTCTTCCATGGCAGCATTTTTGGCCACTCCTTAGAGCGCCTAGGCAGTGTTCATAGCATTGGTTGAGCATAGATGAAGATGATTAGAAGAGATTGTTATTATGTAGACAAAGAAAATTTGCAGAAAAGAGAATATCAACTAGAAGTGTTGAATACATTATACCCTCAGTGTTGCTAGCAGACGCACATAGAGGGGCATAGAGGGTTATGGAATGGGTGGAGTGGAGAGCTGCTTGATTTTCATTAAGAATTTGTCCCTACTAGCTGCTAATTAGGGGCCCTGGAGTGTCTGGACTGTGTTTCATTTCCCAATTGTGTTGTCATATGAATGTGACTACTGGCAGAAGAGGCTGGTTTCAATGGATACAGAAGAATCCCATGCAAGGGAAGGTTGTGAGAAAGAGTTCTTAATGCATGATGAGAGAATGAGATAGGCTTTGTGAGATAGTGATTTTCTATTACGGGAAGCAGTTATAAAGACAACATAGTGGAATTTGGGGCTTTGCAATTTTCACGTATGGGATGGATGGTGAATGGCAACCTTTCATTCAGATCTTTGAGAAGGGCCATTAGTCCTTAGATTAAATGCATCTTTTGGTGATAGGTAATCAGTGGAAATGTGACATGACGAAAATCAAGCAAGTTGGGGATGTAGGACTTAGTAATGCTCAACCTTGCTGATTTTGTAGTATTCAATGATGCAGTGGAAACTGGAAACTGATTTGATATAGTTTCTTTCTACACAAGCAACTTGGAGCCCCGCATGATCAAGATTCATGGGAATCACTGTGCACGGTTATGACTTCATGACCTCATTACATACGTTGATCTTAGTTGCTCTGTAACCAATCAGAACATTTGCCTGCCCATGAAATTCACTTGTTCTATCGTTTTCCTGGTACTACTATTGATTTGTTGTCTTTGACACGTTGTCCATAGAGTCTAGACCGTACAATATGATATCAAACCATTATCCTAGAGCCACTTAGGCCATGTTTTTTTTTGGGGGGGGGGGGGGTTTGGAAGCAACTGTACTGTTACAGTGAAATTACGGAGAGATTGTTTGATATGAACCTTATGTTTCAAAGATGTTGAGTGCTTGCTACTTCATAGGTAAAGAAGCTGAGGATCGTTTAATGATACATTTTTGCTTAGTCCACTAAAATACAAAGCTGAAAAGAATTGTCCATGATTTATATCTTCCAGCTGCTTCAAAAGTGGACATGTCTGTATGTTGCATGACCACACTCAAATACAAAATGCGAGTAGTAGTTCATCGGGGATTTGTGAAAGATTCCCTTGTTAAACTCATATTAAATATTGAATCGTATCCTTCTCATATCCTGTTGCTAACGTCCTCTCTAGTATGCTTTATGGGGAATGAAGCTAAACATAATGAAGATCTTCTGACTTACTTTCTGAACTTTGCTTTGCTATCAGGGAAATGATGTGGGGACACAGTACAGGTCGGGAATATACTATTACACACCTGAGCAGGAAAAGGCTGCAATTGAATCAAGGGACCGCCGACAGAAGCTTCTTGACAGGAAGATTGTGACCGAGATCTTGCCAGCAAAGAAGTTCTACAGAGCTGAAGAGTATCACCAACAGTACCTGGCAAAGGGGGGACGTTTCGGTATAAAGCAGTCCGCTGAGAAGTGTTGCACAGATCCTATCCGGTGTTATGGCTGAGATGAATCAAATCTGAGGGAAAAGCTTGCTTAATGCTTGGTCATTAGTAGTCTTTTTTGTGAAAACTACTGCCTATCTCGATGTTTATAATATGCGCTAAATTTTTTGTTAATGTATTTTGCTGGTGTGAGATTACCGATATGCAATGAGCCTGCAGCCTGTAAATGTAGTAGTTATTAAGGTGATTGATTGACATTGAGTTGGTTTCACCATTAGCTATTGTAAAAGGCAACTGTGCTGAGTTTGGATTGTAAATACTACGTTGCATTTTGGAAGTACCAGATTTGGCTTCGTATAAACCAGGGATTCAGCTCTGTTGGACTCCGCAGAAACCATTGACTAGTAATTTACTACCAGTTATTTTCATGAATACGTCCAAGGAAAAAGCATACTTCTTTGAGAAGCGTATCCTCTTCTTTTTTGACTTTTATTTTACAGAATAAGTTTGAATAAGTTTAGCACAAAATAGTTCTATATTAACAGGTTTAGTAAATAAATTTAGAATATTATTTAATAAATAAGTTTAGTTTAAATTCAGTAAATGTTCAGCTAATTTTTTAACAAATAAAGTTCAATTGTTGAGCTTTTTCAGCAAAATGTAATATGAAGATGTTCCTTTCATCACTGGTTTTTGGTGGCATTTGTTGCAAGAGTTGCCTTTTCAAAGTGTTCTATAGATTAAAGATTGAAAACGCGGTTTCGGTCGCAATTTTAGTTTCGATAGCAGTATAACAAAATCACTCGAATACGGCAATCGCGTTCCATATCGCGGCATGAAAACATGGTTCGCCAAACTCAAGAACCTTTTCAATGCGGCCGTTTCGTTGCGGTTCGACCATAGTTTGAATCCATGCTATAGATCTGCTTGAATGTTTGGGTACATATTTTTACTAAACATGTCTCCCTTTATTTTTTAAAGGCTTTTTCTCCTAATAAAACCTTTTTTTTTTATATTTATGGTCAAGAGAGAGTATGCATGTGTTTTATATAAAAACAAAAATTAAATTCCCATGCACATATATAAAAGATGGTTTTAGAATATGCATGCATTTCATTACAAAGTTAACTTTACAATAATATGTTTGTTACGGGTAAAATATTAACTATAACTTCTCCATATAGTTAAGAATAATGTAATTTTAACAAATAATTTTAGAATAAGTTCAACTAATACATTCAAAATAAATTTACAACAAGTTTAGTAAAAAACTTAAAATAAGTTGTAATCAATCAAGTTAGAAAAAAATTCAGTTAAGATAAATTATTAGGAACATGCAATAAGTAATTCTTAGATTTTGGTAGTAAACTAATGTTCTAGAAATCATTTTTAAAAATACACATCTTGTTTTTTATTTCTTTTTTTAAAAATAGAAAAGTAACAATGAAGTAATTGACCATCTGATACTCGATCTGAAATTTCAAATACTCAATAATTTTGACTGGTTTTAAATTCACAAATTTATTAACCCAAAATTTTGGATGTCCGAATCCAAATATATCTTTGACAAAGTACCCGAAGTATATTTTTGATTATCTGATTTGTCAATAGTGAATACACCTAGGTAGGTCGGTCCCTTATCACCATCTTACCTTTTAATCGGAATCCAAAAAGATAAAGAATATTTGAAAATCGGTTTGCTTTATTCTAATCTCACATTGTGACAATAAAATTGATCTAGTGTACTTTTTCTAATTTATATATTCTTTATATAAATGCTCCTGTAGAGAATAAATAGAAGACTATGCTGCTATGATAATTTTACAATTTTTATTCTCCTTGGAACAGTAAAATTGGTCATTTTGATAAAGTTTTTAATGAATTTTGTAGCAATAATGTCAGACCAAATTATACTGTCTGGGACTTGGGAGTTGGGATATTTATATTCAGAATAAAGCATCCTGTAGGTACTATAAAAAGAAATATTTTAATTCTATGGACTATAAGAGCATCCGCATTGGTGATCCAAAAGTTTGGATCACAAGTGGGGGCCCACAACCTCCACATCATTTCACAAGTCAATTTTTTTTTTCTTCTCTACATCCTATGGATCACCAACTTAGATCACCAAATAAAATAATATTTTATAGACCCCACTACTACCATATTATTGGGTTTTAGACTTTTAAATGCTTAGTTGGCAAAAAAAAAAAGAGAGAGAATATGTGGGGGGCGGATCATGGCCATGAGCTGGACCCTAGGGCGAGCGAAGCGGATCACTGATGCATGGTATTGCTTGGACCGTGAGCCAAATTTTTGGCTCACGAGCCTTGCATTGCAGATGCTCTAACGCATCTAAGATTCTAAATATTTATGATAAGCTAAATCATATAGTTTTTTTTTTTTTTTAAGATGGTATGAAAAAGTTGATATATATTTGTAAATGGGGCATTTTTTTGCTTTTATGGACTCAAGTTTTATAAGTACGGAGAATATTGGTATATATAAAATGTCTCTTTTTTTTTTGAAGAATATAAGATGTTTATTAATTATTTTTGCACTCTCAGTGTCATTATCATTACTGCAGCATTCTTTTCTTTTCTTTTTATTGACATCTGTATTTTTGTCATTCTGATAATATCTGCCTATGTTGAGAAAGTGTATTATTATGATTACCGGCCATTCATATGTTTTTTTTTTTAATATATCGAAATATTTCAACTCTTTCGAACTTTTTCCCCCAAAAATTCTTAATTCCATGGGATATATATTAGCGTATTTAGTTATGGACATGCAACTGATAAACCTTGCTAAGGCCCAAACAGAAAGGCTCAGTTGTTTCACCTACATAAGCACTTGCACCAAGTAATACATTTAGATTCGAGCTTGAGTTCTCGTTGGCTTACCGCTGGTTGTTCAGGTATATAACCTTCCTATAATTTATTGTCCTTTTATTTCATAGCTTCAGCAACTGATCTTTTTAATTTATCTCAGTCTTCCCTTGCTTTAGAATCTTTCTGCTATGAAATATTTTCCTTTTTAATGTTTTCACAAAATCTTTCTTTTATAAAATATTTTCACAAAATTCTTTTTGTAGGTTTCTTGAAATCAGCCTCTCTACAGGTAAGAATACCAGTAGGGGTAAGGCTGTCTATAACTGAATCTTCCCAGACCCAGCGAAAACGGGACCCATACTGAGAGTAGTTGTTGTTGTTGTATTCGAGCTTGAGTTGTTCAAATGAAAGAGAATGCTCATGTCATCTAAGCTAGAAGCTCTTGGCAACCAAGTCAAAACTTGCTTGACTTGTGTTGCATTTTCTTAGGTCTTAACAAACTGACTCTACAAACCGATTGCAAATTATGTCATGATTTGCATTTGAATGTCACAACCTCCTCCATGCTACCCCAAGTTGCAATCGCCCTTTCTGATTCCATAAAAAAGTAGCCTAAACCAGTAAACCTAACTCAACTGTTTGCCCATTCTAGAGTCTACACAAGACCACCACTTTTATCAAATCCGGCCGCTGGCCATAAGGTGGCAGGCGGCAGGAGCCAAGTAGGCAGAGGCCACCAAAGGGTTCATAACTTCATATACCTCACCAATGATGCTCCATTGCCCAAGGTCCACGATATACATATTCTTCGTTTAAGTGCCTAAGAAGTTGCCGATACTGACATAGGCTGAATTCGAACTTAGACATCTGGTAACAACTTCCAAACACTTTACAAGTTGTGTGAGTTGGGACCTGTATATACATTAAACTAAAATTATTCTGAACCAACCCAAAGAAAGTGAGAATCACATGTGGACGCAAAACTAGGATCCTTGTATATACCGCCCAAAACTAGAAGACATTGTACAAAACGTCCTTTTTTGTTAATCAAGACATGGCTGAAGGAAATGTACACGAAAATTGGATACAGAACTCCCATACAGGAAACATTTTATTTGCTTAGCTGCCATGGCTCCTACAGCAACTTACTCTGTTCTTAATGCTTTGATCCAATCGATTTCAACTTGGAAATCACCTGGTCCTGATTTCGCACCTGGCACACCCCCTTCAGCATTCACTGACAGTGACATGCCCAAAATGCGCGACGGATTCATTTCCAAGCTTGCATCAATCACATTGCCTCTCCACGTTGGTAGATATCGTGCCAGAGGAATCTGAGAAAAAGTCCCGACATTTGCGAATTATAAACCGTGCAAGAAGTTCTTAAGAAAACATAGGCAAACATATCAAGAATACAGTAGTAAAGCATTGTCACTGTAAGTTCGGTGTTTGAATAGAAGATTAGAAATTAATCCTCAAAGAAAGATATCTGGGGCCTAAACCCACCATTTAAGCATGAAAATAAGCAAATTATTATCTTTGATTACTTATGAAGATACTGATGACTGATGATCTGGAAAATGTAATTAAAAACACATGAAAAGTGTGTCAAGCCAAATAGACAGTAATCGGGTCATTTGGACTGGATTACTTTTGGTTACGGACATGCATTGATGTTGGAAATTCATAGGGTTGCAGCGTTTCTGGTTCAGGTGCTGTTGGTTGGTCCAATAAAACGATCTCCAAAATTGAAAATACAATACTGTTCAGAAAATAAATTTCAGGAAGCATCATTTTTTGTTAGGTCAAAATCAGGCTGCCCTAGCTTGGGTCCACAGGCAGGTCTGATCAGTTGTCCTCTGGAATCTGGATCAGTCAATCCAGAACAGACCTGTTTTCCAGATCCCATGCCAAAATTCTTCTGGTGTTCTGTTCAGATGAAGGTATGCAAAACACAGGCTGATGACTGAAAACCATATTCAAAGTTTATGAAGCTTACCTTAGCAATATACCAATTTCCAGTGGGTACATATACGAAAGCCTGCCAAGAATTATCTTCCAGCTGTCCAGGGGAATTCACCCAGTTTTCTGTATAAATCTAGTGAGGAAATTTGAAATTTCAGCAAATATATTCTTCATCTCCTTTCTCAGGTGAAGAAACAGAAATCTCACCGTCGATATGTAGCATCTACCATCTCCTTTAAGTTTTAGGGCTATTGTGTCATATGAATCCAGATCAATGAAGCCGTCAAACTGAAAAAAAAAAAAGGAAGAAGCAAATGTACATGTAAGAAAACAAATGAACCAGATGAAGGTTCCAATTGAGGTCATGACAGATAAAAGAATAACATGAATCCGTGTGTTAGATGATTCCTTTACTCTCCTTAGCATGAATTCCCTATCCATCTTTCTTTGTTTTTATTTTGCTTGAGAAACGAGGGAAGGATAAGTTTGAGGTACAAGTATCTAGTTATTTTAAGTCCATTTCACCTCAAATACCGATGTTGGGACACTCGACTCTCCAAGATTCACATCAGCTCCCAACCTTTTTCAGACCAGAAAACTCAGTTTCTAGAAACTTGGCCAGGATGAGGCCAGGATGAGGCTCGTCCTTGTGCCCAACCTCCAACAGTCGAATGTTGGTGAGTCCTCTTGTAAGTTTGTTAATTACCGTGAGCAACTCAAGAGCTACTGTTGCCTTAAGCTTTTCGAAAATTTGGTGAAGTGGTGACCAAATTTAGCAGAAATTTGAGTCCTTCAGAGCCTTCAAACATAACCACAGACATTATACAATGGAATCATGGTATCAAACAGAAGGCAGAACCATGAATTAAGACGGTGGTGCAAGAAACCGACCACCATGGATTCAAAATGTGGCTGAATCGCGACGAAACGACCGCATTGGAAAAGTTTTGTAGTTGGCCGAACCGCGTTTTCATGCCGCGATAACCGCGATATGAAACACAACTATCGGGGGAAGAAAGGGGAGGACAAAAAACGATGTCAGATAAGAGTTCACTAAAACGACTCGTTATTCAAACATTTCAAACCAAGTACAGATGGACCAATAAAAAGCCCAAACTAAGTGTAGCTAAGGACAAACTTATGATAGATTTGGCCGAAAAACACAAATGTAGATTCAGCTTGTCTGATGTCCAAACACAACTACTAGTGAAAATGGAAAGGCCATAGGACGACACATTTGCACCCAAAGATGAAGATTAATCTTCTCATGGCCATTTCCAACCGGAGGCAAATACATAGGTAATTTTGAAGATTTCACCTTCTTAGAACGCATACCACAGAAGCCACTTCTTTTAATGTTCCATCTTGACCCTTCCATTACATCCAGGGATAGATTGCCAGAGAATACTCCTATAGTTTCAGATAACAAAAGGGGAGGATCAGCAGACAAAATTAGGAAACCAAAGTGGAATTTTCACTCTGATATGTTCTTCCATTTAGTAGGAAATAGAATTGAATATAAATCCCCTTGAAGAAGGGCAGAGGTGAATGGCATCTTCAGTTAGCTTATTGTGGCAACTGGCTATCCGCCTATCCTTGTGTCTACCTCATGTATCTGAATTTATTCATCCCCTTCTTTTGGCCTTTTTGGTGTGGGGGGGGGGGGGGGGGAGAGATAAGGGAGAAATGAAAACAAAAAAAGCACAAAGATTGCACACAAAAAGGAAAGGACTAAAAGGAATAAAAGAAGAAGCTTCCAGTTCAGATACGGGGAAGAAGAACAGATACTAGGCTCCTAGCACAAGCAGCACTGATAAGTTCAAGAATCAAGATGAATCAGAAACATATGCAAGAGGGTTACAAAGACCATTAAAACCTCCGTGAAAAACGTTGTGAATTTGGTGTTAACTAATACATTCTCCCACCCTTGCATGAACGATGAGTGGAGGTAATTCTTCATCATAGATAGGAAAATTGATCGAAAGAAGATCAATAAAAACATTTAACTGGGGTTTCACTGCACCAAGTAACATCCCTTTCCAACTGATAAATCTATTACCTAATCACAGTTTGGGGTCTGATCTCCGATAGGATTTTGAATCATTGCGGTATTTGAAAATGATAATAATTGCTCTCTTAGTTGAGAATTTGAAGCATTCACTTTGACTAATGCACGAAATAAACATTGCTATGAGGAATACAAGATCAGGGATGAAATCAATTATCACAATTGAACCCTTGCCATAACTTATGAATTATGCCAAAGATTAATCAAGTACCTTTGGAACCACCTTCCTCATCAGTTACCTCCAAAGATGCTGAAGACAAACCTGGAAGGGGAAATTTTAACAGACTCATCATTTGCATTGCAAATGAACAAAGGGTCATACGGATCATATACCAGCACATTCCAATCAGTAATCACAGCTCAGTCAGGAGAGCATAATCCGCAAAATTATTCGGATACATAATACACCTGCATGAATCTTATAAATTAACACAATCAAGTTTCCGCACATCTTGGTGTGATCCTAAGATCAACAGCAGATCATCTTTTTGTTCAAGCCACCTATCACAAGTTCATGACAGAATTCAGACACACCAACTAAAAAGAAAAGAAAAGAAAAGAAAACCTTTGTGTCGCTGGACACCCGATCAGTCATCGAATCCTAAGAGATTGAGGGCAGGTTTTGTTCTGAGCTGGGGGGGGGGTCAGCTTCTCCCAGTTTGCCCAGCAGCACAACACTAGAGTTGCATTCCTCAAATAATTTGCATCATTCCACTCTCTTGGTAGCTTCAAATCATAGTGAAGCAAACCAAAATGTCTCACTCAGTTATCCAGTAATAGGCAGTCAACATCATTTAAATTTGGGCTCAATGGGAACAAAGTCCATACCATTCACTGATGGGCAAGGCTGCATACATCTATTCTCCCCAGACCCTGCCATAAGTTAATTTCTGAGGCATTGGTTTGGTTTGGCAGGTCTGACTTGGCCTATATCAATTAACAAATTAAACATATTCTATATTACTTTGCTCATGCAATCCATCATGTTTCCTTAGCTACGAACATACTTGGAAAGTTATTATTTAAAGTCAATACTTTAAAATGTAGAAATTACAAACATTGTTCTAAGGGATAGCATGCGAATTAACAATCAGAGATGTCGTTGTTCATCACAACCTTGGCATGATTCATACCTGAGGAAGGATACAAACGTGTAAATACTTGTTATAGAAAAATGGCAACATCACATACTTCTATTGATGTTGCCAATGAGAAATGGTACCTGTGACTCTATTTGTTTTACTGAGTCTATTAGTTCTCATATTTTTCTGTTCTATTGGTTTGTGGCTAAAAGAAAAAAAAGCATGAATGACTCGTTATGCCCATCTCCTCCCCCCCCCCCCCCCAGGGGAATCATGCAGGGGTGCGACATAGGCTCCAAGCATCACCATTCAGGTTGAAGAATTTTTCATTCAACTACAGAAATGATCTGAGAAAACAAGTCCAATGAAGAACGGTTTAACACACAATCCACAACCTAAGCTAAAGAGTTACTGAATATGCATGTACCTCCATATTCAGAATCTGAGTAAAGGTGCCATTTCTTGATCTCTTCTGTTGAACCGAATCTGAATATGTATTTCTCACTTGGAGGCATCAAATCTTCAACATTCCATGTGAGAGCTGCAATGCAGTCAATACAAAATGAGAAAGAGTGTAAGACAATACATAAGGGATAAAAATGAAGAAAAAGCAATCCCAATATAATTTCATGCCCACCAATGCAACGGAGCATGTCACAAGATAAACCCTGATAGGTATAAATCCCGAAAAAGGAGAGAGGGAACAAGAGAATCAAGCAAATGTAGAAGAACAGTGAGGCACAACAAAGAGGACTTAAAGTGATACAATAACAACAGATATCACCAGAATTTGCAAAGCATAGAAAGGCACCTCAATTATACTCTTTCAGCAGCATAGTACCGGTCTAATGCAACCGAAATGCCAGAGGTCGTGACAGCGTCATTTACTCTAGGTGTGTTCTAGGGATTTGATTAGAGCAGGCCTAGGTCACACACAAGCTCCACGGAGGGTGGCTATACCCTGCTGCTTCCCATTTTTTCAGAGGAGCAATTCTACAAGCTGTCTAGGAAAATAGACGTCACCCTAAGAGCTAAACAGGCCATTTGCTATGGCTCTTCATCAACCACAGAGAATGCCCAACACTCATATCAATCCAACTGAGCATCAAATATATCTCCCAGATTCCACTAGCAGCATTGACTTCCACCTTATCCATTAAGCCTCTAGCTTAAACCATGAGACTTTGAATTATCGTAAATTTACACAACAGCAATAGCTAATATTCTTCGACAATAGCAAATGATTGATCAAAACCCTCATACTAAATCTCATTAACCCCAAAAAATGTCATCAAAAATGTTGAACCCATTTGATGAATAGCCACAAAATCCTCTCCCCTCGCTCCTCCAAGGGGGAAAAAAAAATGCCCACCAACACACAATCGCTTTAAATGAAGTAATGGTAAAATAGAAGAGATTAACAAAAGAAAGAAAAGAGCAATTACCCTGAAAAGGATATGCAACAAATTGAAATCAATGAACAAAAATCGAGTAATATCGCATCTGGGTGTCAATAAAAAAGCTAAAATGGTGAAGGGTAGTTGTTACCTTTCTTGGTAGCATTGAGAGAAGCTTGCAACAATGATCGAAACCTAGACATTTTCCCCTCAAAGATATAAACCTTTCCTCCAATAATAGCTTTAACGTTTGAGTTCTGGTATTTTGTACAATAGCTCATATCACTTGTAGCTTCATTTTCTCGCCGATTTAGCGCCGCCGATTCAATTTCAAATCATACCCCAGTTGCAGCCACCAGAGAAAGAAGAGAGAGGAAGCTAGGCTATGGCGAATTACAGAGCGTAATATGCAGACGAACGACGTCGTGTTGGTGGCCCTTCGAGGTTTCAATCGGGTCGGATTCAACTGGTACAGCCGTACAGGTGGGAAGTAGGGCGGGTCATCTGACCCGAATGGGTGGCCGGTGGTTCACGTTGGACTGCAGAAAAATGGTTATGTATAGTGGATGGTACGAAGTATGGACCGGTTCAATTGAGCAGCCCGACCCAACAGTTCTGCTTATGTGTTTGTATTTCCAATTTCTAATACCTTGTTTAATTTTTTGGCCAGTAGGGGCCACAAAGCCCAAAGGGCAATCCTATACAATGGAGGAGGGAAAAATCAAATCTGAAACCTAACGTATCGAGCGCATCAATCTTTGTTACTAGGCAAAGACTTCATTGGTATAATATCTTGTTTAATTATTGTACAATTAGAGGATTTTTTTGGACTTATGAGAGGTACTCATTGGTGTCTATTCATTAAAAATGTTGAATCATACTGAATCAAACTAGAATATGTTGAATAGTTAAAGAAAATATAGTTAAGTATTTTTTAAAAATACTTAACGACACTAAATTGTATTGAATTATGTGTATGATGCTGAATTACACTGAATAATGTTGAATGCTGATAACTAGTACTTATTATAAGTCCAATAAACATGTTGTTAGTCATATCACACTCTCGATTTATGTAAATATTTACAAGTGTTATCATTATTTGTACATTGCAATATGCAAATGCTAAGTCATTACATTATGCACACAAGTGTTTTATACATTTCCATTTCATAAGCAGTGATAGAATATGCATACAATCATACACATGTCCAAATCATAAAATATTTGAATAAATAAATTACAGAGTAGAATGAATTGAATATTTGTATGCATATCATATAAAATAAGAAAGTGTTTATAAATGACATGAATATTCTTCACAACCATAAATAAAATTTACAAATATAAATACACTTAGCAACATTTTTATACAATTAAAGTTAATTTTAGAAACCAAGGAAAAGAATCCAAATAAACTCCTGTCAAAGGCATGCTCTTGAGATGGCAGCCATCAAATATTTGATTTTTAAGCTCAAAAGGAGCCAAGGAATTGACAAATGTTTGGCTTGTAAATGAAATCTTGGATTTTTCTAAGGATAAAAATCTTGGATATTTGCTAATGATGTTGTACAAAATTTGCACAAAATTGGCAGAATTGCTTTTTTTTTTTAAATTTTACTTATTTATCATATCTAAGCTTTTTAAATGAGTTATTTGGATCAAATTTAATGTCATATTAAATCACAAACAATTAATAAAACATATGAACCAGTTCACTTCTGTTGATCGCTATTTGTCATTTCTTCTTTAGGCAAAATTTATTTTGTAAAAAGTTTATACTATTCCAATAATTTTCTAATCAATTTAATTATAAGATCAAATCGAATTCAATACTCTAAATCTTCATAGTAAATAATCAAAAATACGTCAACTTTATCAAATGCAGTCCGAGTTCAACCACACTAACCAGCACTAGCTAGGCAGTGTTGAATTGAGTAAAGCCTATATCATACACTTGGGAGTATATACTTCTGAAAGTCACGTAAGTAATATATATATTAATAACTGCTCATATGATAAATATATGTTGATAAATATATATCTATATGACAATATAAATATAATCTCTCAAGTGTATGTAATAGACTGCCTGAATTGAAAAGCATGGTGCAAAATCTACATAGTTAACACCAGAATGCAATGCACCACACACACACACACAGATTTTTCATGAGAGGGGGGAGTAGGGACCCACAAAATGGATGAAGAAGTAGAAGATGACCAATAAGCCTCGCCCAAGAAAGATAAGCTCAAATCAAACGAAAACCACCAATTGCAGCTGTCCACAAATTTGCGTCCACACACGCTTCACTTCCCTCCCGCCAGTATATACCACACGCCCCCCCCCCCAAAAAAAGCAACTATCACCACCAATTTGCCAAATATCACACAAACCCAACCATCACCCATGGCTGCTGCCGCCTCTGCCTCCGCCTCCTCCGTCTTCGGGACCCGGGTGCCGGGCCCGAAAGCCGGGCCCATGAAGATCATGGCCCGGTTCACCTTTGGCAAGAAGAAGGCAGCCACAAAGAAGGCTGCACCCAAGAAGCCAGTAGTTGAGGAAGAGAGGCTAGTGTGGTTCCCCGGGGCCCAACCTCCCGCATGGCTAGACGGTTCGATGGTCGGAGACCGTGGGTTCGACCCGTTTGGGTTCGCCAAGCCGGCTGAGTACTTGCAGTTTGACTATGATGGGTTGGACCAGAACATGTCTAAGAATGTGGCAGGGGACATCATAGGGGCTAGGATTGAGAATCAGGACCTTCAGCCAACCCCTTTTCAGCCTTACACTGAGGTGTTTGGGATTCAGAGGTTCAGGGAGTGTGAGGTGATCCATGGCAGGTGGGCCATGTTGGCTACACTTGGTGCCATTGCTGTTGAGGCTCTCACTGGTGTTGCTTGGCAAGATGCTGGAAAGGTATGATCTTTTACTCTCTTTTTTTTTTTCCAATTATTATTAGCCAAAAAGCAATTGTAAAATCAGAGTACAGAGATCCTGTGACAAAAAATATTCAAAACAAGAGATCAATATTCGATTATTTTGTTAATTCTACTTCAAGTACCCAGCTATGTCGAGTACAAACATTGACCCAGAATACAATTTTTAAGAAATGATTGACCCGACACCTTGGATCATACCCTATATTGGACACTCGAAACTTCCAATAACCAGATGAATGCCAATGATAAAACAATTATAACGTAGTGTGACTAGTGTTTCAAGTAATCGATGAACCTCCCAAAATGTTGAGTCCTAAAGATAAGTACACTTTATAATGCCTAGTCGACGATAGATTCTAGTCATTCACTTGTTCGAATTCTTGATCCCACTGGTCTTGCTCAAATTATGTGACAAGTGCTCCAATTCAACTAGATCAAGTTCTTATACTCCCATAGAACCGGCTGTACTCGTTTTTGTAGTCTTTCAGGTAATTGTAAGCATGATCATCATACTTTCTTAAATCCCAAATAGGGCATCATATACTATATAACTTACAGTGAACTGAAACTTAAAGTGCGAAAAAAAGGGAAAAGGAACTTTTTTACGACAGGTGTTTGTAAAAACAATTATCATGGATAAGCTACTCGATTGAAAACTCTCCCTGCTCGAAAGATTTATAAGCTAAATTTTGCTCATGCCAACTATTCTCATAGATCAAAGTTGTGGTGTCAAGTATCATTAAACCATACTAAATCAAGTATTTTCGCCTTTATCTTAACTTGAAAAATATCAAAATTCAAAACAAAAGTCTCGATTACTCAAAAACCATCTTTCTAATTTTTAAAAATAACGTAAGGTTGTATACATTTAAATCTTTGTATACTCCAATTTCAACCAAAATCCATAACGGATTATTATTGATATTGATGTCAATGTATGAAAACCCTTTATTATCAACACCAAAACCCCAATTAATGATAATCCCATTTGGCTTTTTTACAGGTGGAATTGATAGAGGGAGCATCATACCTAGGACAAAAGCTCCCATTCTCCCTGACCACATTGATATGGATAGAGGTAATCCTGGTTGGATACATTGAGTTCCAAAGGAATGCAGAGCTAGACCCAGAGAAGAGGCTCTACCCTGGTGGTAAGTACTTTGACCCCCTCGGCTTGGCCACGGACCCTGAGAAGAAGCTCAGGCTTCAACTGGCCGAGATCAAGCACTCTCGCCTTGCCATGGTCGCGTTCCTTGGCTTTGCCATCCAGGCTGCCGCCACCGGACAAGGCCCCCTCAGCAATGCTGCTGCCTTCTTGAGTGACCCCTCTAACAACATCTTTAAAACCTTCTCCTCTTAGTTAAGCATAATTATGGGGGAACTATCCCTTGAGTTGGACTCTCTGTCTTAATCCTAGCCTTGCTTTTTGGTTCACTTGTAATACACTTTTGTTATGCCAAAAGACTGCAGATGTGGTCTGTCTTATGTGTGAATGTGCCTTTTGGGTTCGTGTGATGCCTATAGAGATAAGCATAATGCAACTACACTGTTAGACTGTGGGAAAATGTATATTGGGATATGATGTAGCTAAGTAATCCCCTAGTTTACTCAATAGAGTAAGACTTGATTAATATACTTTATCTGTGCCTAAAATTCAATAGTAAGGAGTAATCGATATGTTTAATTAATATGACCTCACTGATATATTTTCTATGTACCTAGCGAGCAATCAATATTACTAGTTGTATTATTATCTATTTTGTTATCATTCTTAATACAGATGACAACCGATGTTGTCGCTCCTATCATATTGCGTCTTGTTAGGCGGTGCCCCAAATTTTGAATTCAACCGATTGCTAGCTCGTGTCTTGGCATGACTGCTCGATTTCTTTGCCCTAAGGATAATGGTTAACAATTCTGATATTCCAAACATCAAAAAATACATGCCAAAAAAACATATCAGGAACCGACAAAAATTGCGTTACTGATTCCAACAGCCCAACCCAAATTGTGAGAATTTATTTTAAAAAAAAGAGTAAAGCATTATGCATGAGTGGATAATAATATTAGGTTATCTACGTTTAATTGATTTTGAAAATATATGTCACTTTTAAAATCTCTGTCACTTTTAAATTAATGTTCAATCAAAATATTCATTACTTTTTTTCTGGGAAAAGGTAATTAATATCTTTAATTTTTCTCAAAAAAATTAGATCATGACCTTCAGAGAACAAGCTTATTTTAATTCCTCACAAATTTGCCAACTCTGTCACATAACATATACTGACTGCCTAATGATGCCTTCAATACTCTTGTTGCCTAAAAATATATCAATTAAGGATGCAGGATTTGCTGCTGAACAAAACCATCAACATCACCCAAATATATATCTGACTTACCTCCGCAGTCAATCAAACATACTAAAAAAAAAAAATTCTATAAAGTTCCTTGTTTTTACATGACAAACGTATTGGACCAAAAATTCGTTGACTCAAAGTTAACCTGACTCGAAATTCACCTGATCTAAACTTTACTGACCCGAAATGTCACTTAACCCGAAACGTGACTCGATCCAAATTTAACCTGACTAGTACCCGAACAGAATGACTCATTTATCAGGTCTAACCTTGACAAATTTGGCATGAAAGTTGAAAGCTTCATCACATTAATAGAAAAGGAAGGTGTAGACATATGTTCGATAATCTACACAAACATCTCCCCAAAATCCTCATACTCTATTCCTCTTAGGCACATATAAACTTCGAGGCAGGTCATGGATGGTGGGTCACAAAGTTAAGTTTTCCGTGAGAAGCGTGGGGATTGGGGGCAAGAGATGAGACAAGATGACATTTTTGACATATTGTCTTTCGAATTTTCAACCGGATGATTTGTAACAATGGTTTTTTTTTTTTTACTATTTTTGATAATTTATTGACAGTTTGAGTAAGAACTCCATTGCTCCAGAAATCTAACCATATGTCTAGGATTTTGGAACATTTGTGTAGATATGTCATTGTAAAATCATTTTGATTATACTACATTTGTGCACTCACATTAATTATAGTTCAGTTAGATTTAGTATTAAGAAATCGGCATTCGAAATCTTCTCATGAAAGCACAGAGGAGTACAACTATTGTTCGTCACAACTCTCAACTAATATACATATACAACAACAACACCACTTCTCAATGTGGGTCCCGCTTTCGCTGGATCTAGGGAGATCCAGATGTAGGCAACCTTACCTCAACCGACATCTCTATCCGTAAAGAGGCTTATTAAAGATCAACTAATATACATATCTATATTATAATTTGTTCATATAATTTGCACTTCTAATTATCAGATTTGCATGTACTTTGCACAAACGTTGAAACAATCAAAAAATCAACATCAAACGTTGAATGGAGATAGGTACTTCGCCCTCTTATGTATTTTTTTATTTTTTTTTAAACAAAGGTAAAGGAAAAGTAAACAGTTAAGCGTCTCTTCTCACATGAGTACGCCCAACAGCATCATCCGCAATAATTTGACAAAGATGGGTTGAGAAACAAAAATCAGCTGAGAAAGCCCCAGTAATGGAATGCCCGAACTTGGCTAGCCAATCTGCTGCCATATTAGCCTCTCAAAATATGTGATTGCACTTGATATGAATGGACCGGTTTAACCAACCTTGAATATCTCTAACTATGTTAGAGATTCTCCATGGGACTTGGTCGTCCCCTGTTATAGCTTTGATCACCGTTAGGTTATCGCCTTCAATGTATATATTGTTGTACCCTGCTTGAACTGCTGTTTGAACTCCATCGCGAAGTGCTCTTGCCTCTGCTACTAGAATGGTTGTATCGCCGTAATTTGCCGCTGCTGCTTTAATGAGCTTTCCCGTCCAGTCTCGCAGGATAAAACCACCTGCTACTGAGTGATCCGTCAAAATTGAGTTTGATAGCTCCCGGACAAGGGGAGTGCCATCTCACAAAATGATTTGAAGTGGGAGGGGGAAAAGGAATCCCTTGAGGAAAGGTGTCAACCGATATACAAGCTCGGATTTTCCATTCGGCATATGCCTTTTTGGCCTAGATAATGCATGCTAAGGGATGAAAGATCTCATTTTTAAATACAACTTTGTTCCTATTCTTCCAGATGCTCCAGAGTAGGAAGGTGACTTTTCGAAAAATGTCAGGATTCCTACTGCATTTCACCTGTTGTAGATACCGTACCATGATATGGTTATGATCAGGTGATATTCCTAAAGGAATCCATCCATGTTTTTCCGCAGTCTCCCAGACTTTCTTTGTTAGACAACATTCTTTAAACAAGTGTTCAAGGGATTCGATATCCCTCAAACAAAGGGGACATGAAGGGTCAATTTGGAGTCCCTTTCTTACGAGAAGACCTCTTACGGGGATAGCTTTATGGCATAATTGCCAAAGAAAAACTTGAATTTTTGGCATGGTGTCAATTTTCCATATCCATTTATATGGCCAGTCAGGGATATGAAGAGTTTGCGGCCCTCGGGCCAGCCATGTAGCCGATTTTGTGGAGAAGTTTCCTGAACTGTGGACTCCCCGACTGAAGGAGTCCTCCATATTGTGGAATGGAATAGTAATTCCTTGGATTTTCGTTATGATAGAGTGATCAGGAAGAGTCTGTTTAAGTTTATCAATGTTCCATATATGACTTACAAGAATAAAGTCGCTAACCGTTGCTTCTGGGAAAGGGATATTATTTGCAAGAATATTTAGCCTGTTAGCTAATGAGAAATTCCCTATCCAATTGTCAAACCAGAATGAAATCTGCTTTCCATTACCTAATTTCCACATGAGACCCTGTCTGAGGATGTCTCGACAATCTAGTAAGCTCTTCCAAACTGGTGAATCAATACCTTTCTTTTTATATTCGAAAAAGGTCATGTCTTTTAGGTATGTATCTTTAATCAATTGAGTCCATAGACTAGGTTCATTGGTCAATATTTTCCAAGCTAACTTGCATTGGAAGGCTTTATTGACTGTATCTATTTTTCGGAGGCCCAATTCCCCTTTGTTCTTTGGCATGCATACTTTATCCTAAGCTATAAGGGGTAACCCCTTTTCCGTATTAGATTTCTGCCAAAAAAATTCTCGACTAATTTTATCGATGTGGTTTGTGGTGGATTTAGGAAGTTGAAAACATTGCATAGTGTGTGCTGGTAAGGATTCTAAGTGGGATTGAATCAAAACGGATCTTCCTGCTTTAGAGAGGGAATTCGTTCCATCTTGCCAGTTTAGAGGTGACTTCGCCCTCTTATGTATGCTTTGCAAGGAAATCACCATTTTCTTCAGTAAGCGAATAATTAATGAATGTTAACTTTAAGAGATGGTCTTATGGATCGTGCTCTAATTTCAACATTCTTTTATGCAACCTAGCCTCTTCATTATGTATCTACAAAACTAGAATTTGTCTCAATATCCACTTTATAGCTGTTATTTTCTTTTTTGTTTGTTTTTTAATTACAGAGATACATAAACTCATTTCATGTAAATCTTGTATACAAGGTTATTCAAAAGATTGTGGCGGATTTTGCAGGGAAAATGACAAGGAATAGAACTTGACCCAAAGGCCTACTGAGATGGGAGCATCATCCATTTGTCCTTCATAAAGAAAATGTTTCCTTTAGACAGGAGCTTACGAAACAAGTTCAAAGGCCTATTTGAACTCAAAATCTATCATGTGAGATAGGGATGTTTATAAAACGGTCCAAAATCAGACCGGCCCAAAGACTGAGTAGGACCGGACCAGATTGAGGCCTTCGATTCAGTCTTGGGTCCAGGTTTTTGTCCTTTTCGATCTTTGTCGGTTTTGGACCGGGTGGATCAAAAATCGGACCGGAACTGATTCTAATTAGGGTTTTGTACTTTTGTTTTAAGTGCAGCGCGCCTAAGGGTTAAAGCTAAAACCTTCTCAATTCTTTCCTCAATTCGTCCCCTGCTTTGCCCTCTGGTTTGCTCGACGCCTTGACTGCTCTGCTCTCTGGTTCTCTTCCTTCTCGAATTTGGCAACCTCTCTGGCTCTCTTCCTTCTCGAATTTGGCTTGGTACTTGGTAGTTTCCTCTCCACTCTCCACTTCTCGCTCTCTGGTTCAGTCTCCCTCTCGCTGCCATCGTTGCCTCGCTCGCTGGTCAATTAATTTGTCCTCTCCCTTTCTACAACAACCGGCCGGCTGCTACGCCCTACTGCGACAGGCCGATAGCCTGCTCTCGGACTCGGACGGTTTTCAAGCTTCAGTTGCGGTTCTTCATGGTCCTGTAAGTCATAGTAACCGCAATTAGCCAATTAGTACATTTTTATTTATGTTATTGTGGTTTGTGGCTGTAGTTGTCATACTCATTGGGCTGAGATTTGGTGGAGAAGCAAAAACCAATGGCTCCATTCTTATTTCTGTGCTTGTGCTTTCTGTGGACTGCAAGTCATAATGAAATGTTTGAGGATCCGAGACTCAAAAAAAAAAAAAAGGTCGAAGAAGGTATCATCTTCATGTTCATATCCAATGCAATGAACCATCATTTTTATGTATAATTCTATTTTTGGACTGACTAGTTGTACTTGCTAATAGCTTAGAGCATTAGCAATGGTGAGCCAAATTTTTGGCTTACCGGTGGGGCCTACCATTGCTATGTCAACTCTCTCTCCAACTTTTTGCCTCACAAGCCTCGTCATCTCCCATCGTTGGCTCACCACTTTGACTCACCAAATAAAATAATACCTATGGAACCACACATTAACACACAATTACTTTTTAAAACTCCAAAAAAAAAACCAAAAAAAAATTAAACTTTAAAAAATAAAAAAAGGGAAGGGGAAGGCTTGCCGCCCGCAGCCATCCCACGAGCCAACCTCCCAAGCCAACTGATGCAAGCAAGGCAAGGCAAGGCTCTGCTCGCTCCCCTGTTTTTCTCCCCCGTGGATGCACCATTGCACCTGCTCTATGAAGATATCAGATAGTGCAAAAAAATTATTTAGGATTTGAGATCTAATCAACATGATTTTCAAATTATCTTCATTTTAAATCTTGCTGTTCAGGTTTAAGAATCTTGCAGACATTGAAAAAAATAGAGTTTTATATTTTAGTTATTTGTAAGCAAAATCTTAAAGTCACTTAAATTTGGACAATTTGTTTTGTTTTTTCATTTAGGGAAGTAAATTATTTTTGTTTATTAGATTAATTATAATGCTTGACTTGTATAATAAAGCTGGACACATTTGAACATCACTGTTGTTCCATTCTTATTAATTTATAAGTACTTAATGCAAGGAGGTACAAATGTGCCTTTATGTCTTCAAATTCGTACAAATAGTCTCATAAATTATTTTGGTCGTAATATTAGTCTTTTTAAGATAATATATTTACCAAAATTCATCAGTTGTAATCTACATATTGTCTCTCGAATGTTGTTATCTACTTATCTATGTTTGTTGTTATCTACTTATCTATCTGTGTTTGTTAGTTCACATAGCTATTTGTTGTTATCTACTTATCTATTTATTTTTTATATTTTTTTTGGAGGTTTTGGATTTTATTTATTTTTGATCGAATTGTTCTAACTTCTAATGAATGAAACCCTTTTTATTTGCAGGGAGGATATTCAACTCAATTTTCGATTAGATTAGCAATCACGGAGTCCTGTACGGCTTGTTCTCGGAATGTAAGTTTTGTAATTTGATTATTTGAAGTAAGAAGATGTATATATATTAATATGGTGTTTACTTACTTATTTCTTTTTCTAAATCGTCAAGGCTACATGTCGAGCTCCATATCCAAAAAGAGAAGTAGTTCGGAAGTGGAAGAATCGGTTGATATGGATACCAATGCTCCGAGTGAGCACCCAGTGAACGATCCGATTGAAATTGGGAAGGAAGAAGAAGAGCCAACTCAAGGAGCACCAAAAGGCAAGAGTAAGGGGAAACACGTTGCTAGAAACTATACTCAAAGGGCAGAATGTTGGCAACGTAAAATGAATTTGAACAAGTTATGTACGCTTAGGGTTTTTTGTTTCTGTTTGGCCACCACTTAATATTAACAAATTAAAGTGTCAACCTAATTCCAAATCCATAATGAATCCCTTCAAATGTATAATACAAAATTTGGGAGCAACGGTTGAAACTTTTAATTGAATATTATGATCAATGTGCTTTGTTTGAAATTGTTTAAATTATAAAAAGACTAATTTAATGTATATAAGATCGAATAGGGTTACTTAATCATAATTCTTTTTTTTTTTTTTATCAGTACTTACTTCTCATTCTAGCCATATGCAAAATATAATACACCTGGGTACTGAGGTAATTAACCTACCTTCCTCAAATTTATTCCGGATGATTGCCCCCTTTATTAGTTTATATTTGGTGCAGAAAAGAACAATCCATTCAGGAGCTCCATGGCCTTGGCTACGTTCCTGCAACTCAAGGACTATTTTTCTCCCGTTTGGACTCCTAATGAAAATTTAGTTAGTAACATACTAATATTAAAAAAAAAAAATTCATTCATAGTAATATCCTAATTGGTTGAGGGAGGTTTGGAATAAATTAAACTTCAATTGATCAAACAAATACTAAGGCGAGTTGTAGATTTGATATGTTGATCATGTCAAAATTTTATGTATAATTTAGGTAGTTAGTGCTTTTTTGTTCTCTTTTAATTTTAATTGATTTTTCCTTTTTTGAATTTTAAAAGAAATTTGTGTGTCGTAGAGTTGGTCCATGAATGTTATTTTATTTGATGAGTCGAAATTGTAAGTCTTACATTGTGGGGAGGAAAATTTATGAGCCAAAAAAAGTAGCTGACAGGTGATATGGTGGGATCAGAGTACGTAGGTCCATTGTTGTATATGCTCTTTAATTATTTCTAAGTATTTGGTACTTTTACAAATTTGGAGGGAAGTTGGTGTTTTTCCTTTTTCCAAAAAGAAAAAGGGCTATTTAATGTTGACCTTTTCACCAGTAAATACAATTAGCAATTAGAAATGCATGTAGAGTCTCATTGATATCAGGTGCGGGCTTCAGAAATTTAGGGTTCAATTTTGATGGTCTTTTTTTTTTTTTTTTTTGGATTATTTAATGTTGACCTTTTCACCAGTAAATACAGGTAAGGTGACCAATGTACATGCTGACTGTCGAGGTCCTTCAAAGAATTTACCTTTCCCATCATATTATTAAAACTATTAGCTAATATAATTCCGAAACACTTATTAGTTATAGCACTAAAATTAAACCTAAAAACCTTTTGATATACGCGTCCTAAGAAGAAGTCATCTTGATAATCAGGGGTGGAACCAAATTTAAAATTATCTATCACAAGGGGGTGTTTGACAAAAAAAAATTTCGCCAAAAAGAGCTTTTTGACGAAGTAAAAAAGCTAATATGGGTGTTTGGTGAAAGAGCTTTTTAGAAGAGTTTTTTGGGTCCAAACTCCAAAGAGCTAATTTGAAAAAATTAATTTCATGAGTTTTTTGGAAGAGCTTTTTGAAGAATTAGTTTTTTGTCTCACAACTTTATTAAAAACGGCGAATTTTACCAAAAAACTTTTCAACAAATAGCTAATACAAATAGCTAACTCAAACAGTTAACAGCTAACAGTTATTTGACTAATAGAGCCAAGGATAGATCTTTGTATTGTCATTAATTTAGCATAACCATTCTTATATTCTTTTCTCCTAATTAATTTATCAAATATTTTTCAGTTGATATATTAAAAACAACACAATACTCTTACTCGAGTTAAGTTAAATAATTTCTTTTTAGTGGTCAAAACCTGTTAAAACGGTAATAGTACTTGAAGACCAAATCAATAAAATAACAAATAAATTTTAATTATTTTTCATTTTTTAAATTTGTAAAAAGGGAGTTATATGAGGATATGATGACGGCTTTCAACACCACGCCATGGCACCACACTTAGAAAAGCTGCCTACACTTTTTTCTTGTTTTCGATATAACAAGTAATTAAAAAAATATTAGATTCACCAAAAAATAGAGGAAATATAATTCAAAATAAAAGGAGCACAAAAAAACTTGCTAAAATTTAGAACAAATCAAGAAAGAAAAATGAAAAAATAAATTAGACAAAAACAAATCAAATCAAAATACAAGTAAGGCATAAAAACCGTTGAAGAGGTTGTTGCGTTATTTTTTATTTATCAAACTGCATATTATTAATAATATACTTGTTTTTCCAAAAAAATAGAACACTTCTATCAAAAAAACAAAAAAGGTAGCATTTATCCAATCATTGCCAAGTTACAAACCTCCATCACTGTAAAATTGTACATGAAAAAGGGGAGGGAAAATTGCAGGCACCAAGTATCGAACACGAGCACATCAGCAAATATTACGTACGAATAGTCTAGTACCATCTAAAAGTTTTTATTTATTTTTTTGCAAAAAAAGTATATTTTTTTCTGGGTATGTGGGCCCCGCGGATCCCCTGGGATGATCAATGTGTCCTTTTTCTGTCAATTGCATCCCCCCCTTTTTTTTCCTTAATTTTCTTTTTGCTTTTGAATTCTTTGTTTGGGCGGCTGTACATGGCCCTGTCACCACATATGGAAGGTAATTGCAAATTGAATGTGTCCTATCCAGTGAAAATTTTCTAGTTTGGTTGTCATTTAGGGCATCCCCAGCGTGAATGCTCGCGTGTGGGCTTTGGGTCCGCGTATAACACGGGTTGTGGGCAGCCCGTGACCCACGTGGGAGGAAACGGGAGACGGAACACAGGCGTATTCCGTCTCGCGTGTATTTTTTTTTGTCCGCTAGCGCCTCCAAAACGCGACGTTTCACGTGCCTGGCTGAAGGGGACGCTGCGTTTTGTGTCTGTTTTGGCCGAAAAAAGCAAAATTGCTCGGGAATAGTGATTCGCTGGGTAATTGGGCTGGGCATTGAATTTTTTTACCGTTTGGCAACGGCAGAATGTGTAAAATTGTGTAAATTAGTTTTTTTTTTTTTTTGGTTTTTAAAATTGTGTATAAATATGATTTTGTGTTGAAATCAAATTTACATAATCTCTCTCATTTCCATCTAAATCTGAAATATAATTTTCTGCTATTTGAAGACAAGTCCTTGAAGTGAAGAGGAAAATACTGTGGTAAGTTGTAAATTACTTTGTTTTTTATGGATGTTTATTGATTAATTAAATTAATTAAATGTAGTTGTAATTTTTAACTAATTACTATTGTTTATATGGTTAGATATTTGGGAGGTGGATTTGTGAGCTTGAGAAGAATCAAGATAAAGTGAAGTGAAGTGAAGAATTTTGTAAGTATTTTTCCATGTACATATTTATTTGTTTAGATGTTTAATTTGTTTGATTTATTAATTAATGTAGTATGTTGTGATTAACATTTGTACATTTAAATTAACATGATAGCATGTTAGACCACGATATTAACATCAAAAAGCTAATGTGAGATTTTTAATTTCAATTTGTGAGATTACGTTTTTGTTGTTGGAATTTATATTAATAGTTAATATAAATTTTTTTTGGTGAAATGTATGAGTAAAAATCAAGAAATTTCATTATTTAATGGAAATGTATGAGTAAAAATCAAAAGAACGTGATTAATTAATTAAGATTTGTACATTTAAAATAATATGATAACAATTTAGACCACGTTATTAACATGAAGAAGCTAATTTGAGATTTTTGTTTTTAATTTGTGAGATTACGTTTACGTTGGTCGATGTTATCTTTAATACATAATACAAATTACGTAGGCTTAATTTTTTGATTAAAAATTGGGTTGACGTTTTCGTAAATTAAGTTGGTATAAATTGGGATGACGAAAGATATAATTTCTAAATTGAATTTGTTTTATTTATTAATTAATTTAGTAAGTTGTGATTAAGATTTGTACATTTAAAATAATATGATGAAAAGTTAGACCACGTTATTAACATAAAGAAGCTAATGTGAGAATTTTTTTTTTTAATTTGTGAGAATACGTTTACGTTGGTCGATGTTATCTTTAATACATAATATAAATTATGTAGGCTTAAATTTATGATTAAAAATCAAGAAATTTCATGATTTAATGGAAATGTAAAAGTGTGAAGTTGAGAACGTGAAAAGGGAAGTATGCCGTTTTCGTAAATTAAGTTGGTATAAATTGGGATGACGAAAGATATAATTTTAAAATTGAATTTGTTTTGTTTATTAATTAATTTAGTATGTTGTGATTAAGATTTGTAGATTTAAAATAATATGATGACATGTGTAAATGTTAATTGTTATATTAGGTTTATGTTCTTGGGTGTTTTGTTAAATGTTGAAAAGAATTTTCATGAATGTGTTAGTTGGTGAGAATGAAAATTTGAAATTTTAATTAGATTAATTTATTTTTGAGGTTAGTAAATTGTAATTAATATTCATATGTGTAAATGTTCATTTAGTTTAAAATAATTGAAATGTTCAAATGTGTAGGTTTAACTATTTTAATTGTTTACTTAAAATGCGTAATTACTAGTTAATATTTTGTAAATGTTAATTGTTTACTTAAATCACATAATTAGTTTGGAGAAGCTTACATGTGTAAATGTTAATT
>JACYFF010031956.1:4312889-4347510 GCA_017589665.1 Selenicereus undatus | reverse complement strand
CTTACATGTGTAAATGTTAATTGTTTAGATTAGGTTTATGTTGTTGGTTTTTTAGAATTACATGAAATTGCATGCAATAGTTGACATTGAAATTTAAAAACAAACCACGATGTAGGTGAACGTTGAAATGGACCCGAATGATACACAATCATTTGTGCACCTACTTAGCGGGGACGAGTCACAAGGTGAATTTGGGAATACTTCAAACTTTCCCCCACGACCCTCGACTTGGCAACACTACCCACCACCACATAATCCCCCACCTTATTCCCAACAATATCCGCCACAATACCCTACAAATTGGCAACATTACCGTCCACAACCATTCACCCCTCCACAAACTTTTAACTATGGAACAACGCCCCTTCCATGTCATCCACCTCAACCTCCTCATACGACCTCACCAGCACCTGAACCTCCTCATACGACCTCACCAGCACCTCGTCCTTCGCCAAGTAATAACCCCAAAAACAAGGAAGGTGGTCTGCAACCCCCTAAGTGGACATTGGAGGAGGACCGCCGCTTAGTTAAGTCATGGATTAATGTGAGCACCAATCCAATCACCGGGGCTGATCAAAAGTTATCTGGCTTTTGGACAAAGGTAGCAAACACATTCAACCAGCATGCTCCCGATGGAGCTTCGAAGAGAATGGGAAAGGTGTGCAACGCCCGATGGAATCGTGCCGCTCCATTAGTATCGAAATGGTGCGCTTGTGTGGCTCAGGCGTACCGGGCGAATCCAAGTGGTACAAATGAGGATGACATAATGCAAAACGCTCAAGATCTTTATGTTGCTATGGTTGGCAAAGCATTTGACCTCATGCATTGGTGGGTGTTGCTGAAGGATCAGCCAAAGTGGGAGACCTTCTGCGATCAATCTGGAGAAGCGTCTTCCAAACGGCTCAGAGTAAATGAGGTGAGCCCATACTCCGAGAGTGACTCCCCTAGCACCCCCACCACCCCCACTACCCTTGCAAATCCTTCCAGTGAGAGTACACCAACTGAGGTCGTTGGAGGGCTTATCCGCCCTATCGGAACAAAAGTTGCCAAGAGAAAGGCAAAGGAGCTAGGTACAGACCCGGTATTGGATATTGTCACCACAGAAATGTCGGCGATACGGACAACTAACGAGAAGAATAGCACCATGTTTGAGCAATATGTCCTGGCCCAAACGAAGAAGGCTGAAGCAGCTATGAAAGTTGTTGAGCTCAGAGATCGACATCTGTCCTTAGAAGAAAGGAAACAGCGCCTTAAGGAGATGAAGTACGAGGACAAGATTTTGAAAATGAACATAGCGGAGATGTGTCCTGAAGATCAAGCACGCTATGGCCCCATTCAGGAAGAAATTAGGAGTCGCTATCGACAAAACTCGTCTTCCTCTGATATTGACCTTAATTTAGATTGATCGATAATTTGTAATTTTTAGTATTATTGTGTTTACATGGAACAGTTGTTGACGTACAAACATTTCCCTTTGTTTAACGGCATTTTAAATTCCATGTTGTCTCCAAATTCATTGTATGTTGTTTCCAATTTTAATTACTTGATGCATTGGGTACAAATTCGCAATTACTTGTTTCTACCTTATTAATTTTTTTATTTGTCATAAATTAAATTTTCATCTCATATAATGTATATTTGAATGACACTTATAATTATACTTTAAATGCACAGGTATTGAAAAATGAGTGGTTCATCATCCTCTTCTAGTACGTCATCCTCAACAGATGGTTTGAGATTCATCCTAGAAGAGTCTAGCGACGATTCCCCAATATTGGAAACTACGGTTATGAATGAGAATGGCCCGAAAATGTTGGAGTTGGCCCTGAAGTTGAGAAATATTAGACAAGAAAGTAGGGCATCATCATCATCACGAAGACCCAAAAAGAAGAAAAAATTTGTAAAGAGAGATCGACAAGAAGCACACGATCGCCTTTACAAAGACTATTTCGCCGAAGACTCCATCTACAACGACACCCACTTTCGGCGTAGATTTCGTATGCGACGGCACTTGTTCCTACGCATAGTTGGCACTTTAGAGAGTCATTTTGAGTACTTCCAATTGAGGTACGATGGCCTCGGTAGGCGTGGGTTGTCACCACTGACCAAGTGCACAGCAGCCATGCGAATGTTGGCTTATGGTATATCGGCAGATTGTGTCGATGAATACCTAAAGATTGGTGAAAGCACAGCTATGGAGTGCATGAAAAACTTTGCTGCTGGTGTTATTCAACTGTTCGGGGAAGAGTACTTACGAAAGCCAACACAAGCTGATGTCGATCGTTTGTTACAAGTGGCAGAAGCCCGCGACTTTCCGGGTATGTTAGGGAGCATCGACTGTATGCACTGGGAATGGAAGAATTGTCCCACAGGTTGGAAAGGAGTGTTTGCAAAAGGGGTGTACAAAGTTCCCACACTGATTCTTGAAGCTGTTGCTTCCTACGATCTTTGGATATGGCACGCTTTCTTTGGGTGCCCAGGAACCTTAAATGATTTAAACGTCCTCCACCGATCCAACGTTCTACAAGACGTGTACGAAGGTCAGGCTCCTAATTGTGAATATATCGTCAACGGCCGCAAGTACAATATGGGGTACTATCTATCTGATGGTATTTATCCGAGATGGGCCACCTTCGTCAAGACCATCCCCCTTCCTCAGGGAGCAAAGGCAAAGTTATTCGCTGAACGTCAAGAATCTGTTAGGAAGGACGTGGAGAGAGCATTTGGGGTTCTACAAGCTCGTTTTGCAATCATCCGTGGCCCTGCACGAAACATGGATAAGGCTGAATTGGGTATGATAATGAAGGCATGCATCATACTCCACAACATGATCGTCGAGGATGAGCGTAATGCATACGACCTTAGTTTTGATTATGAAGATGTGGACGACAACACCCCACAACCTAATGTCCAACGGAACCATCATCCGTGCTACGCAGCCTATCTTCGTAGAGTGGCACAAGTTCATAACCCAGACCTACATGCACGTCTTCAATCCGACTTGGTCGAAGAAATGTGGAATCGGCACACGGCGCGAAGAAGTTCGCAAACGTAGTTATTTCCTGTTATTTGTTAATATGTGGGGATGTACTTTTTTTTCAATTCAAAAGTCAAACGTTTGTGAGGAATTCTTATGAACATTTTCAATCTTCATATTGTAATTTATTTTCCAGTATCGTCCTTCTTTGTGTTAGTTTTAAATTGAAATTTGAAATTTTAACATTTCTATGTCAACAAAATAAATATTCGTAACTCTAAAACAAAATAACAATTCAAACATGTTACAAAAGTTAAAACCCAAACACAACATAAAAATTAAAAAGTAAAAAATTAAATTCAAAGTGTGGGCTCCATGTAATTAATTTTCCTGAATTGAGTTCCATTGGTTGGAAGATTGAATGAAATGCAAGTGGAACTCATGCTGATGTGGCAAGCTTGAGTTCCAAAATTTGGCACTTGGGTTGGGTTGGGTTGAGCACTGGCAGCGCAAGGACACGCGTGTGTTTAGTGGGCCCATGTGTTTTATGTGTGTCAGTGTGTTGTTGGCAGGGGAGGGAAACGCGGGGCACTCGGGGTGCCTTGCTTAAGCATTCCTCCCGCATTCCTCTATTTTTTGTCATTTAGGGTTCATATAATTTTAGGGTTCATTTAGGGTGATTTTTTAAATATATTTTTTATTATTTATTTTGTTTGAGTAAATATATAATTTTTAAATGATTAAAAAATAAGTTGTGTGTTATAAAGTGGATTCATGATAAATCTTTTTATTGGATGATTAAAATTGAGTTTCATAGGTTGGAGAAGTGATAGAATGTAAGTTCTAAAATTGTGAAACTTTTGCTGACGTGGCAGACCAGAGTTCCAAAAAGAATTTGGCTGGGAATGCCCTTAGAGCCCACCATAGGTGTAAAATATAGACAATTTTAGAAGGTGTTATTTTACCTGTGGTGTCCATGATTTTAAAACCATAGCCTTTATAACATGTTAGTTTTGAGTTTGACGCATTAAAATTGAACCAAAAAAACTTAAGAAGTTAAAAAAAGAGGGCTTCATACATATTAATCACAATGGACCTTATGATCAATGCCCAAGTCAACAATTTTATGAACTTTTTTTTGTCCTCGGTAATTTAGGGTCTGTTTTCTTTGACTTATTTTCAGACAGAATAAGTTTAGATAAGTTCAGTTCAGAATAGTTCAGAAAGTTTAGTTAAATAACTTTATAATAAGTTCAGATAAGTTTAGTTCAGAATAAGTTCGGTCAAAATAAGGCGAAAAGAACAGGTCCTGAGTCTAGTAACACCGAGTAATAGAAGTGATACTTGTTATTCATATGTAAAAATCAATCCCAATAAGAGTAGTTTTCTCAATATATGCCTTGAATTTCATTCTGACTTCATATTTCAAATTGACCATGCATACAAGTTTTTTTTTCTTGGTTTTAATGGGGGTTCTTTGTTGGGAGGAGGGGGGCCCTGCCTGAATTATTATTAGATAAGTAAGCCACCAAAACTACATGAATTTATTATCTCATTTTAACTTGAATTTTGATTAGAGCCTCAAAAAGATAGAATTTCAAGCAATCTTGAAAATTCTTTACAATTCATCTAAATTGTTGGAATCTCTTCTGTTAATTATAGTTTATTACAATTCAGCCTAATTTATCTTAAGAATAAATATAGTACACGAATGCAAAGAATTTCAAAAGAACAAGAGAAATGTTGCACACGTACATTCAAATATATGGACTATACGTATATCGTGTAAATTTACTAATATATGTTAGTTCAAATAGATTAACACTTATTCCACTTAAATAAGGTTTTGAGTTCAATTTTATAATGAGAAAAACTTGTGGTGGCAACATTCTACATGTATCGGCCAAGGGTAATTTAACTCTCGTAAAACAAGATGTCCAAAGACAGAAAAAAAATGAAGCATATAGGATTAGAATTAGGATCTTAGATCGCATAGAGGTGATCTCGTAGTCGGTCTTTCAACTGCAGTAGGGTAGCTTTGGCAGTGGTGTTGTGTTTGTCCACATGAAGTTCTTTCATATGGGAAGAGACAGCGTTTGCTTACCTTTGATTATTAAGGTATATTTTCCTCCTCTGATTTATTGTTCCTTTATTCCTTAGCTATGACTTCTTGCTTTGCTTATGTATCTTACTCATGATTTCTAGTTGTTGTGTTCTCCATTTCCCCATTAAATGTTTTTCCCAAATCCTTATTCCATAAATTGTTTTCTCAAAATCGTGTTTTTGTGGGTTTCTTGTAATCAGTCTCCCTACAGGTACAGATACCGGTAGGGATAAGGCTGCCTACATCTTAATCTCCCCAAATCCTGTAAAAGCGGGACCCACACTGGGAGGTGTTGTTATTTATTGTTGTAAAAGAAGATGTCCAAAGACAGAAAAAAAATGACGCATATAATTTTCTTTTTTTTTTAATTTCCAAAAAGAAGAAATTTGGGAGCATTGTTCAAGCTGAAAAGTAAAGGATCACACATCCATTCACATGAAATTACATCATCATATTTTGGCTGTATGTTCTTTTCAACCCCCCTCTTTAAATAAAATGAATAGCAGTTTCTTTCCGTTACGAATTACTGTACTCGCCCACTGGCATGCATGAGTCAGGTTGTAGTAATGCATGGCAAAATTAGGCTTGGCTACTTAATTATCTACGTTGTAATAATTAAGGAATTTATGTATTTATTTCCTTTAATTTAATCTATTCCGTCACTGTTATAGTGTTATTCATATCTTAAATTTTAAAATGCTACACCTATGTATGATGTTTCAAATATATTTTAATTATGTCATTATGTAAGTATTTTATTTCTCTCTTACAAAAATATTTCTTCTATTAATAAAATCTAGAAAGGCATTAGTTTATGGATAATTAGTTGTAAGTTATTATATTTAGAGATAACGTTGAAAGAAATGCTAATATAATTTGACGTTTTATGTAGTGAATTATTGAAAATTTGAAATAAAAAATGGACAATTTTTATTTTCTGGATTTTTAAAATTAAAATAAACTTTTAGAAAAAGCGCATTGAAAATGGGCATAAAGTCGTCGATGTAGTAGGTAACATGCATGGGGTATATAACATGTCAGACCTCGGTGATTTCGCTCATAAATAGATTGTAATCTCTTCAGATTTCGAAGTTATTAGACTTTTAAGCAAGAGAGAATTGCCGTTTTATTTATCTTGTCTTGCTCGTTCGATTTACCTTCAATCTCAAGTAGCTCTTCTTCTGTGATCGGTATACATCCTCATTGTTCTCTTTATGTTCTATTAAGCTTCGATTGAAACTCTTGTGGTTTGGGGATTTGGGTTTATCTCGTCGCCAAAATTCTATGAGCTACCTACCTTTGTGATTTTCTGCCAATTAGGGTTTTCAACTCGAAGAAGAAGCTTTTTCAGTTCTCTGACGGAGTGATCTATAAGAGAGGTAAGGATTTGATTCATTTGTCATTAGTTGTTATTTTCTGTTACTATTGTTATTTATGCTTTGATTTCTGTTAAATTTATGATACATGTAATAAAAATCGAGTAACTATCTAAACATTTATTTGTTCAAACTATTTTCTTAATCATTCAGTAGTCCGCCATTTTTTGATTTCAAGTTTTGCCGGACCCCAAAATACTGGGTATGGTGGAAATTTTCCCTTCAAGATTTGTATATCCAACACTAGATTTTTCCATTTTACATGGTCCAAATTAACTCTAATTTCAGGCTTCGTAGATTTGTTCAACTAGAAATAGACCAGGGTACTAAGTATCTCATTTTTAGGGATTGGATATATTGAAATCCTTGTCGATTAGTAATCTGATCTAAATCCAAATTGAGCAAAGCCAGATGTTCCAATTAGATCCATATCTAGTTTGAATTGGATTCAATATGGATATGATCGGATCCGACCCGATTATATATTTTCATTCAATAGTTACACAAGTTTGTGTTGGCTCACCTGTAAATGTAAATGTCAAACAACTTTTCAATTTCAAATAGCATCTCATATCAATCATTTCAGTATGGTAAAATAGGTGAATGTTGGAAAAAGAGGACATGACGTCACTCAAGACGGAAATGGATGGACACTAATAGCGACAGGAAGGAAAGAAAAAAATGCGACTGACTAACAATTGAACTTTGATAGTAAACGACTAGTGGTTATGAGCCAATCACTTCGCTTGCTAGAGAGGGTTGAGGAGAGGGTGAGAGGAAGATTGAGGAGGAAGGAAAGAGAGTTACGAGATAAGAGATTATTGCATTGTAAGTGGAGGCCTTGTGCGGATTTTTTGGAAAGGGTAAGGTATTCAGATTTTTCAAAGTCCAAAACAAAAGAAAATTATTAAAAAAAAAAGTAATTAGATCATATGAAACCTAAGCTCCCTCTAAATCTGATCGATCTAACTCCGAATTGGATAATTTTTATCTTATTAAAATAGATTTATTTTTATTTTCTGATTTGAATAGAATAATTTTATCCCGAATCAGATTTAATTTGCACCGAATTTAGACAACATTGCCATCCTGAATCCTTCCATTCAAAATTTTTATATTGTCTAACTTATCCAATTCGACCAAATTCAACTTAAAATCGAATTTCTACCACCTCTATAAAATAAAAAGATCTGTCGTAACTTTTCTATAATCATACACATGCATAATATTCTGATTTCTGGGGGCATGTCAATTTAAGAATAATTTGCTTTATTTCATTGTAATCCTCTTTTTCGAAAGGAAAAAAAACTTTAAACTTGATATATGCATGTTCTTCGGTTAATTTATTTGGGATGTGTTCGGAAACAGTGTTTTGGATGGTGCTTAGCGTTAATTTTTAGTGTTTGGTAATTCAGTATTTTGACTAGTATTTCAAGTACTATTTAGCATTTTAAGTAGTGTTTTTTGAAAAGCTAATGGTATTGGCTTTTAGCATTCAAAAGTAGCGTTTCATATTTTTTTGGCAAAAAAAAAATCCTTTGGAAATTTTCTTTTGGAAATTATCTATATCCTTTTATGTCAATTTATATTAATCAGCTAATCCAACAGCTAAATTTACCGAACATATTTGTTTCAGCCGCTCATCTAAACAGCTATTCGCTAACAGCTAAATTAGAAATGCTATCCACTATCTAAACAGCTATCCGCTACCTGAACTGCTAATTTTACATAACAAGGCCTTAGTCTTGTCTTCATATCTGCTGTTTAAAGTGAAAACTCCTGCTTGGGTGATGTGTTTGGGTTCATCTTCATCCTATAAGTTTTTCATTATCTTACAACGTGATCTAATTAGGTTAGAGGTGATTATTTTATTCTCTATCATTAATTTTTGTACATTTCTTATTAAATCTGCCATTGTACTTTTTGGTTTCTCTTAGATTTATGAGCAACCAAATGAAAGATTAAGTAATTAACCAATCATGCATAGCATTATAGTACAAATCCATTCATTCGTCTTCAATAATTATTTTTAAAACTGTTGGTTGACTTAATTTTTTAACAAGGTATTAAAGATTTTATGAACGAGAGGTCTTAGCTTTGTTTATGCATGCTGTCTATTTGTGAGTAAATCTTGATGGCTACATTCTATGTTGAGATATGCTCAATGTGTTATGGCTTATGATCTCAATTATAATTGATTAACAGAGTATTTGTTGACTGTAATAAAAGAAAACAAAATATTTGTTGACAGCAACAATGATAGTCCACTAATCATAGCCACATGTTTCTCAGTGTCTAATTGTATGAACTCATTATATCTGTGGGTGTCAGTTAGCCCAACTGATAAAATTTTTGAGAATTATTGTCAGTAATTTGGGTTTGAATCCCACCTCTATAAACATTGATGGTTCCCTTTGCACCACTAAAGAAAAGGTCTGTTCTGCCCTTTGAGCTAATCAATCCCAAAACTAACTCTAATGTGAATTTGTTGCTTAAACATGGCTTCTCATTCATTTTCTTTGCTCTATTTTGATACCTGTCTGTCCTCTTTTTTAAATTAACATTGTGTTAGATTTCTTTGTCCTCACATGTTTCCCTTTCTGTTTGGTTACAGCATAGATGGCATCAAGAGAACTATTACTCAACCATGGGAGGGCTTTGGACCCGGAGGAAAGAAGGATAGAATGTGTTCATTGTGGTAAGGTTGTACCTGGTTTTAACCGCCTTCAACAACACATAGGAGGCGTAGGAAAGGATGTCTTGGAATGTTTCGAGGCTCCTCCTGACATCAAAGAAATGTTCAAAGCAAGGCTAGTTGAGTGCAAAATAAAGAAGTTGTTTAGAGAGGTGGGAGACCTTCAACAGCCTCTTGTTCTTCCAAAGAGGAACTCTTCAAAAGCAAAAGAGAAAGCCACAATGCCAGACCCTCAAGATGGAGGCTCCATCAAAAGAGGGAGAAAACGCTCATCATCTGGTTCTGTCGTTATACGAGAAATGCCAAAGCCTTCGAAATTAGCTGGTTCTGAAGCCAGAAGCAAAACTAGGCAACCTTCAGGAGCACCATCTTCTAATGGAGAAAGAGCTGAAAGGCCTAATATAGGTACATTAACCGTAGTAACTGGTTCTGAAGCCAGAAGCAACTCTGCAGTTTTTTCAGAAAGACTGTCTTCCAGGGAAGAAGAGCCTAGTTTGGGTGGCTTGACTGCAGTAGCTGGTTTTGAAGCCAGAAGCAAATGTTGGCAGTTTTCAGGAAGACCGTCACAAAAGCAAAAAGTGCCTAAGTGTCGTACATTAGCTTCATTGGCTGGTTCTGAAGCCAGAAGCAAATCTGGGGAATTTTCAGGAAGGCCATCTTCTGGAGGAGAAGAAGCTAGTTTGGATGCCTTCACTACATCAGCTAGTTCTGAAGCCAGAAGCAAATCGAGGCAGTGCTCAGGAAGACCTTCTTCTAGGGGACGAAGGCCTAGTTTAGGCATATTAACGACCCTGACTAGTTCTCAAGCCAGAAACAAATCCAGGCAGTTTTCAGAAAGTGCACCTTCTAGGGGAGATAAGCCTGGTTCAGGTACATTGGCTGATTGTCAGCGCATAAGCAAATTGCCAGGAGAACCTTCTTGTAGCAGGCCTGCCCCATTTTCAAGAAACCTTTATCCCAATGATCAGATTGAGCCCAGCAATGATTCAAGAACCAATTTTGTGGGTCTGAGTATGAATTCTTTTATAATCGAAAGAAAAAGATGCATTGGAAGATTCTTCCTTGAAAGTGGCATTGATTTCTCAGCACTGAAATCCTCCAGCTTTCTGAATATTTTAGAGATTGTGTTTGCTGGTGGGGCAGCATTGACAAAATCCGTAATCCCAACTATATATGACTTGAAGGGGTGGATCCTCCGCGATGAGCTCCCGGAGATCAAGAAGCATGTTGGTGAAATTAAAAGATCATGGACTACAACTGGATGCACCATTCTGCTTGATCTGTGGTACGATGATTCAAATCGGACATTGATGAATGTTCTAGTGGCTTGTCCTAAGGGTACTGTCTACCTTCGCTCAGTGGATGTCACCATTGCATCACAAGACACAGAAGCTATGGAAATCCTCCTCAAGGGTTTGGTCCAAGAAGTTGGGGTCAATAATGTGATCCAAGTCATAGTGGATACACCGTTGAAACACATTAATGCTGCAGGGAAACGCTTGATGGGAAGCCATAATTCATTGTTCTATACTGTAAGTGCAGCCTATTGCTTCCAGCTTATTCTGGAAGATGTTTGCCGGATGGATCTCGTGCAGAACGTAATGAATGCCGCAAGATACATCACAAAGTTCATTTATAGCAATCCTTCTGTGTTTGAGCTCATGTCAAGGTATGTACCTCATCATCATGTGGTCACCTTTCACACGTTTAAGGATGCGAGGTCCTTCTTCACCCTGCTGAAATTGTCGGTGAACGCGCAAAGTATAAAAGACATGTTTGCCTCCCCTGATTGGAGAAACTCACCCCTAGCACAAACTGGGCCAGGGTTATTAGTTTCTTTCATTGTAGTTTATGGTACAGTGTGGGAGAATCTGGCTGTTGTCCTGAGAGGAGCTACCCCCTTGATACAAGCATTGCATCGAGTAAAACGAGATGATGAGCAAGCCCAAATGGGATGCATATTCGAACTCGTTGGCAATGTGAAGGAAGAAATCAGAAGAAACCTCGGGAATGATGAACGGCTTTATGGACCATTCTGCAGCATTATTGATAAGATATGGTGTTCTGTTTTCCAGAAAGCCATTCACTGTGTCGGCTATTTCCTGAACCCAAAGAATCAATGTTCCAACAAGTTTCGAGATGATGTTGTAGTCCGAATGGGATTCAGACACAGCCTGAGAGAGATGATTCCAGACGGATCAAAGTTACAAGAAATACTTAAGGAGCTGGGTTTGTATAGTTATACAACAAGTGCTTGTAGAGATGGATATGCAGCTCAAGATTTGCATGGTGTTTCACCAGGTTAGGAATCAGTCACTTGTTCCTTATTTCCTCTTAGATTATCATCTTTGACTTTAATGTGATATTTAATTAGAATTCTGATATACATACTTGCCTGAAAGGTGCCATGTTAAACTATTGGATGTCAAGCCAGCTCAAAAAATAAGAGAACATTAACTTTGCCCTTGCCATTTTAATGACTGATGTATGTTAATGTATCTACATCTTTTATTTTTAATTTTATTTTCAGGACGTTTGAAATTTGGTAATCTTATAATATTCCATTTTTGTGTTTGAGGGCCATATTTGACTTCTTTTTCGAAAATTGAAGGAAGTTTATTAAGCCACTCCAAGTTTATAACTCATAAGCTTTTTAATTAACAAATTCTGAGCATAATTTAAACTTGAGTATCCTAATCCATGCAGTGCCTATATCTGTGGCTCTGTGCTCTATACAAATTATAATGCAGACTTTGTTCATAGGCTTATTAGTTTTTTGAACCTGTGCAGCTGAGTGGTGGTACCACAATGGAGGAGAATGGCCAAAGTTGCAAAAACTAGCGATTCGAGTACTTAGCCAAACATGCCATGGTGCTTCTTCATATGGTCTCAAAAGGAATTTTGCTGAAAAGCATTTATCAGAGGGAATGAACTATGTGGAGCAGCAATTCCTGAGGGATCTTACATATGTTCATTACAATCATCAGCTTCAGCAATTTCGTCCAGAGATCATAGCAGATCAAGAATGCAGTGAGATTGACCCTTTCGATGAATGGATCTAAGATTAGCATCCATGGACCTTCTCTGGTTCACAATGAGGAGGGTATCAGAGGTAAAGATATATGGTATCTTTTGATGCTATTATAGCATTATTTGTACTTTCTGTTACAGACATTATTCAGTTTTAAAACTGGCCTGAAACAATCCTCAAAACTGGTCAGGCACTCAGGCCAACACCAAACTGATGCATAGTTTGCCAAACTCGTTAATGTTGATTGCATTTTTCATGGCAATCCTATCAGAGGTATCTACATAAGATTTGAATATAAAATGATGGTGTACAATGTTATCTGACCGAATACACTACCAAGTTGTTCCGTCAAAATTAAGCCAACCTGAATGATCCATTTTCAAGGGCTACATTTCGTGGAGATCAAAGCAACAGCAGACCCGTGACTGGTGCATGTACCATATGCTTCCGTGAATGTATTTTCCTTTTGAATTACCGCTCTAATTAGAGCTTTTTGAGGGGTTTTTTTTGGGTTGGGGGGGGGGGGGGGTGCCTGTTATTTCTTTGGTTAATAGTCGAAACAGAGTTGAACAGACTTGTGACCTGTATTACTCTGACTGTGCATTTCATTTCAAGTACTCATGTCAGAGGCTTGCGCACTGAGCATAAGTATGGAAACTTGACCCTTGACCTTGGTTGTGTATTAAAAACACATGCTTTTAGAGGCCTTAACATGCTACTAGTCACATACATCTCATTTCTTATCATTATTTCCTAGATCTTTTTGTAGTGGGTCTCTCTTAAATACCCTCTCTGTCGCATGCGTGAAAGTGTAAAGCCACCTACAGCAAAATCTCCTCAGAGTCTACTTTGGCAGGGTCTACTCCTGATGTTGTGATTGCTAGGACACCCTTGTCGGACACTCGACCTCCAGCATGGGTTTCTGTGAGTTCTGATAGCATTGCTTGGAACCAAACAAGAACAGCTTAAAGCAGTCTAACTGATTCCATATTTTGCAGCAATGTGGCTGATAACTGTCAGCACTTCTTCCTGGAATGTCAGTATGCAAGAGAAGTCATCCAATTCCTCCGAGAAGTCTTGAAGTGGGCTGCATATTCAGATCAGAAAAGCTGGTATGAAGGTTTCAGTTGAGAGAATGGCAGAAAGCAGGAGGCAAGAACTTAGGAACATGGAGGTTTGGTGTAAAGAATGCATTAAAACAGATAGTTTGGAATGCATTTTCACCAAACAATGGCATAATAAGGGTTTATGTTGAGAGTTGAATATCATGTCTAAAATAGACTCATTGATGTAGAATCTTTTGGATGTAAATGCCAAAATATGCTTGGAATTCCTAAAAACTAGACTGAACTTACCAATATATAATCTTAATAGAGTGTTAAACACATGTTCATTCTTGAACATATTTGATTTTATGATCATCTAAAAAATTAGGGTTTCAGTTTGAAGTAGATGATTATGGATCATCTTACACAAGGATGAGGTAAATATAATGTAGTCATTAAATTTGTGTATTTCTGATTTCCACCTTTTATATTATTTCTACTTTGTTTTTTTATTAGATTTGTGATCAATTAATTCAAAATCAAGTTAACTAGCAATTAGTCACAAATGAATTTAATTTTAGGTCCATCCTCTAATTTTAATTTCGTATACTATGTAACTTTAAAAATGTACAAGTCAAATTTTTTCACATCCTTTTACTTTTTTCTTCACTACTATAGGCCCTATTCTTTTCGTAGGTCATTTTAGATTTACCAACCTCAATCCACTTTAACCAATTTCAATCCACCTGAAAAAAAAAAATACCAACCTCAACCCACTTCAACCAATTTCAACCCACCCCTTCATAAAGTTAATAATTTGTAACCCAAATCGTTAAAAATAATTGACAAGTTGTACCGGACTCCAACTTCCAGAAAAATAGTTACAAAAATCTGAAATTACCATTCAGTGGAAAAATGCACTAAAAATTACAATAACTTAATTAATTATCACACATTCTCATTATTTTAACCCACTTCAACCCACCCCCAAAAAAAATATACGAACTTCAACCTACTTCAACCAACTTTAACCCACCTAAAAATAAAATACCAACTTCAACCCACCTCAACCTACTCCAACTTTTTACCCACTCCCATTTACCCACAAAAAGAACAGGCCCGTATAATTATAAATGCCTTCAACGAAAAGTAGTTTTTACCATACTGAACTATTAACAAAATCTTTTCTTTTTCCCTTTTAGTAGAACTATAATTTTTTTCTTTTGTGCATCTATAGACTATGATTCATTTTTAAATTTAAATAAATAAAATAAAAATTGAAAGACTTTTTATTGGTCAATCTAATTAGGCTGATATCAAAACAAAAAAGAAAAGAAATAATCAACCTCTTTTTTCCCAAAAAATGTATCACAAACGATAGCATAATACAATAAGGGTGATGAAATCGAACCTAGGACCCAATATACATAGGATCTTAGTCTTAGCGCCTATTATTTTTAATAGTTAAGACTATTAGTTAGCAGTTGTGATTTGAGGTCATGAACATGTAGAGCCTGTTAGGAGCGATTAGTAATTAGGAGCGATATGAAATGTTTAGCAATGATATAGAGTGACTTGACATTAAAATTATACCTACAATTAGCCATTAGCAGCAGTTAGAAACACTTAAGAGCCGTTGAGAACAATTTGCACTAGCAATTCAAGATTTGAAGCACTTTTGAGAAGCTTAAATTTGTTACAAGCAGCAATGGTTAACGCCTTAGCGGGTCCGAAATGCTAAAACGAATAGATCTTTAAACTCCTAGACTAAGATTTCACCAGTCATAACCAATGGAATCAGTTTTGACGAATGAAATAGAAGAGTTTTTGAAAGTACAGAAACTCATCATCAGCGTTTGAAAGATAATTTCATCAAGATTATCTACTTTTGGAAGAATGGGAAGCTTAGTTCTTCCTCTTTTGATGTGGTTGAATGTGTGGATAGTTTGTATTTAGGGTATGTATAGCCTTTTGTATGATGCTCACTGTGTAGCTAAGCTTATGATCTTTCTATATATATTTTTTTGTCTTGAATTCTCTATTTTACTGGAGTTGAGCTATTGTTGGTCTAATTAGAGGCAGAGCTCTCCCATCACATATTTTTTTCATTTACAAGACTCGAACCTAAGACCTTACTTAAGGAGAATAAGTACCAAATTACTTGAACCAACTTGTATTGGTATGGTCATTCTACATTAATATATTCTTTGCATTATAAAAAAAAGATTTCATTGGTCAAAAGAAAATAATTGATAGTTGAAAAGAAAATAATAAGAAATTGGGGGAACTTTTATGCCACAATGCAAGCACCGAACAAACACGACATAGAAAGAGCAGCAGCAGCAAAGCCAAAACCAAAAACCTTGATTTTGGAAACCCCGAACCCCAAATCCAAAATACAACAGAGAGGGAGAGAGAATTAACCATTACTTCTCCGGTTCTCCCTCTCCCTCTCTCTCCCATGGATTTTCCGCAAGACTTGGACTTATTTGGCGAAGATGAAGAGGAAGAAGATTACTCCCAACACAACAACAATCACCACCAACAGGATGATAACGGAGATTATCGTCATCATCATGGTGGAGGGTCTCGTCCATCTTCGTCTTCTGATTCTTCCCGTTCATCCTCGCCGTCCAATTCATCATCATCTTCATCCTCCTCCGCAAGATCAGGATCTTCGTCCAGTGGCAGTGGCAGCGCCTCCAGCGAAGATGACGAAGAGGAGAGAGAAAACGGCGCCGAAGAAGTAGTGTCCAACAGTAGGTTTATTACGCGGGATATATTTGGGGATGACCCAGATGATGAAGACCCAGATGAGGAGGAGGATTTCAGAGATCTCTTTGGACCTGATAATGAAGATTATTGTAAAACTTCTGCTACTAGCTCTTACCCAGTTCCGGGTAATTGTTTTTCTCTCTCTTTTTGGATTGATTTTGTGGTTTTTGTTGATGGGTATTCGTTGTTATTGTTCAATTTTAGATTTTGATGATTGCCCATGTATTTTATGTGATTTGTATGGGGCAGATGTTAATTTTGTGTTATGTAGTCTTATTTTGCATCTGGAATTGAGTTTGAATTAGTTGGTTATTTTGCACTCGAATGTTATCTGCCATTGCTAAATTTGTGAGTTGTCGATGAGCATTGATGAGTGCAATCTAGTCCTAGGCTTTGGAGCTTGCTTTTATTCTTTCATCAAATTTAAAATGTTGGTTTTGTGTTTCATTCATTTGATATCTGCAATTAAGCTAAATTAATGTAACCCGATGCCCCCTCCTAAAAAAAGGATTTTATTTATCACTGCTGAATTAGTGAATCATTTTTTTGTGGCAATTTTAGGCATTGTCGACACTTCTAGACAGTCTTCTAATTCAATGTGTAATACCCTTTGTGGGGCATTTTGCTGCTTGGCTATTGATTGTTTGAATGTATCTCCACATTTGTGTGGAGTCTGGCAAAAATGTACGCCTTTTCAACTTTCAGGGACTCTTAATAGTTTATTTTTGTAAATCTGCTTTAATAGGCTTGTTTTTGCTGAAAATGTCATGTATCCAAATAAGTATTTTTTGTTGAGCTTTTGTAGTGGAAATAGATATGAACTTATGTAATCGTATTGCGTGCCATTGACCTTGTACTTTTGAAAGTATATCGTAGCTCTGATTTTAGCTTCTAATTGATGTGAGTCTAATCTTGGATTTGGAGTCTTTTTGTCACGTAAATTTATATTTTCTCTTCTTTCTCTCTGCCATAGTGCCATCTTATTTCATTCGAGCTTGTCTGCTAAATGACATATATCTTGCAGTTTTACCTCCAATCCGCGTTAACAATCACCAAAATAATAGAGGAGGATATGGTCGAGGCCGTGGCCGATGGCAAAATGATAGAGGTGCTGGAATACTACCTCGACCTGGATACCCTCCTAGACAAAATTTTGGCTTTGGCAGATACCAAAATGGACGTGATGAGCGCTTTGTTTCTGAGCTCAAGTTTGCAAAGAGTGAGGAAACACTGTCAAGAAAAGTCATCCAGTTCCAAGAGGTAAATAAATGCCTATTTTATGAAACATAATTCATTGTTGTACCCCAAGTTGTACCACAAGTTCAATTGTTTCATGTTATGTTGATATGATTTTTGCCATTGGATTGCTGTATTATTGGTATTTGATGAGTTGTCTATGGCTGGATTACCAACACCAGGACCATAAGGAGACTGAGTTTAGCTCTGCAATCAATATGTTTTTTTGATAAGTAGTATGGTGCCAACAACTATTAGGGTTCAATTTTTTATGAGTATTAGGCTTCCCAACAACTAATAGGGTTCGAGTGCCATCTAGATACTGACAACTATTTGTGGCCTTTGAAATGGGACTTTTTGGTGGATGTGGAAGTTTATTACAATTTTCCTCAATAGATTTCAGAGTGGGGCTCTTTTTTTTTATCAGTAGGAAGTCAGGGATGATACCCTTTGATTGTTTGATGGTTGCCATGTGAAGTGATGATTTGCCTTTAATTCCTGTTGCTAATACAGCTTAAATGGCAATTTGATTAAATAGCCTTGTGAACTTGCCTGCTATAGTCGGGTGGAAGGTGGTGATGTCTACTTTGATGATCGCAGCTTGGTAAGCATCTTATAACAGATTTGTGGTCGTGTCACTTGTATTTGCAGTGTAAACACGAAAGCTAACTGCTACCCTTTTGTTCAATGTTTTTGTGTTATTAGAGGCTCTTTAAGCGTCTCATCAGTGAAGATGTTGGTGCAGATCTGAATGAAGGCTTTGATACTTTCACTGAGAAAAAAGGTATGCTAAATTCTCTTTATGTTTGCTGACAGACTATAAATTAAACCCAGAAAAGATAAGAAAAGAAATTGCAGTTGCATCGACCGAGGCAGAGATTTTCTGCTTACATTTAAGAGACTAACTTAATTCTTCTGTAATCTACTGATATCAGATTTGGCCTCCGAGGGATTTGGTGATCTGCTTACTTGTATTCGAAATAAACGAATTCCTCTCCAAAATATTCATTTTGTTGTAAGCACCGCAGAACTTTTTTGTAGCTGCATGTAGTATTCTGGTAGAAGATCTGTATTTCTGACCCTGCTTTCCTCCCTTTATTTTTGTGGTGCAGACCTATCGTAACAACCTAAATAAGGTAATCAATTTCCTCAGATAATTTCTCAAAGTTCTATGTTATTAGCACTGTTATAGACGCCTGACATCCAATCGTCTCATGGGAGATGGTGGTAGTATGTAAAGCATTTGTGTAAGGCTTCTAGTCGTGGAGTTATGTTAGTTAGGTGCCTCTGGAAGATGATTATTCTGTGCAATCTACATGTGTATTTTTCCTTGTACTAGTACGTCCCGTCCCTTCTATGGTCATCCAGTTATCAGTGAGAAGACCGCTTACATTTAGATCCCTAGAAGCCCGATTTTTGTGGGATCAACACTGGAGTTGTTGTTTGCTTGTGCTCTAGTCTGTCTTCTCTTGTCCTTCTTCCATGAACTTCTGGTTCCAATTAAAACTTACAACTACTTTTTTTGTTAATTAACACATGCTCCAGATTCTGGCTACTGCTTATATCAGGAATGAGCCTTGGGAAATGGGAGTTCATAAAAGAAAAGGAACAGTTTATCTTGATGTTCACAAACTGCCAGAAAGGCCAAAATCTGAGCTGGATCGTAGAAGGTAGGAATAAAAATTTCTTATCTCTATTATTAGCAACGTTTGTGTCATTGTTATCTTGCTGTTGGTTAATTGGGAATTTTAGTGTTTGGGTCGCAATTGGTGTTCCAGTATTGGTTGGAAATAATTGTAAATAAGGGAGAAAATGAAAATTTGGCTAGCTGCTCTAGTGAAGAGGTTATTGAGTCAATTAGTAAACATTCTTAGTAAACATTGAAGGGAATATGAGGTCCTTAGCTTTCATAGTTCATGAATAAAACTGCATATTGCTTAACCTTCACTTGGTTTTGTCAACCTAGATGTTACTGGGGTTACTGCTTTGAGACCCTTGCGACTGAGGATCCTAGAAGGGATGATGGAGAGGGCATACATCACATTGATGCCAATGTTGAATACTGTTCTGTTATCAAAACTAAGCTGGGTGCCCACCGTATATTGATGGGTGCCGAAATGGATTGCTGTGATTCCACAGATGATGGGAGGAGATTTTATGTGGAGTTGAAGACATCCCGAGAGGTTAGGAAGTCTATTCATATATATATTTTCTTATAGGTTTTTCTCAGGTCTTTATTTTCTTATCAATCTAATTCACAGTTGGATTACCATACGGAAGAAAGATATGAGAGAGAGAAATTGCTCAAGTTCTGGGTATGTACAGCCTTTTGTTTGAATGCTATTGCTGGACATGTGCTCTGTATTGAATGCTTTGCTTTGGTGGCTCCTCTCTATTTCCCACTTGGCAGCATATTGTGGATTTAATTTGCATTGATTTGTGCTTGCAGATCCAATCATTTCTAGCAGGTGTTCCTTACATTGTTGTTGGATTTAGGTAAATGATCCCCTATGTTCTCTTCATTTGCTCATTTTCTTAAATCAGTTGGAGACACCCCCCCCCCCCCCAAAAAAAAGAAAGGTATGTTGTTGTTTTCCCTCAAATTTCAGCTAATCCTTGTGGGAAAGAAGATTGCTGTTCAACCATGCTTGGACTCTATCCTTACATTCTGAGTTAAATGTGTTCTTTGACATTTTATGTTCAAACTGCCAATATCACACATGTAATATTTTTATGTATCACAATGACTTATTCTCTCAATAATCATTTGTTTCATTATTGGGAAGAGATAAGCTATTTCTCCTACTCTGAAATCCGCACCATAAATGCTCAGAAAGGAAAAAGGAGAAAATGTGACCCCCCCCCCCCTGGGGTGCTATGTCCTTATTGGTGGGTTGTTGTTAAGCGCCATCTAGATTGCTTCTAGCACACCACTTGTAGCACATGCCTTAGTTTAGACTTTAGAAGGTGCAGACTCAATCTTCTCTCCTTTCAAAGTTGAATCCCTTGGAGATGGCCTCTTGGTGTAATTTTGCTCACATCTGGGCGTCACTTCAACCCACTTGGAATGGGATATATAGTGGGACCCTAGCTTTAAAAACCCAAAACTAGCAACTGCTTTATAGAAAGGAAGCAAATAATAGTTTGGTGAACTCCTCTTTAATCAAGCTGTAAGAATTGTTAAAAGTTTGGTATTTCAGCTAAGAAAGTGGACAATAGTGTATGAAGTATAAGAATCCCTTGAAGAAGAGCTACCAAAAAAACTTTACACATTTTCTGGGTTTTGAAGCTGATATACTTAGAATTATTCACTTTGTTTTGTCATTCACTTTGCTTATCTATTGCAGGGATGACTCTGGACGGCTTGTTCGCACAGAAAGAATGCGGACCAAAGACATAACTCATAGGGTGAAAATGAAGGGTTATTGGCAGGTAAAATGCTAAAAACAACGAACTATGCCATGCACACCCCCCCTCCCCCGGCAAAAACCCGACAAAAAGAAAAAAATGTAAAAAAAGAGGAACAAAATAGAGAGAAAATCGCTAAAAACAAAAGGCAGGCATGCCTATTTCTGTGATACACTGGCATTATTGGTTAATAAATGTTGTAAGAAGGCGGGGAACATTAATGGTATCTCTCATTGGAGTGTTAGAAACTCTTTGCTGATGTGATTCCGGAAGCTTTTCTTTGCTCTGCATTGTGACATTATTTCAACATGGAACTTCTGCTGATACAGGGCGGGGTGTGCCTGGCTTTTGCTGATGAGGTCTTGTGCTGGCTTTATGGAACTGTTAAAGAGAGTAAGTTTCGTTCAACATTTTTTCCTTGTTGACATGGTACTTGCTATCTATCCTACTAATTCAGCACTGCTGGAGTAGCACCGACTCTACTTTCACTAAGGTAGACCCGCGTTCAATTCCTATCATCTGCTTCTAAGAGTGGGATTTTTTTGTGTGGTGAGTGTCAACAAGTGGGAACCCCCGGGGGGGGGGGGTGTTCAGCCACTGTTGTTCCATCTCAAATCATCATTCGCACACAATCACATCTGAATGTTGTGCTCATACCCATGTGCATCCCCGCCCCCCGTTCTTCAAGAAAAAGAAAATAGAAAAGGATGAGTGCAACACCGTTGAGTGTTCATGCTTATTGAACTGCATCTCCATATCTATCGAATTGGACGTTGGTAACTTTCTCGGAGTTCTTTACTTACAATCATTCCACTGTATTACATACATGCTACTATGGACATTCAGTTGGCTTGTTATGAGCATTCTCATTTCAAACCATGACCACTGGTATGAGCAACATGATCACAGTATTTACATTAGAAACGAATATAAGAACCAAAAAATGTCATGAGGTAAACATTCTCTGTTCCTCTGTTGGGAACTTAAGAAGCATCTGAAATTATGTTATTCCATCATTGCAGATGAAGACTACATATTGCAGTTTGCTCCTCCCTTCACGCGTCTGGAGCTGTTACAAGCAAACTCTTGCCCAGATGTAATCACTTACCATCTGGAGCAATTGGAATGAGCTGGGAGAGTAGCTAATGAAGATTCAACATACTTGGTAATTAGTATACCAAAAAAGTCATTAGATGAATTATAACAAAGTCTGCCTTTGATAGGGGAAAGTCTCTTTCTTTTGTAACCATTTTCCCCATTCAAATTGATGTAACTTCTTGTATCTCCTTGCTTAGGATAAAATAATATCCGGACACATAAACGAGACATTATTATCGGGAACATTAGATATTAAGCTGTGAAATTAAGCTGATGACAATTTTGCTCTAGTGGTTCATCAGCCTCTCTTCTTTTTTCTTTTTCTTTTGATGTAAAGTTGGTTGAGCTCCTTGCAATGTAACAGAGGCCACAGATTTTATGATGCTGGGGAAAACGACAATTGCGATGAGTTTATGAATTTACTCCATGACACATGACACTATGAGAGTATATGGGCTAATAGGCCTCATATCAACTTTGTTCATGTGTTATGGAGCCCTCCTGTCTTTGCTTGTTTGTGTAAGGTTCCTTCATTGAACGGTGGAAAGATTGAAGATATTGGTTAGGCTTTGGTATTATCTTTGTTTCTCTTGTTAAGTTTCCTGTTCTGAATAATGAAAAGACTGAAGAAATTGGTGGAGATGTCAGGTCGCATTGGTGGGTCTGAGCCAAGCCGCGACCTAGTATTGTCAAAGAAGTACCGTCACTGTCAAGCCATGATTCTTGGCTTGAAGGAACTTTGGTTTTGTACGTTAGTTCTTGCTCTAAAAATAAAAGATATGAATGAATTTTTAATTCTCATTTAAAGAGCGCCCATCACTTTACTGCAATGATGTCTAGAGCTGGGAAAGTCTGACTTGACACGATAATACGATACGAATTTAGCCTGAAGTTACTACAACAACAACAACAACAAATTCCCAATGTGGCTCCCGCTTTCGCGGGGTCTGGGGAGATCCAGCTGTAGGCAACCTTACCTCTACTGGTATTTCTACCCATAGAGAGGTTGATTCCGTAAGACCCACAAAACAGCTTAGAGGAAAAAGGCTTGAAAAGGAACGATAGCAAAACCATTTACCGAGTTACGAGAAAGGGGGAGGGGAGAAGGTTCCGGATAAGCGAGTAAATAGGGAGTAGAGACGTACCTCAGCAACCGGGGGCGCTTGGTGCCGTGACATCCCGGGAAAGCACTACCTGCAGACAAGCAAACCAAAAAAAAAACCCTACCCCCCCCCCCACCCCACACCGCCTAAGCTACTGCCACCTACGGAGCCGGTCCCCTACGATCTGGGACCTTAATCCTGTCTCGCCACAAACCCCTGTCCTGAGCCATGTCCTCCGTGAAACCGACAACTCTCAGGTCCTCTCTAACCACCTCTTCTAGGCTCTTCTTCGGCCTACCCCTCCCTCTCTTACTACCGGGGGGGGTTGATACTCTCACACTTTCGCACGGGGGCAGCCACACTTCTCCTCTTTACGTGGCCGAACCATCTGAGTCTTGATTCCCTCATCTTCTCCTCTATGGGGGCCACTCCTGCTAAGCCCCTAATTACCCCATTCGTAATCCTATCCAATCTCGTAAAACCACACATCCACCTGACCATCCTCATCTCAGCTACCATCAACCTTTGGACCTGCGCCTTTTTTAAAGGCCAACACTCCGATCCATAGAAAATAGCCGGCCGAAACACCATCCGATAGACTTTGCCTTTCAAACCCATGGGCACTCTTCTGTTACACAGCACTCCTGACGCTGACTTCCACTTTTGCCAGCCCACTCTAATCCGCTGGCTAATATCCTCGTCAATGTCCCCATTCTGATGGATGATCGAACCCAGATACTTGAATTTGGCGACCTTCGGTATAGCCCTCCCCTCCAGTATGATTTCTCCCCCCTCTTCTATCCTTCCGCTGAAACAACAGTGAAGATATTCCGTTTTCGATCTACTCAACCGAAAACCCCTAGCCTCAAGTGTACGCCTCCACCTCTCCAGCCTGTCATTCACCCCCTGCCTGGTCACATCGATAAGGACGATGTCATCTGCAAAAAGCATGCACCAAGGCACCTCGTCCTGGATTCCTCTAGAGAGTTCGTCCAAAACTAATGTGAAAAGAAATGAGCTTAAAGCGGAGCCTTGATGAAGACCCAAACTAACAGCAAAGTCATTGGAGACCCCTCCCGGAGTCCGAACCCTCGTCCGCCCTCCCTCGTACATATCCTTGATAACACGAATGTACGTGGGCGACACCCTTTTCTTATCCAAACACCTCCACAATACCTCCCTTGGCACTCTATCATATGCTTTCTCCAGGTCAATGAACACCATATGAAGATCCACCTTTCTGTCCCTGAACAGGCCCATGAGCCTTCGGAGGAGGTATATTGCCTCAATGGTTGCCCTGCCCGGCATGAAACCAAATTGGTTTTCTGAAATCTCTACTTGTTCTCGCAACCTTCTCTCAATCACCCTCTCCCACAGCTTCATAGTGTGGTTGAGCAACTTGATACCCCTAAAATTATTATAATCTTGGATATCCCCTTTGTTCTTGTACAGAGGGATGATTGTGCTGACCCTCCACTCTTTGGGCATCTTGGCGGTCCTGAAAATAACATTGAAAAGCTCCGTGAGCCACTCTAGTCCCACTTCCCCCATAAACTTCCAAACTGCCACTGGTATCTGGTCCGGGCCCACTGCCTTTCCATTCGCCATCTTCTTCAAGGCCTCCCTAATCTCCTCCTTTGTTATCCTGTCACCCGCCACCTTGTCACCCGCACGCTGATCACTACACTCTCCGCCCCTACTACAGTCGTCTCCCCCCCCCCCCTTCCCCATTGAGGAGTTTAGCAAAGAACCTCTGTCATCTCTCCTTAATTTCAGCATCTTCAGTCAACACCTTACCCTCTTCGTCCTTGACACACCTTACTACTCCCAAATCCCTAGTAGTTACTAAAAGAAACAAATCTCCGACCCGACCCGCACCGATTTCTATTTGAAGTCGATACGGTATGACCCTTTAGCGTGAAAACATGTTATTCTTCAACTTTAGACAAATCTAAGGTATTTTCAAGACCAATATAAAATTGCCCCATTTATTAAATGGGTTGATTCGATCCGACTCGTTTCCCAACTCTAATATTGATATCTATCTTGGCAGAAGAAAGAGTGAGCATAGTAAATGACATATATTATGTTCTAATCAATTATATAGATGAGGGCAATGCCTCACCCCTATTAATGCTTGGTATTCTTAGATCATTTACTAGGGAATGGTTATATGAAGGTTACAATTAGCGCAAAATAATTAATGAACAATAAAATATAGTTGTAATTAAGCAGTAATTATGAGCAGTAAGTAGTGGTAAAAATTTGTGTAAATGATCATAACTAATAGTAAGGTCAAAATTAAAGTTAGTTATAAGCAACAAGAAATAGTAGGTCAATGTTGCTAATGCTAAAAGAAAGAGCCCCTACTAGAAACCATTTTTTAAAAAAAAACATATGAAGGATAAATTCAAAATCACTGCTTTTTCACTATTTTTGAATAAAGGAATAACAAATGTTAAATATTAAAGTACCTTATGAGGATGAGAATGAAAGTACCGACCTAATATGTTTATTCATTATGCCAAATCCTAAATAATTTCTAAAACTCTTTATATAATTATTAATGTTCAACAAAAAAGACATTTTTCCTATCATATCAATTATTCTTACGCTGTCTTACTAAATGAGTTTATAGAGTTTACATTTACAATTATAGCTAACAAAATTACCAATATTATCCTTAAATTGATCTAAAACACCTAACCATCTTACATGTCAAATAGTTATTTCTTTATACTCCTGCTATGAATATAAGCGGCTTCACTTTTAAATTTTTTTTTTCACTATTTTGACATCTTTTTAATAGTTTCTTTAAATAAGTAGTATCTAAGTATATAAAGTAATTGTATATATATACATACATAAATATATATATATATATATATATATATATATATATATATATATAATGGAAAAAAAAAATACAAAGAAGAAGAGACGAGTAGCTTTCTTCACTAGCCAGCTTGGAGCCAGAAAGGTGCCCCTGTGCAGGCCTAGTCACAGACCAGGGGCTAGTGGCTACCCGACCAGACCAGGCGGTTCGAACCATTCTAGACCGCCCCTTTCTCTCTCCTCTGTTTCTCTCTCTGAAAACACTCTGGGTTACTACGTCCAAAAGCAACCCCCAAGCCAAAGAAAAATCTTCTCTCTCTCTCTCTCTCTCTGTAAACAATCGAAAAGAGAGAGATGGCTTAGCTTTCTCCCTCCTTTCTGTCTCCTAAACCCTAATCTCTCTCCCTCTGGCTCTCTCTTTCTCTCTCTCTCTGTGTCTATCTTCAATCCCCCATTCCCACTTCTCTATCCATTTCTAGCGACATTTGGGTACGAAACCCTAAAAGCTTCTCACATCTCAAATCAATCTCGACCCTTTTTCGGAATCTAGGTTTTTCATTTGCTGCATTCAGTTCTTCGTTCTGAGCTTGTGGATTGCTAGGTTTTAAATTTCTGATAACAGCGTTTGTTTTCTGGGTGATTGAAGTTTGGGAAATTTGATTTTTTGGAGACGGGGGAGAGAGAGAAAGATGTACAAGGATCGAGTATCGAAGGGGGAGATGGGAACTGCTACTGTGGATCGGAAGAGGATTAACGAAGCGTTGGATAAGCACTTGGAGCGATCGTCGCCGTCCACTTCGAAGGGATTTAACGGTAAAGATAAGGATAGGATGTCCGTGCAGTCGATTGTGAGCGGCAGTAGTGGGAAACAACCTTCTGATCAGAGGCCTCTTCCTCTCTCTAAGAATCGTTGCTCTGATGGTGAGTTCTTTCTCTCTCTTACTGTCATGAGATTGATGGTCTTTGTTATGAGGTCTTGATGAAATTTTTGTTGCTTGTTGTGCTTTGTGTGTTTTTGGATGAAAAAAGGCTGCATTTTCATGGGTTTATTGTATCTGCCCATTTATGTTTTATGTGTTTACCCGGTGGAGCAGTGTCAGTTAATTGAAGTTATTGAGCTGTTTGATTGATCTGTTTCCTTTCAAGGTTCGTGCCATGGTTTATTGTTCAAGTCTATTTTCTGGGTCTTTGGCATGGATTCAGTTAGTGTCAAATATCTACATTGTATATGGAGTTTATAGATTTCCTGGATGTCAGTTATGGGAGGAAGCTGCTTTGCCGTTGATCACAAATGAGATGGTGTCCATTTATGGTAATGAAAGGATAGGTATTTGATGAATTTTGCAAGCTTTTATATGTTTCTATTTGATTAGTTGTGGGGCTAAGTGAGTTATCATTGGAGAGACTACGGATTATTTGAGTGGTTTTGTTATGTGAAAATGATTTGCTTGTGGCTCTTTTTGTGTTAAGTTGCAATGTCTCCTGGAGGAGGTGTAAGTATGTGTTCTACTGGAGCTGTTTTACTTGTTCCATTTCCTATTGGTAACCTTCCTTCCGCCCAAATCATCTGTCCCTTCCTCCTTTTCTGAGGGATTTGGTTATTTAGTGGATAGTAAGTAGTAACAATTGGCGTGGGCAATCTTGTTCGAGAAGTAGTAGGAGCAGTGGGTACTATTTGAGGTTTGTGAGGTTTCCTTGACCATTTCCTTCTGTGATTATTGGAGACTTACACGAGGACAGGGTATGATGTGGATTTAATTGTTGAAACACTACTTTCTAGGAATCCATCTGTTCTTGATCTAACTTGAAGTGTTCCAAGTGTAATACCTTATCTAAGTGTCCAATATTGATGTGCAAGTTTATTGGTTGGATGATTGACCCCAGTTTAATGGATGATGAGGCAATATACATGAAGTCCTGGTTAAGATTTTCTAATTGCGAGGCCACAATCTGATTTTAATGGATGATGAGGCATTGGTGCTCTTTTCACCTGGATGCTTTTTGCTTATTTAGGCGATTTCACTATTGATTTTATAGCTTGCAATTTTTACTTATTTTGGTGATTTCATTCACAGACTTGCATTTAATAAGTGCCGAATCCTTTGGCTGCAGCTTTCTCCCAAAGCTTCTTTCCTTTTGTTGTTGGGGGGGGGGGGCGTCTCTGCGGTCAACTGATTTCTGAGCATCAGTACCTTGTTCTGGAGGGACCTGTGTTGTGCATCCTTTACCTCTTTCATATGAGGATATGCTGATATGCATACATGACGTGGATCTGTTTTGGTCATCATTTATGATCTACACAGTCTGGACATGCCATAACCTTTTTGCTTTTAAGAGCCTGCTGTATGCTAGTACATGTGTCCTTTCTTAGGAATATGTTTTTAGCTAGTTCTTAATCAGTTTATGCTGCTTTTTACAAGGCATAAACTTGTTGTTGTCTCTTATGTTGGTTGTGGCATGGACTGTGCTACTCATCCAAATAGCTAACTGAATTCATGTAGGGGTTGAGGCTGAAAATATGTTACATACCCACATTAATTAGCTTTGTCTAGCTAGGATTTCGCTTTGTTATAATTTTCTTGTCTTTGTTCTTTTTCCTCCCTCAAAACCCATAACCCTTCCACATTCTATTCCCTGGCTGGACCCCCCCCCCAAACAAAAAAAGGAACCAAAAAGGCAATGCGTTCTGTTGGCAGTAATAGCTGGCTTCTCATTTGTACATCGGTAACACCTCCTTGGTGTTAAGGTGTTCTGTCTATACTTTTTGTACATTATTCATTAAAAGTAAATAAATAAATAATTGCAAGTTCTTCATGCTCATGGTTGGCTTGGTTTTGAAACAGCTTTTGGGTTAACTTGTCCTTGGAGTGACACTCCTTGTTTGGGTGGACATGCAATTTTGACTAAAATGATGTTGCTCTGCTAAGAAGCTCAAACACCGATGTGTGACATGGATAGTGGATGCAACATGACACGGGACTGACACATAGACACTTGATTTTTCAAAATTAGTACGCTTGTAGTGGACACGTAGTTATTAGAAAATATTTATTCTATTAGCTATGTGTTTGTAATTTGTTTTATTTTTTAGCCTTGGAGGAGATTGTATTTGGTTGAGAACAATAAGAATTTTTTTAATAGTGTGTGCATTCTGCTACTATCAATAACAAAACCCAATTTCTTCTTGCTGTCTATATGTTTGGCGTGCATTCAAAGAGTGTCCAAAGAGTGTCCAAGAGTCTTGGTGTCCAACACGTGTCAGACATGGATTCTCGAAGTTGTGGAGAGTGTCCATGTTTCTTAATTCCTATCAAAACTCATTTGTTTATGGTTATGCATTTGAGCACAAGAGTAATCATTAATCAGGAGATAATGGTTAACCACTGTAGTGGAACATGGGTTACACATTTATCTGCCTTTTTCACCATTAGGGGTTTAGTTTTCTTTTTTTGGGGGGGGGGGTCCTCCCGAATGAAGCCTAGGGCTAGATCTAAACTGGGAGTTAAGGGCAGTAGAGGAGGGACTCATTCGCACTAGGGGCTGGGCTATGTGAGGGTTGGATACACAGCCTCAAGCTTGGAAGGTCAGGGGAAGGGACCTCTAAGAACTTGAGCTCCCTTTTGTCCTCAACAATTTACTTGTCTTGTGTTTGGTTTCCTTGCATCTTATATTTTTTTTCGGTTTTCCATTCTGTTCTTGTCAACTTGCAGAAGAATCAGAAACTGATAGTGAAGAGTCTGATGTGAGTGGGTCCGATGGTGATGATACTTCTTGGATCTCATGGTTTTGCAACTTGCGAGGCAATGAGTTCTTCTGTGAGGTTGATGATGATTACATACAAGATGATTTTAATCTGTGTGGGTTAAGCAGTCAAGTTCCTTATTATGATTATGCTCTGGATTTGATTTTGGACGTGGAGTCTTCACATGGTAAGTTGTTGATTTCTTCTCTTTCTTATCTGCTGCACGCTAGCCTGTCTCTCTTTTTATAAGTGTTCAGTATACTAGGATTTTGGTGTTGATTGCATATTTGCATGACATTGGATTTATTGTCGCCTGCCTTGGCTTGGAGATGATGACTTATTGCATCCCCCCCCCCCCCCCAAAAAAAACAACATACTAAAAAAAAAGAGATAAGAAAGGGATTCCTATCGACTATCACCATAAGAGATCAATAGGATGAATTCATGTTTGTTTTCTGGATTGCATGGAGCATAGATTTAATTTCACTCTCGCTTATCCTCTCTGTCGATCCTTGCAAGAAACTGTTTATTCTTGATTTGCAGGTGATATGTTCACTGAGGAACAAAATGAATTAGTTGAATCTGCAGCAGAAATGCTCTACGGTTTAATTCATGCTCGGTACATTTTGACGAGCAAAGGAATGGCTGCAATGGTGAGGAAATATTTGTGAGCTCACTTTGTGTCATAACTTAGTATTTGAAAGTACCAGCTGATAATAACTCTTGTAATCTGGGCATGCACAGCTTGAGAAGTACAAAAACTATGACTTCGGCAGATGTCCCAGGGTTTATTGCTGTGGACAACCTTGCCTTCCAGTGGGGCAAGCTGACATTCCTCGTTCAAGCACAGTAAAGATCTACTGTCCTAAATGTGAAGATATCTACTATCCCCGATCCAAATACCAAGGCAGTATCCTTGCCTATTAAGCGTATAAGTTGCCGGCTTTGCTTAGTTCTTTCCTGTTGCCTCTTTTTTCTGCCTGCCTGCTTCCATCCAACTCATATTGATTTCTGATGTGCATCTCAGTGCTTACTTTTTGGCAGCATAAATTGTGACTATGCTCGGTAATTCCAAGTCACTGATTGCTTTTATGATACACAAGATTAAGTATGCAAGTTGCAGGGCAAGTGTGCTAACAACGGCAAAAGGTTAAATTGCTTGGTTTCTGAGATGGCGACTTTCATGGGGACGTTCTAAATTCATAGACACCCTGTTTTTGGATTGTCGGAGAATTGGCGTAACAAAGCTCTTATTCTAAAATGCAACATGAGTAGTGTTGGACTCGACATTTTTCTACGTTGTTTGTGGTTGTAGTCTAGAATGGAGTGTCAGGTGTCCATCCATATCCATTTGCAAGTGCTGAGTACCTGACGTGGCTGACAAACACACATCCCCCCCCCCCCCAAAAAGCTGTAGTGTCCATAATTTAGCAACAAATGGGGTTTTCCCTCCTTTATGTGTTTCCTTAATGCTTTCCAGACATTGATGGAGCTTATTTTGGCACAACATTTCCTCATCTCTTCTTGATGACATACCCACATGTTAAGCCTCAGAAGCCAAATCAGAGCTATACACAGAGGGTTTTCGGTTTCAAGATCCACAAGCCATGATCATATGTGAAAATTTCCCGGCTGGAGCACCAAAACCCAACCCATGGTCTCTGTACCATGAGAGACTACTAGCCTCCACGAAGACATCAAACATTTGAGGAGATGCAAGATCACAATCTCTGGAGCTGCGGAGCAATCATTCTTCTTCGGTTAGAAATGCTATGTTTGCCATAAACAATGTAACCAGTGGAAAGCAGTATAAATCCTGCACTTCAACCTGTGACTATTCACAATTTTAGCTGTCTATTCAAGAGTGTGTTATGTTCTGTACTTTCTCATGTGTTCAGATTTTGTGGTGGTTTTTTCCTCTGATTTTGCCATTAGTATGCAAAAGCTTAGCTGTTCCTGTATTTTTTTTCTCATATCTGCACTCGTAGTGATTTCGACTTCAATTTTTTGTTAATTTGATTTTGTTAACTGGTAACAAATCGATTGCAACAAGCTGTTCAGCTGAGCTGTCTTCATTCCGTTTTCTTATGTATGTTTTCCAGTGTGAAGATTGCTAAAAAGTTAGGACTAGGCAATGGTGTTTCACTATTTGTTTCTCAATCTAAGGTTGCTGAAACGACCACATGCAATTTGTTGGAAACGGTTTCTGGCGTTTATAATGTGAAAATTTAGGTTGTCAGTGCTTTTCAATAGGAACTATCTTGCAATTCGGAGTTGGCTCTAAGGCTGGTGGCCAAAAATATAATACGAAGCTTTTTGCTTATCATTGATAATACTAACTTTGACCTTGTTTACTTTTAATATTCAACCACTGAGTTATAAGGTGGTTGATCCCGCAAAGCAACAACATCGATAAGGTTTTTTCATATATGTGGATGGCGGATTAAAGGAAATTGATTGACTTTTACTGTTTATGTGTACCTGAAAAACGAAAATGTAAAAGTGAAATTTATGCTTTGCCGAGTCAAAACACTACATAATTTGGTGGTGTTACGTTAAAAGTAAATAAAGTAAAAATTAGTACTGGTGACTGCCAACCAAAAAATTTCTATTAATTTTAGTCACTACTCCTAAAGTTCATATTATTTACATCGCATGTCTTTGAGGAAAAACCTCGACAAGTAGGAATTTGAAGTAATGATTTGGTTGATTGGTTGGCCAATTTGGTGGTGTTATGATTGATAGGTATAGAGATCTAACTTCTCTTGGAGCACACTACCAGACTACCAGTAACCATTAAATCACTTTCCTGTTTCAATATAATTTAAAATATTCCACTCTTTTTTAACCTTAAATAGTTGACAACTTGAGAGTGACTTGGATTTTTATCCCCAGTCATAAAGCCGATGGTGTTTTTGAGCCATCCAAGTCAAATGGGCACCCCTTCTGTAGAAAGCAACAGAGACATTCCCCCAACACAAATGCCATGACTTGCATCATCTCAACATCTGGTGTTTGTGGGTGTTACTGTTTTTGATAGTCCACTGTAAGGGCCTTTTCTTTGTCAATTCTGTTTTTGAGTATTAATTGAACATAAAGACAAGTATAGATAAGGATGTAGATATTATCTTTTTTTAATATTTTTTTTATAGGACGGTTTAATTTATGTTGAAAATAGAAAAAGTGTAAAATAAAATTAAGACTTCTGGTTGACACAGAAATAAGAAACACCGCCTGAATGGTTAAATCTCTCAGCCCCCACCTCCACCGGTATCAATTCAATGTCATTGCTTCGTACCCAATAATTTCCCTTATCTAAAGAAATCAACTTCTGCCAACTGACATATTAATTCTTTCATAACATTTGAAGAGTTAACAAAAATAGGTCGCTCAAGTCGACACCTTTATATTTCAGACCATCAATTAGGTCGGATTTTGATTTTGATGGAAATCTATATTTTAATTGTTTCATACTCTTTCTTTCTGTGTGTGATCCTTATTTGAACAATAAATGAAAATGAAACTAATGAAATACTAATGAATATTCAAGCTGGAAAAATTATATTGTAAACTCCGATGTACAATATTCATGTATGGTGCTTCTCCAAGCCATGTATTTTTGGTGTACAACATGATACTTTTTGGTGAACAATAGCATACCTTTTAGTGAGAGAAATTTTTAGATATTTTAGCGCACAATAGATTAATTTTTGATGAACAAATAAGCATCTGCTAGCTTAAAGGTTCCTTTAGTGAACAATAAACTAGTATTTAGTGAACAATTTTGTTAGTTTTATTGAACAATTGTAAATTCTAAGGAAAAATGGAGGACGGTCAAGGGACATCGGTGAATTGACAGTGGGTGGGATGATGAGAGGGCAAATATGTTGAAATTCACACAGAAATATTGTACGTTAGGTTCTATGGTATAAGCAGAGCTGAAAAAGTCTGACCCGACATGATAACCTAGCCAGAATCCGACCTAACATTATTGAAAGAAACACGAACCCCGACATGAACTGAATCTATTTCAACTCGAAGTCGACACGATTTGACCATTTAGCTTGAAAATATGTTATTTTTCAATTTTGAGAAAATCTACGCTATTTTCAAGGTTGACACGAAATTAACCCGTTTATTAAATGGGTTGACCCAAACTGACCCATTACTCAGCTCTAGGTATAAGAATTGGTATAAGTTGGAGCATTTGCTTCCCATGTTGGGATTTTGAAAGAAGTGATTTTGTAAATTTGTTTCTAAGAACAAATTATATCGTAATTTCAGGATTATTTTGTGATTAAGCTAGGCAAAAAAAAAAAAAAAAACGCACTCCTTTTCTTCATTGTCTACATCCCATAAACCATTTCATTCTCACTGATCCCCACGTCATATACAAATAATGCTTAGTCATGCATACCAAACCAGAGTTCCTAGACAAGTGAGTGTTGATTTTTCCACCGATCTTAGGTAAAATTGCCTTTTCGGCCATTTGATAGTGGCATTTTTGTTCACATGGTTACGATTGCTTATATCTAAATTTCTTTGTATTAAGATCAGACGAGATACTATCTAGGTTATTAGAGCATTTTCAGCCAGAATTCTGACATGGCACGTCAGTAAAAGCTTTACAATTTTGAAACTTGCATTCCACTTTTCAAACCTATAGAACTTAATTTTAATCGTCCAATAAAAATATTTGTCATGGACCCACCTTACAACACACAACTTATTTTTCAAATTATTTAAAAATTATATACTTACTTCAAAAAAAAAGAAAAAAGAATTTTTTTTTAAAAAAACGAAAAGGTGGCCCACGGGGAGAAATGTCTGCCCGTTCTCCCCCACGTGGCACACCTCCTTCTCTCCTCTCAAGTGATGACAAGTGATAGCGTGGGGCCCGCGTTCCCCTTTTTCACGGTCGGCTTCGAATGCTCTTAGTGGTGGTGTTCCACATTTGCCCCCTAGCTCCCCCAACAAAAAACAAAAATCATAAGAAAAAATGAATAAATAGAAAAAGAAATAAATAAGAGATAAACATTGTACTAAGTACCTGCAAGACTACAACTTGAAACTTCCATGAAAAACAAGCTGGAGGTAAATTATGAGCATCAACACCGACGTGGTTGAGTCTTGTACATTGTAACAATTGACAAGTTCATGTTTCGCTTCTATAAGCAATCGATATATATATATAT
>JACYFF010031956.1:4294314-4307889 GCA_017589665.1 Selenicereus undatus | reverse complement strand
TGATTGGGGCTGAACAATGCGACATTAACCAATAACCATGAAATAGAAATTCTAACAAGTTAGAAGGCAACGGAACAAGAAGATGTTATGCGAATTCAGGCTGAAAAATTAAGTTATTAACCATGAAACATTGAAAGTTGAAACCCTAACCGAGTAACCGAGCTTACCTCAGCAAGTCAGCAAACGTGTGCGGCTGTCGCGTCGGGGCTGGGCTGAACGATCTGTCACTCCGTGAGTCTGTGGCCTACTGGCCTCGGTCCCGGCTGGCAATGTCGAATGCAGTCACGGCAGCCGTGGGGAACTGGGGATTGGTGGAGACTGGAGAGGGAGGCTCCGAGGCGAGGCTACGTGGGAGCAGCGCAGACAGTAGGCAATCTGGGCAGTGGGCAGAGATTAGAGAAGGCAAAGAAGGGGGTGAATTGCAGAACTGGTGAACCGCAAAGGGCAGGAGGTGTGATTCGTGAAACCGAAATCGTGAAGGGCAGGAGCTGTCGAAGACTCGAAGGACTGAAGGAGATTGAAGGGCAGGGCACGGCTGAGGAAACCGAAATCAGATGCAAATGGGCCTTTTTTCTTTTTTTTTTTTCAATGAAAGGTTGCTTCCTTAGTTAATGCCAATGGGCCGCGTCTTGCTGATAAGTGGCCCAATTCATTTAATTTTCAACATCAGCACTAGCATTAGTTCACATTCATATTTACATTTTTTTGGGCCTAATTTAAGGGTGTCCACTTAGTATATTTTCACAGAGTTCAAATATGGTTATTAGAGTTTTTTTTGGGCTAGGGGTGTCCATGGACACCCCTGGGCTACACATGGATCCGCCCCTACTGGTCTTCTAAGAAAGAGTAAAAGGGTTTAGCGTAGTTGACATGTTTTTCCTTGTATTAACATATGTAGACTTGAAAACAATAACTGTTGTCATTTGTCGCTTATTCAAATTTCAAACCAAATAAACAAAAGATAAGTGTGAACATGTATTCAGTTTTATATTAACTTTAATGTGTTGGGTCCAACCTCTATCTAGTTAGTACGAGAACAGGTAGAAAATACCCTTTGGTTTGATCTCTATTAGATGAATTTGACTGAGCATTCCTGAATTAGGGTCTACAAAGGCTTAAGTTTCAATGAAGAAAAAGATGGTGCTTGATGTTTGCCTGCAGGAGAATGCTTGAGCTCCCCCCCCCCCCCCTCCCCCAAAAAGGAAAAAAAAAAGTATTTTATGATTTTTATCTCATAGAATCGCCCTCTCTGTTTGCATAAATGTTTGCGTCTACATATTGATCTTTAACTTCCAAACTCTATAAAAGCACAACTCATGTCACATTAAGAGTTGTCATATTGCTGTTTAAAAATAATGATCTTCTCTTCTTTTTTTTTTTTTGCTATTATTATTTAGTCAAGAGGCTAAAGATCATAATATAAGTAGATTTTAAATTCCATAAACAAAAATACAACAGCCTAAAAGTAACTGACATCCCCAACTAGACTTGTACGGAACCTACTTCAACTCCTCTTCCACTGTGCCAACCAACACTTATAAGATAGTGCAAAACATATAAGGGTTGCTCAGTGAGCAATTCAAGGTTCGGAACTTGAATCCTTAAGTTTCAAGTTTCACTCCTAGTGTTTGAAGAAATTTTGGGAACGAAACTTGATACCTAGGGGTATTGAGTCCCCTCCCCAACCTTTGGAACTTGAACCCCAATCATGGAAGGCTCAAGTCCCAACCCCCGAAGGGCTCAACCATAAAGAAAGGGAATGATGGAAAGAGAGAGAGAGAAGCACTGGCAGCAGCGCCACCGTCGAGACCACCACCGCTAGAAGAGGCTTCGCTGCCGACCACCAACTCCTAAGGGATGATTATTTGTTTAAACAAAAAAAATAAAAAAATACAACAAAACTCAAGCCCCGTTGCAGATCTGTTGTGGGCAGTTGCTAGTCACCGACCATCATCGGAGTCACTTGAGCCTTCTCTTGTCCAGTCTTTGCCTTTCTCTCTTTTCGCCTTTTTGTTCGGGTTAATCCACTCACTCTGAAGGCCACCGACCCTTGCTTCCTTGCCAACCGTCGACCACCAATCTAATTTTTCAATCTGGTTTGAGCTGGTAGGTGAAAGATGGGTAGTGGCTCCAAGGCCTCTCTCGAAAACTGCTAGTTCTTCTTCTTCTTCTTCTTCTTCTTTTCTTTGGTTGATTTGGAAAAGAAAAAAGCAGGAAGCAAAGGAGAGGGGAAGGGTGAAAAGATAGGGAGGTGGCCAAAAAAGACTATGGGGGAGGATGTTGCTGGGCTAAGGTCACCAGAAGTGATGGAGCTACCCTCCACCTTCTCCCTCCCCACCCTATAGGGTGAAGGGAAAGGATAAGAAGATGATTTCATTCCATAGTTGCTCACTAAACATTTGGATTAAGGGTTCATGCCCCACTCCCAATCCTCAGAAATGTGATACTTGATTCAATTTCATTCCTTTTTCTCTCACCAAATATCTACTTGATAAACACATAAGCCAAAACAAAAGCAAAGATTAGACTAAAGTCCATGGAATGATGACTCATGGGGTAGCTGCTCTACTTGTTATGCCCAGTAGCGAATACTAGACATTTGTATGAGCTACCCAATTTCAGAAAGGAACCAACAACAAATTTAAATTGCCAATTGTGCAAGTGCAAGAATTCCTTTCTGTCACCTGCTCTGTCAAGGCTAGAGCTCTCTCTTGTTAGTTCACTCTGCTTGCAGATGTCTTCTGGCCAATAAAACAGCTTGTGCATTATTTTCTCCTCTGTACGAGGCCAAAAAAATAGTGACAAATCATATTATGCCGTGTGTAACATAAACAATTTTTGTTAACCAATTACGGACTACACATGTCAAATTTAAATAAAATGAAATTCTGGCTCATTAGATGTTGGCATGTATCATTAACGATGAACTAAACAGCAATTATTTTCTTTTAGAGGAATGTTACTAAAATGTGGGGCTATGCCCAATGTCCAACTCCGACCCTGGTCTTGGAGTCTGTAAATAGGGCTCTCCCCGCCTATTCTAAGGAGGTCAACAGTCAGCATCTGTAAATCTCAAAAATTCAGACAGCAAGTGACATCCAACTACAAAACGATAAGAATCAGAGCTAGCAAGACTTCAAAAACAAGAATCAAACCTTTTGTAGCTCAAATATTAATAACCACTCAAAGTTCTTCATGCATTTCTGCATCGATCGAGACCAAACAGCCCAACTACTAAGTGGTCAGTGGTGAGCTTCCATTTCCCAAGGGACTCTCTATCCTCAACCGTTGCGCTTCCCTTTCTCTTTCCCCACCATTATCAATTATCATCACCACCCACCATCTCCAACACAACGCAGAAAACATGCAAAAAATGGCATCAGCCATCAACAGGAGCTCTTCTTTCTCCTTAAACTCATCATCATCGTCATCATCATCATTATCATCATCTCTCTCTTCTCCCTTCATCTGCTGCTGCTTCTTTCTCTCTCGAAATACATGTGAATTTGACTTCCAAAATCCCAACTCAGTCAAATCAAAATTCACAAAATCAAATTTAACTAAAGAATCATGGTTACAAATCAAACTCAATCCAGAAAACACCCCATTTCAAGGTTTTTTTTTTTAAAAAAGCACTTCAAGTAAACAAAAACAAAAGCATCTTTCCGCCATTAAAGTTCATAGCCAATTAGGCGTAGAAGTCATTGCCAGTAATGGAAGTTCTCAAAATGATGCTACAAATGACATTCCTTGAGAATAGTTGAGATGGGCTCACCGAATTTAGTGAAAATTGCTGTGCTTAGAGCAAAATGGGTGGAGGTAATAGGGGTAGATTCGTCTTAAGTGAGGGATGAGATCCCCTAAACTAATTTGCTTTACATACATTCCTAGATAGAGGTGTCTGGTTGTTGGCTTTTTTAATTAACTTTTTGATATAAAATTATTTTTGAGGGCTTTTTGGAGGATCCAAAAAGTCAATTTGATGTTTTGTAAACAGTTTTTTGTAATAACTGTTTTAGTCCAAAAAGATAATTTATAAAAAGTTAAGATGAGTAACTTTTTGTAAATGGTTATTTGTATATATGGCAAAAATGTCTAATGATTTATTAGAACTATAGAACATGCCACTAGTGAAATCAAAAACCCTAATTCTAATCCAATTACAAGACATACCATAAGTAGCTAAGATGAGTAGCTTTGGATCATGCAAGTTAGTAGTGATGTTGATATTATGTTTATTTGAATATAATTTAATGAAGATCAAATTATTTGAAATTCAGACAAATTTTAATTTGTAAAAAACAAAGAAAAAATCTTGAAAATATTAAATTAGATAAAAGAAATAATATAAATTTCAATTCCACATAGACATCAAATAAATACATATAAATTGAAAAGAAATAAGATAAGTAATCAGTACAAACTATGTAGAATTAGCATGAAAATAAGGTTCCAAGCATTGAATTAATTTTTACATATGTCATAAATTTAATTCTTTTTGAAAATAAAATAAAATGATCAATAAATAAAAAATCATGTTCAACTAAAAATTCATGTAGAGAAAGGGCATAAATGAAATTTTAACAAATAACTTTTCAGAAACAAGTGATTTTATCAAACATTTTTGCCTAGAAACAATTGATTCAAACAACCAATTCTAAGTTTCTAACAGCTAACAACTACAATTAATAAAAACAGTTAACAATTAACAACTGATTATCAAACAAAGTCATAATTTTTTTGTTAAAGCAAAAATCTTGTTATGATAAATGATTAAACGTTCTATCGAGATGGAAAGGAAGAGAGGAGGCATGAAGGTTTCATAGAAAGCTGGGGCGTGGGGATGTGTACGTATGTACCAAACTACGAATGGCTGCTATGGTTATTAATTTGAATGGTTTAGATTTATCAAGTTGAATCAACGATTTGTATTTGCTTATAATTATAGTTGAAAAAAAAAATGTAGTAGAATTTTGCCTTTTTAAAAGGTTAAAATTACCCACCCATGGCCTAAATTTTTGAAAAAAGTCAGAAACTCCACCTGAACTGTTTGAGAGAACGGAAAAAAAGAAAAACGGATAAAATAAAATCAAATACCCGCAATTTTTGAAAAATAAAAATAGGCCGTAAAATTAAAATTAAATCAAAACAATGGAAATATACCAAGCACAAACAAGAACTGAGAGAGAGAGAGAGAGAGAGAGAGAGAGAGAGAGAGAGACTCAGTGCCTGTTCTTTTCGTAGGTAAATTGGATGGATAAAAGGGTGAAGTAGGTTGAAGTGGGTTGAGGTGGACTGAAGTTGGTATTTGTTTTTGAGATGGATTGAAATAGGTTGAAGTAGGTTAATGTAAGTTGAAGTGGGTTGAAATTGGTATATATTTTTTATGTGATGGGTTGAAGTGGGTTAAAATAATGAGCACGTAATTAATATGTGATAATTTATGAAGTTATCAAAATTTCACAGTTTATTCTTTTTTTATTTTATTTTTTTTATTTATTTTTTATTATTTTTAATTTTTAATTTTTAATTTTTAATTTTTAATTTTTAATTTTTAATTTTTTACTTTTTACTTTTTACTTTTTACTTTTTAATTTTTAATTTTTAATTTTTAATTTTTAGTTTTTAACTTTTAATTTTTAAATTTTAATTTTTAAATTTTTTATTTTGTAATTTTTTTTATTTTATTTTGTACTTTTTTTATTTTTTATTTTTTATTTTTTATTTTTTGAATTTTCTGTAGTTTTTGTTTGGAATAAAACTAAAAAGATTAAAAATTAAAAAATAAATACAAAAATTTAAAAATAAAAAATAAAAAAAAATATTTACAAAAAATAAAAAATAAAATTAAAAAATTAAAAATTAAAATAAAAAAATAAAAATAAAAATTAAATTAAATTAAAAATTAAAAATTAAAAATTAAAAATTAAAAATAAAAATTAAAAATTAAAAATTAAAAATTAAAAATTAAAAATTAAAATTTAAAATTTAAAATTTAAAATTTAAAATTAAAAAATAAAAGATAAAAAAATAAAAATACAAAAAATACAAAAAATAAAAAACAAAAATAAAAAATAAAAAATAAAAAATAAAAAACAAAGAACAAAAAATTAAAAATTAAAAATTAAAAATTAAAAATTAAAAAATTAAAAAATTAAATACAAAACATTAAATATTAAAATTTAAAAATTTAAAAATTTAAAAATTTAAAAATAAAAAATTGAACAAATATAAAAATACAAAAATAAAACAAATCCAAAGTGTGATCATTTATAAAAATGTAGTACAGTGAATTTTTTTAGTGCAAAAATGATTAAATCTGACGTGATACTTTATAAATTATTAAAAGTATAAAGATGTGGGTTTAAGTTTGTTGAAGTTGATTGAATTAGGTTTAGGTGGGTTGAAGTTGATTAAAGTTGATATTTTTTTTAAGTGAATTAAAATATTTTGAAATAGATTGAAGTAGGTTGAAGTGAGTGAAGGTTTACTATTAACTCACGAAAAGAACAGGCCCAAACGTCTTCTTCATCCAAATGAACTCTGCTGTCTGTCCTATGACTCCATCGTTGAATCTTCAGAGAACATCGATTCAGCCATTTTAGCTTTACATTTTTTTTGCAGATCCGCCAATTTTCTCATTTCCCCCTGCTAATTCAACTTCTGCATTCGAATCTTCAATTTGGATCTTGAATTTGATTTCTGGGAGCTGCAAATTCGTCATTGTTGAATTTCTTCGTGTTTCGATGGGCTGTGCTCTGCATTTTGAGAATCAGCATTTTTGCCGGAATTTGAGGGCTTAAGTTTGGAATTTAATGAGCTAGCTAACTAACGGAAGATTGAGAAAGAGATTGTGGAAGGCGAGTGTTGACATTTTAAGATTTCGAAAATGTCATCTTTGTCGGCGATTAGTGAGGAGTTGGGGGAGCTAGATGGGCAAATCAGTGACATATTTCGAGCATTGTCGTAAGATTTCTTGTTCATTGTCCCTTGAACGTCTGAAAGTTCCTATTTTAGTGTAATTTGACATTTGACATTTGACATTTGACATTTGACAAGATGGGTTAATAAAATTGTTGAAAAGAACTGCTTGTCGATTTTAAATTATACTGCCATAAGCCCATCTGTATTTTTCTTCAGTAGCATTGAAATTCAGTTAGAAGTTAATTAGCTGTGCATTGAAGCGCCAGATTTCAAATTAGTGCTGTTTGAAAGTTTGTATTCGCTGTATGTCATTAATAGTGTATCTGTTTGTGTATATTATCACTCAGCTCGTCACACTAGAGTCTTTCTCTGTTGTGTCAATGCCATTGCATGCAGCTAGGCGTCTCTTCTAGGTTTGGTTAGAGTGTGGACTGTGTAGTAATATTGTTGAAGCTATATAGTTTATAATTTATAAGCTTTGTTCGTCTGTTAGGTGGGGTGGGGTTCAATCCTACTGGGTTTAAAGAAAATGACTCATTAGGGATGGTTGTTTGGCATGGATCAATGTTGACCCTATTTGTGGATGTGGTCAGGTGGGATCAGCTTAGGGGCGGGGGTTGCTATTGCTGCTTGGGAAACTTGTCTTTAAACATCCCCGTCATTTATATTTGACCTTAATCAACCGAGCAAATATAAGCCCAAGTGAGGTTCCAATGCAAAACACGTCGGCAATGGTTCACCTATACCTTGTTTGTAATTTGGGACATGTACATTCCATCATCCCTAACTTTCCGATGTTAACCAGTTTTCCACTTTTGCTGACGCTCATGAATTCTCCTTCTTCTAGTGGAATTGAGGGATGTGTTAAATTTTATACCTAGATCTAATCGAGCTAACACATAGAAGCCCAAGTGGGCATCCATCTCATCAAGACCAATTGGCATTGAGTAATTCATTGGCATGTACGTTTGTATAAGGCCTTGTATTTCGTCATTCTGGATAAACTACCCACTTCAGCAGGGTCTTTTGGGGGGGGGGGGGGTCCTCTACGAGGCTATTGGAGATTGCTTCACAAGCACTAGGAAAAAAAGAAAAATTGGGAAATGGGACTTCAGAATATTATCCTTCTTGGCTTTCCATTCCCTGCCTGTTTGGCGCAGTCAGTTAAGCGGTATACTTTTGACTGCATCAAATTGTCTGTTCAGTTATCAACAATGTGCTGCTCAGAGTCTAAGAGTCTGATTATCTTCTTATTGCCCACCTAAGCAAAGAAGACGGATCCCGTTTCATGAATCGTGTTCTCTCTTGATTCTGTTTAAAATGACCTTCTGCAACAGTGCAATATGTACTAGAGTTATGGCCTTGGAGCGTAGTTGATAGTTTGTTTTTTTCTTCTTATTCATACAGGAATGGGTTTCAGAAGTTGGAAAAGATCAAAGATACAAGTAGACAAAGCAGGCAATTGGAGGAGCTCACTGATAAGATGCGGGAGTGCAAGAGGTACTTACTAGCAATTCTTTTATCTACATGCGGTGTTCAAATCTGTAGTTGGGAGTTTTTTGCAAACGTGCTTCATGTTGGAAGAGTTATACTTCATTTTATCTACATGTGGTGTTCAAATCTGTAGCTGGGAGCTTTTTGCAAACCTTTTTTTATCTACATGTTTCATCACTGCAGAACATGAGAAACCTGCTCGAGAGACTGGCTTTTGATAGGCCTGTACCAAGATGCTATCATCAGTTTCTATTGTGTGACATAGTTATGAATTAAGTATAAATAAGTTCAACACTACAAGCAGTTCTTGACTAACATGTATTTCTTCAAGAAATTTAATAACTGGGATTGGGATTATACCAAGCATCTCTTTCCCCTGCCTCTAGCTCTAGGAAAATGCATATTTTCCCTTGAAATGACATTAGGAGATAGTCCAGTACATGAAAAAAGTTCCAGAATTTATGTGTCAATATGTTTTGGCAAGCTGTAGCAACCTGTAGGTGCATTTGTGCATTGATGACTCTTTTTATATGGCATCTATGTATCTCTATTTCTCATCTTCTTCACTAGAAGTGCTATTGTTTGTTTCCCCTCAGGCTTATTAAAGAGTTTGATCGAGAAGTGAAGAGTTTAGAAAGCAGGAATGATGCGAATACAAACAAGATGCTGAGTGAGAAAAAACAGTCAATGGTTTTGCTTGCGTACCTTACACTACAGTTATTTATTGAATGCACATTGTTGTTATATATGCTAAAAGGGACTCAGTTAAAGTAATACAATGGATCTAAAGTTAATAAAGACACAGAGAAAGTTATAAGATCATTTTGCGTCTTGGTCATACTGACTCAGTATGTTGGGAACCAACAAATAAGTGAAATACAGCCTCTTTGTCATAGCTATGGAGCAGGCAGTAAACTTATATCCCTTAAGATAATTTGGATTTGGAATATAGATTGCTAGCTGGTAAACTAGATTGCTGTTTAGGCATGCAATCTGTCAAACTAAAGTGACATTAATATTGTCTTTGATGTTTCTGTGCAGATCAAAGAGTTAAATTCATACGTTGCTTTGAAAAAACAGTAAGTTGGCTTCTCTTGTATTATTATGCTTTTGTTGACAAAGACTCGCAGCCAGCATTTTCAAATAAGACTTTCCATTTCCAGTCTGCTTGTCAGCGGTCTCCATTCAAAGTACTTATCTGTTTTAGTTGATGATTGCAATTTGCAAGCATGATTTCTAAAGATATACTGGATATTGCCCACATGCCAAATGCCCCATGGTCAATCCGTGATATATATACTTTCTGCAATCATCGAAATTGTCCTGTAAAGGGTGTTTTGTTTTCCTTTTCTTGTGTTGGGCTGGAAGGGAGGGGGCTCAACTTGCTTAGTTCCAGCATGTATGTGATGATCTTTATCAGTGGAAACAATGATTCTTGAGAAAGATTAAAAATCTATGTGTATGCTTGTAAACAATTGAACAGTGATTGGATAACTTCGAAACATGTTGCTCTTTAGATACCACTTCAGGCCAAATAAAAGAATCTACATTATTTTATCATATTAGACTTGACAAAGGAAAGAAGAAGAGCAACAACAAAATTGGTGGAGAAAAGCCATTGTTTATTTCTAGGAGTGATTTAGCTAGTGATGGTGATGTAGAATTTGCGGAGTTGAGAATGTTGAACTGGTTTGTCAGGGTCCTAACTCATGATGTTAGGCCTAGTTTGAGTAGTTTCTCCAATGAGAGGGCCTGTCTATGCTTGAGAGTGCCAGAAGGATGCAGTCAATGGAGTGGAAAGTCAAAAAAGAAAACCCAGAGGTGAAACTGTGCTTATCATTGTGAGTGCATTTCCCCGACGACTGCCCCCCCCCCCCCCAAAAAAAGGAAATCAAGCAAGTCATTCATATAATAGATAGCAGGAAAGAGGGTTAGTCAAGGAATGCCAAGTTGATTGTTTAGGCCAAGTTGATTGTGTCTCCCACGAGGCCTAGTGTGGGACTTTGTCAAAATTGCATCTTTTGCATTCTTTTATTTCTTTTCCTTCTCTGTTGCACAGAACCCCCCCCCCCTCTTCAAAACAAACAAAAACCCCCCATGTGCATGCGGGGTTGAGCTGTTAGTCTAGAGCACTTTACTGCTGCCACGGATGATACTTCCTTATCTTGTATTTTTAAAGAACTGCCCATAGATCTCTTATTACGCTTATAGCATCCTGACATATGGCCCCTTTTTGTCTTTTTTGCATTGGCATGAATGTGAGCAGATATGCTACGAATATTGAAAATAAGCGAGTTGATCTGTTTGAAGGGCCTAATGAAGGGTTAGCAGAAGAAAATGTCATGCTAGCATCCTGTAAGCAAAAGCCATAATCCTTTTATGACTCCTTCTGGCTGGTGGTTTTTATTCTTCTTTTTGCTCACATCTGTTTTAGTTCTAGGTTAGAGCTAGAGCTATATGATGCAGACTCTAAAGGAGTTCATTAGTGAGGTTTTTTGCAAGCTCCAGATGTGGAGCATCCAAATTTTCAATCTTAAACTTTTCAAGGGAAAAGTTATAAACTTGTGTGTGTGTGTGTGTGTGTGTGTGTGTGTGTGTGTGTGTGTTTCCTTTTTCCATTGAGCAATGTACAAGATGTTTTATTACTCCAAAAAGGTATGAAGCCTGTAAGTAACAGGTCAAAACCCAGGCATAACAAGGTAGCAAGATTACTAAAGTCTCCCCTCTCACATAAATGTACTAAACTTGTGGCTTGTTTGGTTCGATGTGATCAACTTTGTAATGTTAACAAATTCGTAAGCTTGTTTCCATCACCATGTTTGGATCGTGAATTATGAGAGTATTTTGAGAAAATACTTCGTAATCGTGATTTTTACAAATTATGTAATCATGACTGCATTACAAGGTTGTATGTATTAGACTGATGTCACATTACATCCAAACAAACACCGTGTTGTCATCGATGAATTTATGGGATGCTTCAAATTGATAATTTGTTATATACCATGCACAAAATCAAGTCCAATTTTTGATTCATAATTAATATGAGAAGTTGGTTGTCTTTGATTTCAGCCTTTAGATATGCACATGGAAGGCACAAGTTTTCAAAATTGAAATGTTGCATATTTTCCTGTATTATCTGATTCCTTTTCTTGGGTACATCTCATTCTTCTTGGATCTGCTGGTGAGTCTTGGGTTTTCTATTTTGTAGCTATGACAAATGAGCACCTCATTGATCATGGAAACAGGATGATGGATGAAACTGATCAAGCCATTGATAGAGGAAAAAAGGTTTGTTATTGTATTTCAGAATACAAATGTGACCCCTGAGCAACTAATGGGTAATCATGTTACCGCTGAACATTCCTGATTATTGGAAATGCAACAATAAATGTTCTAGTTTTCTCATTAGGCTTGCTTTTTCTTCATTGGTGATCTTATGAATGCCAGTGATTTAGTAGTCGGATAACTGTCTTTGCCAGTGGCTATTGGAACATTCTTATTGCCGAATATTCATCCAGCTTGCTGTGTGGAGTTGTTATCCGAAATAAGCTAGTAGAACCTGAAAGAACATTTACCATTCAATTCACTCCATATCTTCGCAAAGTAACTCATTTGACATGATCTTTTTTACTTATAGTCTGACCTGCAAGTGGTCCAAGTTGGTCCATGATAATCAATGATCTGCAAATTTGTGGCTTTATGGTTGGAAAATGCATGTCCATCATTAGATGCTTCACAAACCTGCTTCGTTGATATTTATGTTCAACTTTGTGAATAATTGTGACCAATCTGAAGAAGCTGTTTTGCTCCGATTTGGTGACAGATTGTTCACGATACAATAAATGTCGGGACAGAGACTGCAGCAGCTCTTAAAGCTCAGGTGAGTCATTTGTAGAAGTTATTTTCAGGCTTTATATGGAACCATAATTTTCTTCTGTGCTCTGTAAGATAGATAGAACTATTCATACAAAACATGATTTAAAATTATATGGCTGTGCAGACTGAGCAAATGAGTAGAATTGTAAATGAGTTGGATTCCATCCAGTTCTCAATCAAAAAAGCTTCGAAGCTGGTTAAGGAAATTGGTCGGCAGGTCATTTTCTTCATCACATTTGTTTAATCTAGAATCTAGGTACCATTCCTGTTTCCTTAATACTTAGCCTCTTCAGGTTGCTACCGATCGGTGTATTATGGCCTTCCTCTTCATTATTGTTCTTGGAGTAATAGCCATCATTATCGTGAAGGTAAGATGACTTGTTTCGAGATTTTTTTTTTATGTTGATTCTAATTTACGTTGTCATTCCTTCGGTCCTCTCCTCATTTCTACTGGATAATCGTATCATTTTAACTCCATAAAACGATGCACGTTAGTGAGGTTTCAAAAGAAATCAGGTAAACGAGAATGGGTTCGAAGTTAACATTTTCAACTCAGGATATGCTAGCCTCTCTTTCCTGTCATCTCCCAAGTCCTCGCTTTGTGTACAGTATTGATATTAACAAGTGTAAATGACCTGACATTGGTGGTGGTGGAGGAATTACGATTCTTACCTCTGCCTACCAATGTCCATCCTATTTTTCCCACCTAATTATGGTTAGTATCCATTTCAAGGCTTAAAGGCATCTGCAGGATTGCAACACTTTCTCCTTAAATCATCCAGCATGCTAAGTATACTTATCGGATAAATATTCACAACAAATTGGAAAATTATTAACAGATTCCTTCCCTTGGGACTAAGAAGTAGTTCCCTGTCCCGTCCATATTTGCAACATCCTACTTTTGTGTTTACGCAATATATAGCAAAATCAGCTGATATCTTATGAGTGACTTACTGGAGAGAAGCTCTAAAGGATGTTAAATTTTGATGCTAATGACGTAGAAGAATAGGTGAGGAATAAGTTCAGAAATCCTTAAGGAACTAGAGATTAAAAACAAAAAGCTCATCTGAATTCTTCCTAGAGATTGTTGGAGGACAGAAGATCATGTGAGGATGTCTTACAGGTTACCGCCTCCCTATTTTCAAAGAGTGCATTGCCCCACTCACAAGCAAGGAAATGTAGGTTATGTATGCTTGATATGTATATGTGATTTATATGAACATCAGATAGATTATATTCCTCAATATTGAGAAAATGAGCTAGTCCTACTTTTCCATT
>JACYFF010031956.1:4289232-4294304 GCA_017589665.1 Selenicereus undatus | reverse complement strand
TTATCATGTTTTTCAGATTGTGCACCCAAACAACAAAGACATCATGGACATTCCTGAGTTGGCACCACCGGCTCAATCACGAAGATTGCTCTCATCCCCAAATTGAACCCCAGAAACAATAAGTTGCTTCTCTCGAGCTTGTTCACTAGATTCATCATTTTACTAAATCGTCGTTGATTTTTTCTGTTTTTCCAGAATATGAGCTGTTTAGTACTGGTGAAATCCAGCTTCTGTAATATATATATATATATATATATATATATATATATATATATATATATATATATATATATATATATATAGATATATAGATATATAGATATATATGTATGCTAGATCATAGATGTGGCCAACCCTGTAACCAATGGCCAGAAGTACAAGTTCCAGCATGTCAGGGGTCGATATGCAGGGGCTGGGTGTAAGATTTGTTGATTGTTATTTCTCATATTACAGTCAATGATGGGCATGAAGATCCCCTTCTTTTCAACAAGTGAGAAGACTCAAATATTCAAACAATACATTCTTCCTTTTTTATTTTTTTAAATCTCATTAACACAATTATTGAAACCAATTTATCAATGTTCTATCGTTATATACTTACATGCTAGATCATTGATGTCCGACCACTATGTACGGGCTTGACTAGCCAGATTGTAAAAGACTGGAGTTAACTCGATGAGTCCTTAGTTTGGATGTTTATTAAGTCGAGCTCAAGCTTGATGGTAGTCGCCTGTCGCCTTTCCTGCGCTTGTTTACGTATTTTAGATAAGAATTAACCAATGTTTCATAGTTTCACTTTTGTGTTGATCTATATGTCATAGTTCAATATTAAGAACATATATTTGATTATTATTTATTGGGAGCGGAAATTATAGTGTTTTAAAGTTAAAAAGTTTAAATAATTTTTAGCTCTATGTCATATAAGGATTTAAACTCATTTGTCGGGAAAGTTTATTGTGGAAGTTTAGATTTGACTCGGTTAAAACTTAGCTCCGTCAAAGCTATTTTCAGATTCGTTTTGATTAAAACTTAGCTCCGTCAAAGCTATGTTCAGACGCGTTTTGATCAAGCATGGCTTAGACTAAAAAGTTCAGCTTAGTTACATCCCCTAGGCTTGACCCTTCGTTTTTTTATCAAAAGAATAAAATTGCATGTCTTTTGGTTTAGACACTATATCTTTTTCTTTTTTTTTTTGGGTCAAGGGAAAGAAACTTTTTGATTCATTTCCACAGAGATAACATTCAAGATACAAGGTTTCTCTAATTAAAGTATGAGCTGCTTGAATTTTAATCTTTTATAATTAAAAGCACGAGTTAAAAAAAAAAAAGAATAAAAACTCATCCTGTATTGAAATTTATGTATCATTAGTGAGTCAACACATGGAACAAATATAATTTAAATGATCACAGACATTCTTTTGAACAAGAAAATGATTTTTTTTTTATTGTTTTTAAAACAGTTTGAGAAGATAATAAAATTGTTCTTTGTTTTGTAGGAAAGTTTTTAGTGAGCTATTAAAATTAAAGATCAATATTCCGAGACTTTCTTCTCTTTTTTTTTTTGCAAAATAAAGGGAAGAGTTCATTAATAATCAGTATTTTTTATCAAATAGCACTTACAACGTAGGTTAGTCTCAAACAAATACAAATCTTATAATTAAAATACAATCTCCATTCCCCCCCCCCCAAAAAAAACCAACTTTTTATCCATTGATTGCTCAGCGTCCCACTTATGTCTTTGTTTCCGACATAGCTTGGAGAAAAGATCTATAGATTTGAAGAAACTTCTTGGTGGAAGATTTGCTGATCTTATGTAGTTTTCTTCAGTGGGGCGGGATGTCCTTTTGACGTAGATGATTGCATTTGAAATCGTTCCAAAACTTCCTTCCCTGTGAAACTCTTTTGATTTAAAATTTGCAAAAAATAAAGTCAGACTTATTGAAGTACTAAAAAACCTAATGTCGATTGAGAGCAGTTCTATAATTGAAGAAATTATTTTTCGATTTTAAGGTACTTTTATCTAATAGCTTAGGATTTTATAAGTCACTAACTATATTTATCATAGTATGATTCATGGTCATTTCATCACTAACAGTAAAACTGTAAGTTATGAACTGGTTAAAAATTTCAATTTTTTTCATATGAATATTTGTAAGATTACAGTTCTTTCTCAAATTATTGTTTTCTAATTGAAATTCACAGGCCGTGGGTGATCATGAAATTAATGCATCATATACTTGAGTCAAGGTGAGGTCAGCTGGAATTAAATTAAATTAAATTTATTTAAAATAGGGGCTTGCTTTTTGGGCTTCCCAACCAGGAACCTGCCTTTTGTCTTGATTATTAGATTATTAGGTGTTGACCATGTCTCATGTGATACCTGTGACTATTGGTCTATTTTCTTTTGTTTAGTCATTAAGTTTTCAAGAGTTCAAATTAATTTGCTAATCCTCTATTTGGATTTTGAATATCATGGAGGGAGAAAAATTACAAAAAGAGATTAATATTTAATAGATTTTAAGTTAATAATAAAAAAATGTGATAGGAAAATGAGATGGTTTCCCATTTCGAGGCCATGATTAATGATTTTTCCGAAATTTAAAGTTTGCTCATCCTGGAGAAAATTGATAAAGATATCATTACTTAATACATGTTATGTTAATAAAAATAATTAGGGAAAGGAAGATGAGTTGTACTTTATTCCTAAATTTCTAATAAATATGAAAATCCAATGTAAAAGAAGAGTCAAAATGTGGAGGCAAAGTCTCAAAGCACATCACGTCACTCGTTGCTCGCTGGTCAATCAACTAGATTTGGTAAACCTAATCCCAGGGCCTTATACACGCTTAAGAAACTTCACTTAAAAATAAGATATGTGAACGCCCCTTCAATGTTTATGTCAAGGATATCTTATTGATGGTTTTAATTATTTGAGATGAATTTATAATGCTATAACTAGGGATAAAATGGTAATTTTATCCTATTTCTATAAACATCGGCTTAATGTTGGAGCCCGTTCATCGTAGGGGTGAGTATGAACAACACTTCTCTCATGGTGATCGCTTCATGTGATGCACATGGGTTGTCCCCTTGTCCGTTTATGTGCATCGCGTAAGGGCCGCATGTGGTATAAGGCATAGATATGTGTAGGAGTTCACACAATCACACTTCACACCATATACAACAACATGTTACATATGCATTGTATGAGTGTCATGATAGATAATACAACTCATCTCGAGAAGGCAAAAACTTCCAAAATGAATGATGATATTTGTATGGAAAGCTTGACACTGAAGGCTTATAAAAGTTGAAACTGGTGTCGATTTGTGGGATATGTAAATTTCAATGGAGTGATCAAAATTTGCTAAGAAGTCCCCAATTTGTATACACGGAAGTTAGAAAATGCAAGTTGTTAGACTTTTTATTATATTTCTAGGGCGTCTTTGGCAACAGTATTTTGGGTAACGTTTGACGTTTTGACTAAGTCAATATAATATACTCATCAGGTAATTTTTGGTGTTCGGTAACATAGTATTTTGACTAGCACTTCAAGTAGCGTTTAGCGTTTTAAGCAGCGTTTTTGAAAATTTAATAGTATTAACGTTTTGCATTCAAAAGCAGTGTTTCATTTTTTTTTTTTACCAAAAAATATCATTTGGAAATTATCTATATACTTTTATTCCAATTTACATTAATCAGCTAACACAACAGCTAAATTTACCGAACACATTTATTTCAACTACTCATCCAAACCGCTATCCGCTAACAGCTAAATTAGAAACGTTATCTGCTACCTAAACTGCTATCCGTTACTTGAACCGCTAATTTTACCGAAAAGACCCTAATTTTAATCAAACTATAAAATTTTACCCGAAAATTTCATGAAAGTCCGACAAATTCACAACAACAGAAGCCAACAATCATTAGTCTAGCACTGAAGGAAAAGATCAGCACGATAGTTTGTGTTAGTAGCGTATTAGCAGTATATCAACACAGAAGGACAATAGCAGCATATTAGCAGAACATGCGTCCAGCCTCAGTTAATCGTCTAGCACTGAAGGAAAAGATCATTAGCCTCAGCGTTCTTCTCATCGATTAGTTGAAATCGACTAACTTGACCATCTCCTCATCCTATGCTTTGTGGGAACTTTGTTGTTCTTCTTCATACTTTTAATCGTGTACATTTTCGCAACTAGGGGTTTAAATGGGTCGAGCCGAGCCGAGCCGAGCCCGAGTCGGCCAGGCTTGGGCTCTACTCGATTAGTTAAAAGTCTCGGCTCAAGCTCGGGCTCCGATGTATAATGCTAGGCTCAAGGCTCAAGCTCAGCTCGGTATTCTTTTTGAATTTATTTTTTATTAAAAAGTTTTCAAATTTAAGTCTAAAGTCACAACTATATTCTACATTTTTACATTGGATTCAAGAAATAAGGATCGGAATAAAATTTTGTTGATTCTAAAGGATGTTTCGTACTTTCAATACAAGCACATAATAAAAAAATGAACTAATTAAGCTAAATCGAACCAAATTGAGCTGAGCTGAGCTGAACCTTACTAGGCTCGACTCTGTTTGCTTTCAAGCCGGCTTGGGCTCGGCTCGCGCTCAGCTTGACCCAAGCTCGAGCCAAGTTTTGACCAAACCAAATCCAAAGACTTGATAAGAGTATTCGTGGTAAACAAGTTTGACTCTCAATAGTAATTTTAGATGTTGATTTTGAGTTTGTCCAACTGAGACTCTTAGTGGTAAACAACTGTGCGCCGCCCCTAAAGCATCAAGGTGGTGAGATTGAAGGTTATTATCATTCAGGGTAAAGACAAGGTTAATTGTACGGATAGGACAGCACAAGACACGTACGACATGATACAATGACAAGGAAATGATGGGCATCTTTTGACTTTCAATAATTGACCAAAAATACTGCAGGTTATGTTTACCACCATTATTATGGACCAAAAAAAAAAGAAAAAAGAAAAAATGAGTAATCAAATAGTTGTTTTTTTTTGTTAGTGTATTGCATGGCAGCTGTGAGTTGGAATTCACCATTTCACCCATTGGAGGGTCCACACGTGAAC
>JACYFF010031956.1:4186732-4284232 GCA_017589665.1 Selenicereus undatus | reverse complement strand
CAATATACCCACATGAAAAGGTTCTAAGAAAATATTTCAGAAGTTGAAACGTTTGAGAAACAAAGGTAACAAACCCATGACCTAAATACTTAAATAACATAAACTATAATGGATAACAAAGGAGGGGTAAAAGTTGTACGAAAGCAGCAAGCAATGATAAAATATTAATCTGGCAAAGAGCAGTCTACAACTTCAACAATCAAAGGTGGGGAGTGGTAACACGATTGCGCTGATGGTACTACTAGCATGCAAAAACAGCAACATAAGATAGCATTAAAGCGAGTACAACACCACATATTTCTTATCATTCAGAAGCCAACATACTGTAAGGAAGCGAGCTATCTAATGGTCAAAACCTTAATCTTAGACCTCTACAAATTCCTATCTTGAACCATGTTCTCTGTTAGCTGTAAAAATTTCAAATCATGTCTAATCACCTCATCTCAACTTTTCTTAGGCCACCTGCAAAGTTGTTTCCACACTCATCCTTTTTCATATGACCAAATGATTGGAGTCTGGTTTCTCTCATCTTATCTTCTATGGGTTCAATTTTGCTTTGTTTTTAATCACCTTATTCCTTATTCTATCTAATCTCGTATGACCATAAATTCACTGAATTGTCCTTATCTCTACTACAACCAAGCTATGGACTTGGGTCCTTTTTATTGGCCCACACCAGGAGTTATACAACAGTGTTGGTCTAACTACCAGACGATAAACTCTGCTGTTTAATTCCATAAGAATCCCCTTTCTCTTGAAAGAACATGCCTATATATTTAAACTTCTCTAACCTTGGTATTGCTATCCCATCGACGGTCGCTTCTCCATTGCCCTTATCCCCTCCACTGAAACCACACATCAAGTATTCAATTTTCGATCTATTTAATTTCAAACCCATAGACTTTAGGGCATGCCTCCATGGCTCCAATTTATAACTAACTTCATCTCTAATCTTATCAGTAACGACAATACTATTTGCGAACAATGTACATTATAATATCTCATTTTGGATATATTTAACGAGCTCGTTCATAATAATAGTGAAAAGAAATGAACTTAGACCCTGTTTTTTTTCGTTAGTAAATTCGAATTTACTAACTTCAACACACTTCAACCCATTTCACTGACTTCAATAAAAAAAAATTATTTTTATCCACTTCAACCAATTTTAACAAAAAAATATCTACTATAACTCAGTTCAACCTACTTCGATCAATCTCAACCAACTCCATTCATTTTCTAATCTATATTTTCCAGTGAAAAGGGAAGAACCTTAAAGTTGAATCCTATGAGTCGTGTGGACTAAATCACTGGAGTACATAGGAGATGATCTCGTAGGCCCAGTAGTGTTGAATTTTGCTATGTGAACTCGGGACTCGTTTGTGGACAAAAACCCAGAAAGAAAGGTGGCTTCCGTGTTCTTTTCCATGGACTACCTACTCAACATCAGGTGATCAACACAGTAGTCGACCCTCTCTTTCCATTTCATTGTTTCCTTGTAGTTGTGGTCAATTCCATGCACGGCTCTCTCTCTCTCTCTCTCTTCTCTGTTTTCCTCTTAGAATTTTCAGCTGTTTTCACATTTGGTAGAAATTAGTATATATTTTGATTTTTTGGCATATCTTTTTGTGAAGTCCCTCTTGACGACCTTGACCAACATGATTTGCATTAAGGCCTCTTGACGATTTCTTTGACCGACACTTCTCTCTATCTTCGTTCCCTTTCCATCTTCATTTTTCTGGGTTTTCTTTAGAGGCTCCCAATTTGCTTCTTTCAAGTTCCCAGAAATCCTATTTTCTTGAATAATTTTCTTGTATAATTTTCAAATACACCAGTTTTTACTTGCTACTATTCATCTGGGTCTTGCTATTTCCTCTCATTTTCCCGTACATTAATTGAATTCTTACTTGGGTTTCTTCTATTTCCTGTTTTTGTATCAGGGTTTGTTGTTTCTTCTCAAAAGATTTCCCCTTTATCTCTCTCCCTATACTTGGTTTTAGGTAGGTTTAGTGCTTGTTGTTTGAGTGGTTGTTTCTCAAATTATCAAAAATGAAGTGTTTCTATTTGTTCAAGGAAAAAAGCAAGGACAAAAAATCAAAGTCAGCCCCTGAATTGAGGGAGCAAACTCCAAGAAATGTTCCAGAAAATAGGGTATCTAGGTCTGCAAATTCAGCCTCGTCATCAAGTATACCAGAGTTGTACAAGGAGAAGAAGCACAATTTGAGGGTTTTTACCCTTGATGAGCTCAGAGAAGCCACCAATAATTTCAACAGGATGTTGAAGATTGGGGAAGGTGGTTTTGGGAGTGTTTATAAAGGGACAATTAAGCCCCCAAATGGAAAGGGTAATCCTACTGTCGTTGCCATTAAGAAACTTAACAAGTATGGTATGCAGGTATTAGTTTGGTTTGAATAATTTAACAATTTGTTTCTATATTTGGGGTTTTTGCAGTTGAGAATGCATTTGTTAAGATTATTTAGTTTATATTAGTACAATGTTTTTATGATCTTGATTTCTGAATAACTAGTTACCATGAAGATCTCACTTATGCAGTAAACCCCCTTTGTGTCCTCTGAGAGGATGTCAAGTGGGTTGTTGTTGGAGGACTTAGGTAGCGATTCCCCCTCCCCAACTGGGTTTTGCAAATTAGAATGATTCTAATCAGAATTCAATCGGTTAGGACAAGATCCTCTAATGCAAATAACCTTTCACAAATTGTCAATGAATTTGTGGAAGGAGGATGGAAACTTGAGTCATTAGGAGTCTTAGACACTGGATTTTGATCTGAAATGGATAAGGTATCATATTTGGCTCTTCATTGCCTGACTTTCATTGGTGAGATGTTCTTTTTTTCTTTTTCTTTTTTTTTTGGGTTCATTGATGACTCTCTATGTGGTGTTTGAGAGGTACACCCCCCCCCTCCCCAAAAGTCATTAGGCAGTAGCAGAAGTTGTTCACTTGTTTGACTGCCTGAGGGTAGTCACCACTGACTTTTGACTTTGGCCAATGCATACCAGCGATGTGCCACTGATGGAGAAGACGTGGCATTGTTCCTTAGGTCATCTCGACGAGTGTACAACTTCATGAAGAAGCCATTGGTTATTTAATTCGACAATGACCTATATATTTTGTAGTCTTTGTAAAAGCGCATTAGATTTAGATGGGAGTAAAGTTTGTCACTTCTGTTTTTGTGAAAACAAGATTGCGATAGTGTGATTGGATCTATTGTCTTCTTAATTATGCTCCCAGGTTTATTCTGCAATGTAGAAAAACAGCTGCCCTTTTGCTGTCCTTGATTTAGCAGTCTATGTAGAATCTCTCTCAGTTTACTTTGTATCCTTTGGGCAGGGCCACAAGGAATGGCTTGCAGAAGTTCAATTCCTCAGTGTGGTTGCTCATCCAAAACTGGTGAAGCTTGTGGGTTACTGCGCTGTAGATGGGGACAGAGGGATCCAGAGGCTGTTGGTGTATGAATACATGGCTAATAAAAGCTTAGAAGATCATTTATTTGGGACAAAATTGCCTCCTTTACCATGGGTGACAAGGTTGAAGATAATGTTGGATGCAGCTGAAGGATTGGCTTATCTGCATCATGGGTTGGAAGTTCAGGTTAGGACTCCTTTTACTTAGTTGATACAATATTAACATGTGCCTTAAATTGATTCAATTCCTTAGTTCTAATTCTAAAGATCTAGATTTAGGCATCCTTGTCTTACCCCACTGAACAGAAAGGGTATTTTGGTACACTGTATTCCTAATTTGATAAGTTGTAATCACTACTCTTTTCCTTGAAGTTGAGGGCATTTTCATGAAGAGTTGACAAATGCATGCATACTTTAGACCATAAATTGTAGTCAAAAACCATTGTGGCAGAATAGGAGCATGTTTTGAGGTAACAAGAAGGAGTTGCTTGGGCATGGTTTTTGGCATTTAATACTTTCTATTCTCTAGTTAGGTTTGCTTGGTTGTGGAATTGATAGAATGGGACAAAGACAATCAAGTGATTTTGAGCTGTTGCTTGTTCTGCTTCTGGTCAGGTAATATTTCGGGACTTTAAGTCATCCAATGTGCTGTTGGACGAGAACATGAATGCAAAGCTATCAGATTTCGGGATGGCCAGAGAAGGACCTACTGGGGACCGTACACATGTGTCAACTGCGGTGAGTTCTCTCATCAATATTCCCAACTACTCTACCAGCATTAAGGTTCTCTTTTCTGAATTCAATGCTTCAAAACTGGGCTGCGAGGTTGATTAACCATAAAATTCTTCTACGTTGCAAGTATCTAGATTAGGGTCTTTTATCCAGACCCATCCTTTCATAAGTGTAGACTGCCCTATTGAACACACCCTATGTTTATATCTGCGTTTCTTTCGCCTTCATGATCCCTTTTTCATTATAATACTGTTTTATGCATCCCTGTCCCAGCATTTCCTTTTATTGCCTTGCCCTTATTAATTGATGGTTCAATATAAAAAGGCCAAGGTGGGCCTCAATATATTAGGGTCAGAAGTTAGAACACCAAAGATGCAAAAAGCCATGTGCTAATGTTCAATACATGTAAAAGTAACAGTGATAGTTAGAGACTTGCTGGACATATTATTGGGAGTGATTTCACATAACGTTGCAGACCAGGGTCGGCTTGGTAATAAAATGTTTCCGCAATTAAAGATGGTTTTGGATGCTAGACTGTCCAGATAATTTATGCAAGTTAGCCAATCTGTTGATCCCTTTGAAGCCCGGAAGGACTATGTGGTATAGGGAATCTACATAGCTATGTTTCTGACTTCCTGTATATCAAGAGCTAAATTTTCTGTTCGTGTCCTTGTCGTGATCATACTGTGAGATCATATGTAGTTTTTTTTTTTTTTTTTTTTGAGGGGGAGGGGTAGGGGTCTGCGGACTGTTGTAGGGTGAGCTGGGCTCAAGTCAGCTTGGCCGACAAACAGAAGACGACCATTCTGAGACAAGTTAGGCCAGTCAACATATGGCCTGCTCAGTTTGATCTGGGTGGCTGGTTTTGTCATCATAATCCATGATTGATGGAAACACTCGATCTTGGAAATTCAGGATTGTTGGAAGTTGCTAATTGGGTAATTCAATATGATAGAACCTACTTTTATATAAAAAATCAGTTTTCGGCAATTCTTTCAGATTTAGGATTGTAATATTGTGAAGCAATATCTCAGTAATTTGGCTTCAGTGATAAGCTGTCAGCATTTTTTTGAGCACCCCTCGGCTCCTTCTCATTTGTAGGTATGACTCTAGGGGTACAAGTTTGTTTTTGAGATGATTAAACCGTTCTCCTCTTCTTTTTGTGCTTAATGAACTGATAACATATCTTGCATACTTGACTTCCAGCCAGTAGGGACATATGGCTATGCAGCGCCTGAGTACATAGAAACAGGCCATCTGAAGCAGAAGAGCGACATTTACAGTTATGGGGTGGTGCTTTATGAGATCTTGACAGGAAGACGAGCCATAGAGAGAAACCGCCCAACAGCAGAGCAGAAGCTGTTGGATTGGGTAAAACAGTTCCCAGCTGACAGTAAGATGTTTCGCATGATCATGGATTTTCGGCTTCGCAATCAGTACCCCGTAAACGCGGCTCGTAAAATAGCAAAGTTGGCTGATAAATGTCTAAGGAAGGAACCTGCTGGTCGGCCTGACATGAGTGAAATTATTCAGGTGTTGAAAGGGGCAATATTGGAATCCGAGGGGAGCTCCTCCATTCCACAGTCGAGTGGAACTAAGTAGTGATCGGGATGATAGCACGTCTTGGGTGAGACTATCTAACCTAAAATTATAGCAGCCAGCAGAGCTACTATCAGAAATTGAGAATGGAAAACAAAGGTATTGGGTAATGCATGAACCAACATACATGAATAGGTGGTCTCACAGTGAGACTGTCTCATACTCTCGTATACGAGTTTCTATGCTAAGATTAAGAGGAGGATTAAATTCCACCAATCTTCCAGTAGCATTGTTACGTCCTCCGATTGTATGACTGTTATTGGGGTGTCTACATTTGTTTGCCATTATCCTGGAGGAAATAAGGTGATAGGATTAGTGAGAGTGATCATTACATATGAGTTAGATTCTCTTTTTTCCCCCCTCTGTTTTTTTGGGGCTTATTTAGCTGTGGGGTGGTGATTTTTCTACTTCATTGGATCATTCTGGGGTATGTACATGTGTGTAATCAAATTTTATGATGTATTTACTTCTGAGAGATGCATCTTAATTTAATTGTCAAACTATCATTGTTGATGGGTATATGCCCCCCCTTCCCTTTTCCCCCCCAAGGGTAGACGACAAGTGCTTTCTTGGATGTCAATGTTATTTCTTATTGAAGGGCCAAAAATCACCTTCTGCGGGTACTTTAGGAGATCAACAATCATTCATTATTTGTCGTCTCAGGAAATTGTTCAATAACTTGGCAATTTGTCATGTAAAACAAGTAGTTTAAAAAAAATCCTAGTATTCTGAAATATGCATGATTGGATTATTGACTATCACTTTACTAGTTATTGTAATTGGACATCAATAGTCCATTCGATCAGTGTAAGTTGACACTTGAAGCTATGAAGATTACAATGCGCCATATATCATTTGTTATTTTTAATGAAACTTTTCCAACGTTTATACTTGTTAGCCAGTTTAACTAGTAAAACATTCAATAATTGGTACTAAAGATTTCAGTTAAAATCCTATCCTTAGTCCTCTTGCTTCATACATATATCTTGTTGCCATAGCTGTTGTAGCGGAACCAACACAGGTTGGTTAAAGTGATTTGACGATTGTTTCTCTTAAGCAAGGTCTCAGATTCGAGTTTTGTGAATGGAGAAAATCGTTGATGGAAAAACTCTACCTCTTAGGACTAACAGTCGCTCGATTTCAGTAAAATAGAGAATCCAAGATCAAAATTGCCCTTTTAACGAGAACCATCCTCTTTGGAAAATATCTTCATCTAGCATTGCATAACTGATGAAGATGGATTGAGGTCTAGACTAACCGTCCGTAGGAATAGGTTTTGGTCAGTTGGTGGGTGCGTCAAATATTCGGTTGCTCAGAAACCCCAAATCCCGCCATTCTCTAAACCCTCACAAAAACCCCAATTTCTCCTTCCACTAGTTTTGCAAAATCAAAAAGAGCTGGCATTTGATTCTCACAGCGATGATGGAGAAGAAATTCACTCTCATCCACACCATTGCCACCGCCGGTGTTTTCTCCGCCGTTTCCTTCTGGTAATCTCTCTCCCCTCCCAACTCTTTGCGCTGAGATTTTGCTAGGAATTCACCATTTCAGCCGTTAAATTTCATGGAACTTTCATGAATTCTGATTGATTGATTGATTGATTGATGGGGTGGCAAGGTACGGCTTTATGTTCGGAAGAGAATCTGCTCGCAAGGAGCTTGGTGATCTCATTGAGGATCTTCGTCGTTCGAATTCCAACTCTGCGCGTCCTCCTCAGTCCTGACTGTGTACCCCTTCTCTCTCTCTTTATTTACCTCTGTTTGAAATTTCTTGTGTAAACTAGTATGCGGTTAAAAGGTTGATGGTGATGTTGTAGTGGTAACGTTGATTGATTGTGATGTTGTAATTGTTACGTTGATTGGTGATCTTTGTTATCTTGAGGATGTTTGGATAGTGGTTACCAAATATCTGTCATTTATTTTATCGTATGATTTGTTTGAGTTGATTATTTAGCTTAAAATAATAGAGGGTTTGGCGTGTGTTAAAGATGTTGAAGGTTGAACCTTGAGATTTGCAGAAAGCGAGAATTTTATTGTTGGTTTTGCCATTCATTCCTCCCACAGTGTCTCCATCCCCTATTGATTTGATCTTCTTAGCTGCACTGTTGGCATTAAATTCGACCATTTAACTCTAAGGTTTCCAACAACTCCGTTCCTCGTCCACTTAATCTCCACGTCCATAAATCAATACACTGTGGCATCAAACACTCACTTGGTATCACCGTACAATCCTTGCACATGTTCCTATTAGTCAGTTCAAGTACAACGTAGCCAACACTTGTCATTGCAGCACCACTTTTAAATGTCGCCTAGTGCTCCTTTTTTCCCCCTTGAAGTGAGTTTGCAATCATTAACTCAAAGCAACGGCAATAACTAAAATTTCCGTCCCTCCATTATTTCTCCTCTTGTACCCAAAACCCACTAGAATAATATGAGGCTACAATCGTAGACACTGGATAAGCAAATGAGCAATTCATAATGAATGCGCCTTTTCCATAGGCTTTGCAACTGCTTTTGGGCGCTTTGTGCTTGAGTGCTCTTTACACCTTTTAAAGCCAAATATGAGGCTCTTAGCGCCTTTTCCATAGGCTTTGCAACTGCTTTTGGGCGCTTTGTGCTTGAGTGCTCTTTACATCTTTTAAAGCCAAATATGAGGCTCTTACTATTCTACCTCCAAAACCTCTGGCGATGTTCAGGCATTCTTCCTAACAATCTAATTAGCATAATGGCTTCATTGGCACCATCTTGTAGATTTGAAGTCTGAACCTAAAATGCCAGAATTGGGAATTGAGTATTTTGGTGGTATATAATTCATTATTCACTCCAAACTATTAAGTCTGTCATCAGAAAAGGATTTTATAGTTGGGATTAGGGATGGCAATGGGCAGGATTCAGATCGAAATTATAGACATCAAAATCCGATCCAAATAATAATCGGATTTGAAAATCCGATCCAAATCCGACTTCATCGGATCGGATGTTCCATTCAAATCGGGTCAGATTCCAATTGGATTAAAATCGGCTATAATCGGATCCGATCCTATTATATATTTTCATTCATAATTTTTTCTTTCCATCCTTGTTTTTGTTCACCTGTGAATGCAATATTAAACACCTGTCAATGTCAAACACGATTTCATATTAGGCATAATTAAATATGTTAAAGTATGAAGGTGTTGCAAAAAGAGAACACCAAGTCATTCAAGAGGGAAATTGATGAAAAGTACTAGCGCAAGAGGAAGTGAAAAGAATACAACTTTGGTTGACATAGAGGTTAGATCGAGAAGGAGATTGGGAAGAGAGAGGAAGATGGTCAAGAGAGGGTTAGATATTAGGATTTTTCTAAATTCAAAAAAAGTGAAATTGTTTAGAAAAGTTTGTCGGATTGGATGGTAATTGGATCAAATGGAGCCTCCAAATTCGGTCTGATCCCGACTCGATTCATATTTTTTACCGGACTTGAACCGGATCATTTTTTTTTTCCAGGTTTGAATTGGATAATTTTGCCTTGAATAGGATCGAATCTATATCCAATTCGGACTACGCTATCATCCCTAGTTGGGATTTAATGGTATGGAGGCCTGTTAAATCTGTCAATGTCAGAATTGCGAGGTTCTGCTCGTTGAATGAGATTGTGCTAGTGACTGAGTTGGATTAATGTAGTCATTAGTAATTTCCTCCAGATGTTGCCAGTTAAATAATGATCTTGAAATTTGTTTAAGCACGTTCCATGAAGAAAATAGTTTTGTTCTAGAAAACAATTAGGTTCTCCACTAGCTAGGGTAGCTACACTGGAATGTTGTTTATCTGATGTGATTAACTGGTAATTGTTCGAAGAGTGTAGTGTTGTGTGATAGCCAAACTAAGTTCAGTGAAGTCAAAGTATGTGCAAAGGTCAGCCAGAACATTACCCAAAGTGCATGCCCTGTTGGGCTGTCATCTGGTAGTATACATGGATGGAGCAGTTCCCATGGAGGTTGGAGATTCTATGTAGTTAATAAAAGTATCAAAAGAGAATACCTTTTCTTTAATCTTCTCCTCTTCCTTTTTGATGGTTATGAACATTTATTTTGTTCTTCTCCTTCTACCAGAAAGGTGAGAGATTGGGTCTTTCCTCCTCCCCCCCTTTCTTTTTCTGTATGGAAGTCCTGATCTGAGGAGCAATGCTTAAAGCTGGTTGATTAAAATCAGGCAAAAAAGCTGTTCACTGGTTTGGAAATGGGATAGTTGTATTTGGCATTTTTTTCCATTCATTGTTTGACATTGCCTTTGAAACAGGCATACATATATGCAACGTGCTCTATACTAGATCTTGTTCATATTTATCCTTTGCACGGTATAGGAGTATGCTAGTTTGCTTCGATACACATTAGGGTATGTATGCATCTTACACAGGAGCTGGTTCCTTCTTCTTCTCTGTTATGAATCCTACGTAAAGGTTTGTTCTGCATAAATCACTTGCTGAAAGTCTCTGGTTTCTCCCACCTTCTGACATGCTCTTTACAAACTCAACAAAATGCCGCCAGTTTTCTCCCTCGAACAACTTCTTATTCATTCGTAAATATGTGAATGCACTCAATCCGCTTCCAGAATGTGACTTGCTGGTTGCTAGAACTTGTCCATATGCACTTGCGTCATATCTCTCCAATGCATTTTCTCCAGCAAGTTCTATTCCGGTTTTTTCGGTCGCCAGTTTTACTTGTTGCACTAGTCCCTCTGGTGAGCAGTTTGCATGCTGTGGTTGCTCCCCATCTTTCATTTCCATGCATGTAAAGTTGAATATGACACCATATTTAGCAAACATTTTAGCTATTGGTAGGTAAACGTCTCTATTTCTTGTATTATAATATCCTGCTGTCAATTCAGCTGCATGCGATCTTGTTTTGTAATGCCAATGAATTCCTGCTACTTTCCCAGATAGTTTGGCCCCAGTTCCATGAAATACCCCCTCTGCAGCTGCAAGAATCTTCTCACCATGCTCAAGTAGCTTCTCACTGTACCACTTGAGGAAGAACTCTCCGTATACTGTAGTCCATGTTCCTTCTCTTCGAAAAAAACCAGTGTCTTCTGGAAACTGGTTGTACTGACCTGAATCATGTGGCCCACCTCGTCCCCATTCTTTTTGTCCAATTGCCTCTGCAGCTGCTTGCAGTGATGCTTTCATGTACTATTGATAAGAAAATGTGTGAATATAGGGGAGCCAGAAGAAAAAAAGGGAAACAGGATGAATGTGTACTTTTATTAGCTGCCCTAGCACTAATAACATATTTTCTTGTATGCCAAAAAAAATAAAATAAAAAGCTAATTACCGCAAACTATTTTGAATTTTGATGGACAATAATAGGATTTTGGTTTCTGTAGATATTTTACCTTGTCATAGCATTGGAACTCTCCAATTCCAGGGAATCTCCATGTCCCATTGCTTTCCGGATAAGATGGATACCTCAGCTCTCCACATGGGCCCATCCCTACTTGAATTTCCTGTCATAGGTTGTAGATTGGGTTTTGAAAGCTAAAGGAGAAGTTTCCTGATTTTTAGGAATATAGAATTTTCCTCTGCTGACATGTATTTCAGGTATATTTCAATCAATTGATGCAGCCTAGCAGTTTTATTGTCTTATCTTGGTGTAGGGATCTTAGTTTGTTCTAAGCTTTCTGTACAGTCCTTTCCTTGTACACAACTTTACATCAAGCTTTTACTCTGTCAATTTGTGAGTCATCCTGATAATAACACAGTTGATGGACTATCAATTGCCTAAAAGTGGGAATAAGAACAGTGGTTCTTTTTTGTTATTACATTAATTGATGAAATTGGTCACTTGTGAGACACTGAGTATTTATGATTATAGGTCATAATGAGTGCAAACTTGTTGTTTGGTAGTAATTCTTCATAGGGGTAGGGGGAAAAGGCAACAGAAATACAAGACTGCTATTGTTCTTACGACAATGACTCTGCCCAGGTGATCTCTGAATCTGTCACGAAAGCTTCTCATGTAGTCAGAATAGACCTGAATGGGTGTTCTTCCTCTCAGTACAGGCAACAAATCACAGCCTAAGGTGATGTATTCTGGATTCCTCCTGCCTGATCTGTCTGTGTAGACAAGGTCTGGGTTCTTGCTGATCTCTTCCAGTACCCATGGGGGCAAAGGAATGCTGCCAATGGGAGATAAATAACAATCAGTCTAGGATTTTTTTCATTTCATATAGTGAGCTAAAGTACTTGCTAGTTTTTTTAAATTTTCTTTTTGGGGTGTGGAGGAGTATATAAGTACACGATTTTGCATACCTATAAGAGTCTCCCACATTTCCGCCGCATTGATGGAAAGACATAACGACTTGGAGCTTTAACCCGTGTTTTTGCACCATCTGCACAAGCTCAGCATAGCCTTCCCAGTTATACTTTAGAGGGCCAGCTTTCTCAACCAAACCCCACCAGGCATCCACCATGACTCCTTCAACACCTGCACTCTTTAGTGCCATCAGACTAGCGTTCATTGCTCGTGGTTTGTTTAAGTTCCCGCTGGCTGATATTGTGTCTAATGGCAGCATCACAAACACAGGAACCCTTGTATCATTTGTTTGATGACCAATCAAATCATGATGCATTTCCCACTTCTCATTCCTCTTGACTTCAAAACTTGAGGTCATCTCAGGTATATTATTTGTTGCTTGCATTGGATTGAATGCATGAACACGGAATGATTGCTTGATTCGTGCAAAACATATTAGACCAGTGAATTCTTCAGAGATTTTTGGATTTTTGAGATCTTTTAGTTTGGTAAAAGAATTTGCAGAACGTAGAGTTAAAGCCATTTTTCTTTTGTTTTGAATAGGATAGAGAAGAGGGAATGAGATGAGGGAAGAGTGGTGGTGGATGCATTATATATTAGGTGAAGCCCTTAAGGAATTGGAGCAAAGCTGGGGCCTGTTAAAAATAAGGAAAAGCGCATAGAATTAAGATTTGTCAGCTCACCTTTCAAAGCTTTTTTCTGTGTAAGCTGATCTACTTTTCATACTTATCAAAACTTACAGGGATCTGAATGTTACAAACAGTTGGTCTTTTGAAGTTTTAACAGTCTCCTTTTCTGATTGGATCATTGGCACAAGTTGTTCCAAAAGGACTAAATCTTTTGCTGAAGCTGTTACTACCTTAGGAATTAGGATTTTGCATATCTTAATAGTACTATTTTTTTTCCTTTTCAAAATTTGTATTGTCAATGGTAGTTGAGGTAAATTATGAAGCAGAAACTCTGATGATTGGGAACCATGCTGGAAAATATGTGTAGCTACCTGCCTAGTTACAACTCCTAGGGAGAGTTCTAATTGCTTCCGGAATGGTGTTAGAAAGTTGCTTCCTATGCTAATATCTCTTAATCTTGCATGTTTTTTTAATCAAGTGATACTGGTGTCCCAGTAAGGCATATTTGCATGTCATACTCTTGATCTGGCATTATTTGCTGATTCTGTGAACATATTTCATTACAGACTTACAGTGTCATAAAACGTTGGAAAGTGGAGTGTATTCTGAAGGCTGAAGATCTGTTGTGTGTAATTCCCTCTTATAAATTTTGTTTCCAACAGGGCCTTCATGTTGTTTTCAAGACTTAAAATTCACTTGCTACTTGCTGGTCACCCAATATATATAGTTCCGAACTGAATAACTTGACCTTGGCAAAAATTCTCTTGCTACTTGCTGGTCACCCTAATGTATGTCTTTTCGAACTGAATAACTTTACCATGGCAAAAAGAAAACTATCACTTTTGCTATGATGATTACCGTTTGATACATAGATATTCAGTTGCACATTGAAGATATGCTGGAAGGTGGTGCATTTTCACCCTCGATGTTACCAGTTCTTGTTTGTCATTTTCTTGCGATACATATAGAATCACCAGTGTCTCTTCTGTTTTTTTGTTCCCATGGTATCCTCCTTAGTTTAAAAACGCCCGCTTGAGGCACGCCTAGGCGCGCCTCGGCGTGAGGCTACCGAGTTAGCGCCTCGAAGGGGATGAGGTGCGCCTCAAGGATGCGTGGCCATATCTTCCCCCTTTTTCTTCTTGTTCTTAGCCTTGCCTTTACCTTTTTTCTTCTTTTGCTTCCTTGTGAGCTAAAAGGTGAGCTAAACTTGTACCGTAAGTACATGTATTGGGGAACTACGATGATAAGATAATATATGTTAAGGTTATTTGCTATGTTAGTAGTCATATTGACGTCTAATCACATTTTTAATGCATTTATGTAACTTGTTTATGCAAAATATGCTTTGTGAAATATGAAATACTTTTAAAAACTTTTGCATAAAAGTGCGTCTCGCATCCATGATGCGTGCGCCTTCACCTCACGCTTTGCGCCTCACGCCTTGGGACCCTATGCGCCTCAATGCACCTCGCAGTTTTTAAAACTAAGGTATCCTCATCCTGTACAGTAGGTAGTTGATTTTTGGTGACCTCTTGGTGCTTGGAGACATTTGATCTCTGAGATTGTACATCAAAAAGCGGTTTTTAAAAGGCAATGTGGGGTAAATAATATTAATGACTCAGCTGAATATGTTGACACTTGACTCATCTGTGTATGATGGCATTTTGATTTTTATTCTCAATCTTCTGCTTTCCTATATATCTTCTTTATGTGATGATAATCTGGTGGCTTTGTTTTGCAGAATCTTTTTAACCCAACAAAAAGTTGCCGAATTTTCTGTTTTTCGTTTTTCTTTTTCTCCTGAACTCTGGTGTAAGGATTTCTATCATCGCACACATATTTATGTGGAAGCTAGAAACTCTTGTAAATTATGTCTATTTTCTTTGCTCATTGTTAGCTTTGGATAAGAAAGGCCCGAGGCTGTGTCAGAATGTGGAAAAGCCTGTGGTTGTGAGAGAAAAAGTTATTTTTTCTTTTTTGAACTTTTTGAGAAAAAATTTGGTTTGTGTCAAAAAAGTGGCCTAAATGAGCTTCATTAGAGATGCTTGACTGGATTATGGATATATCTTCTCTTCCATGCTCTTGAGAAGCATGACAGAGAGACACTTCGAATCCATTTTTTGAGTGACGTAAAAGCTTGCCCTTAATGGTCTAAATATCAATGTTGTGTTTCTTTTGGATAATTTGTTCAGATGATCCACGAATATATACTTCATAGTTCATATTTATGTGATTTCTTTTTTTAACGTACATCTCATTTGTGTACTTAATTTCTTTCAATGTTTAAATTTTATGTGATAATACTTTAAATTTCTGGAAAGTTTGGAGGCTCTGACATCCTCAAAAGTTGTCAGGTTAGGTGAAGAAACAAAGCATAAATGAATTCGGAAAGTGTTAAACATCAAACATGCCTGAAGCTTTGCAAGGTTCATGCTATTCCATATTCTATGCTGCTTGACATTTTGGTCGGTGGGCACTGTTATACAGCAAGTTTGCCAGAAATTCTGGCCAGGTTGGTCTCTGTCCTTGATGCGGAATTTATAGCAGAGTTGTTTGTCAATACAAATTTGGAGCGAAAATGGATTATTCGGTATTTTGGTTCCTATTTTAGGTATTGGTTTCAGAGTCGAATGGACGTGTTATTTGCTCCAATTTGGTATTCTTTGTCTGTTTGATTCACATGTTCAATGATGATACAGATTTTTGTGGACCACATTGAAGCTTATCTGTTAGATGAGTCATCTTCCTTCCTAGCCTTCGCCCCACCAGGAGATGAAGCTTGGATTTGCTTACCTTTGGAGGTGAAGTTGATGGAACAGCTGGGATTGTGCCTAATTCATAAGGCTAGACATTCAAATCAAGTTGTCATCTTGGACCCCATTAGTTTTTGTTGTTTGGCTAATGTATGTCTGTCACCTTCTTTGTGTAGTCCAGTCCCTTGTCAAAACATCAGGGAATTCAGGCTTGCTTAGTCTTTTGATATATTTGGGAACAACTCACATGTTTCTACTCTTGCACTCCCTTGTGTTTTGGGAAAGAATATTCAACTTCTCCTCCCCAACCGAAAAAATAGAAAAGAAAAAAAGAAAAAAAAAATCATGGGCGCATATGTGATCACTTAACTAGAATTGGTCAATTGATAGAAGTGACAAATTGAAAAATTTTGCACAAGCATATAAATAATCCAATTTTTTAGTTTCTTGAAGTTTGGAAATGCCAATTAATTATTATGGGTATCTTTTTTAATAATTTTGAAGATTTTTATTGAACTTTGAACAAATTTTTTACCTATTGGTTATTGGAGATATCATTTAAGGTAACATAGGTCCGTCATTATCTGGTAAAGTTTCTTACTTTTTACATGCATCGTTTAAAAAAGTTCTGTTAAGAAATAAGATCAAGTTATTCCTAGCTAAAACAATCTTACATGTAATGTGTGAGATTTAGGGTTCAATTTTTTGCAACTAGAACAATCTTTCCTTTCTTTTTCACATCCCCCCCCCCCTTTTTTGGTATCAGAATTATTTTTTCCTTTTTAGCCTTACATTTTCTTCTTTTGCATCAAAATACATGAACTTCTGGATTATTTTTTTTAAAAAAAAAAATACCTTATCATCTTTCTTCATGGTTTGTTCATGTATTGTTCCAACTATATGTAGTATTTTCAACTAATTTGTTTTATAACGTCTTATTGGAAAACTAAGTCCATTGATAGATGAGCATATGAGTTTCAATATAAAAAAAATATAACCAGAAAATAATGAACTTATATAGGTCCATATCAACATATTTAAATAACTAATGTTCATAATTTGATATCTAATGATCATAAGTTAGATACCTATTGATCATAACTTAAAAATTTTGTGAACACGTTTTGTGAAACAATATGTTTATATTTTGTGAGCTACATGTTAACAGTTCGTGAGTAACAGGTTAACTTTTTGTGAACAATAAAAAATTCTTTTTATTAGAAGATTGATTAATGAAAGTATTTTTAAAAAGAAACTAAATATTTGGTGAACAGTACAATATTGCCAGCATAAAATTCTACTATGTGAATAGTCAATTTATGTTTTGTGAACTATAGCTTAAGGTTATGTGAATAATAGGTAAATATTTTTCATGAACAATACAATATTTTTTATTGGAACCCTTGACTAGTAGAATTTTAAGTAAAAACCTAAAATTTTTGATGAACAATAAAACATTGCTAGCGAATTCTGTAAACAATGGGTTGATATTTTGTAAATTATAGGTTTACTTTTGTGAATATAGATTAACTTTTTGTGAACAATAGGCTTATATTTTGGACAATATATTTATATTTTAAATTAGCGTTTTGTGAACAATAGTTAACTTTTCGTGAATAGTAGAATTTGATTGAAAAAGCGCTTTGTGAACAATATTTGACTTCTCATTGGTATTATGTTTAGTAAATAATTTTAAGTGGGAAAAATTTGATTTAAAATTATACCCCCCAAAGGATACAACAACAACAAACTCCCAAAGTGGGTCCCGCTTTCACGGGGTCTAGGGAGATCCAACTGTAGACAACCTTACCTCTACCGGTATTTCTACCCATAAAGAGGTTGGTTCCATAAGACCCACAAAAACAGTTTGTGAAAAAAGTTTATAGAGAAAACGATTGCAAAACCACTTACCGAGTAAGAGGAAGAGGAATAGAAAAGGTTCCGGATAGCAAATAAAGAGGGAGCGGAGACATACCTCAACAAATCAGGGGGCGCGTGGTGCCGTCCCATCCCAGAAAAGCACGACGTGCAGACAAACACACCAAAACCCAATCCGCCCCCCACCGCCTAAGCTACTGCCACCTACAGAGCCGGTCCCCTACAGTCATAGACTGTAATCCTGTCCCGCCACAGCCTTCTATCCTGCACCATGTCTTCCGTCAGACCGACAACTCCCAGGTCCTCTCTAACTACTTTTTCTAGGCTCTTCTTCAATCTATCCATCCCTTTCTTACCACCGGAGGGGTTGATCATCTCACACTTTCGCACTGGAGCGGCCACACTTCTCCTCTTCACGTGGCCGAACCATCGAAGCCTCGATTATCTCATCTTCTCCTCTATGGGGGCCACTTCAGCTAAGCCCCTGATTACTCCATTCCTAATCCTGCCCAATCTCGTAAAACCACACATCCACCTGACCATTCGCATCTTCGCTACCATCAACCTTTGGACTTGCGTCCTTTTTAGAGGCCAACACTCCGATCCATAAAGAACCCCCCAAGGGATGCAAGGTAAAAGCAAAATCTTTTTTTTATAAAAAAAAAATAGCAAGTTATTCTTAGCATGGTTCAAACCTTGAACCTTAAATAACAAGGTCTCACACATGGTCTTTTCGTTGGAAAATCCTAATTTATCAACTTCAATCAAATTCAATCCACTTCACAAACTTCAATATAGGAATATCAACTTTAAGCCATTTCAATCCGCTATGTTAATCAACTTCTATCCATCATATAAAAAATATACCAACTTCAACTTAATTCAATATATTTCAATAAAAAAAACCCTACTTTCCAACCCCTATTTTCGAACAAAAAGAACATGCCCGCTCTGCACTATCCACGTTGCTTAAACATGTGCAGAAAAATATCTACCACCTCCATTTTGTTAGGTCCCCCCCCCCCCCCAACATATTTCAGTGTGTGTTTCTAGAGTTGGGTTGGGTGGGTGTATATAGTTCTTGTGTGGCTAGGTTGATGGTATAAAACTAGAGTTTTATTGACCTTCCCCCCACCTCTCAATTTAGTGAATAAATTTGAGTATTTGTGAATTTTTTTGGATCACTCAAAAGCTTGATTAGGTGTTGGACCATAGTGCACCTATTGTGAATTCAATATCTTTGAACAGTTAAGAACGCCTATCAAAGTGTATTTGCATTTAAAATGGTAATGTATAAGCAAGATGTAATGCTTTTTATATTTGAAGTTATACTTGTTTAACAGTAAACAACCTTCTTTTGATGTGATCATCGATCCTTTTTACGGTGATTATGAAATAAATATGTATCTATGAGTAAGTTTGTTTCAAGTAGAATATCTTTACGAATTAATCTATAAATTCGATTTATTGAAAGTTGAAACACATTCATGTCTTGATATATGGTACTCTACAACAACAACAACAACAACAACAACAACAACAACATCACCACCGCCACCTCCCAGTGTGGGTCCCGCTTTCGCGGGGTTTGGAGAGATCCAGATGTAGGTAACCTTACCTCTACCGGCATTCCTGCCCGTAGAATATGGTACTCTCATAATGATTAAAGTATAATGTCAACATCAAGAAATTTTTATTTCTACTCTTTTGTCTTATGTCAATAAAATGTACCATTGTATTGACAAAACACGCCCTAGTTTGACATTAACGCGGCGTGGTGAAATAAAACAAAGAGTTTCACTGTACAAACAGGAGATTTTCAAGATAAAAGTTAAAGTAGATCAATTAAAATTAATTGTCACACTTTTAATATAATTTCTTTTGATAGAAATTTTAATATAATTTTAGATGTTGCACAAATAATTTTTCATTAGATGTATATTATCGACCCATATAAATTATGGAAAGAAGCAATTCATAAAACACGTTCAAACACATATTGCAGTTTCCTCTTCATGGTAGCTCTAATGTGGCTTCTTTATGATTAGATATTTAGATGGGATGGCCAATTCATAAAACTATAATTTATCCAACACCCTGTAATTAAATAGCTCTAATGTAGCTATTTAATTACAGGGTGTTGGATAAATTATAGTTTTTTTATTTATTTATGAAATAATTTTTCTTTTTTTTTATCATTTGAATTGATTTTCATTTAAATTTATTCTTCTCTGATTTATCCGGTCCTACATGAATAATTAAGCAATGGATAAATATACTTATCCTTATGTTATGCATTGTTTGATTTTTCATATTCAAAATAAACTGTGATCCATTTTTTTTTTTTGGGCACATAAATGCAGCAAACATGTGTTAATTGCACTAGAGTACAAAAGCTATTCTTGACCCTTAGCGTTATATTCACCACCGTATCAAAGCTTTTCTAAAGTGAAAGGTCTTACGTTTGAATCACAATAACCCTTATATTGAATTATTCTCTAAGGTAGGGAAGCATTTGCAATATCCACATTTTAAGTCCAAATGACATTTACGTGAGGAGACAATGAGATATGTTAGAATACAAAGCTTATTCTGATGCCTTCAACCATCAACTTGAATTTTTAATTGAGATGATTCTTGAACATATTAAACTACCTGGCTGTTGAAAAGAAAATGTCATAATCTCATCCAAGATGCCCTGTTTGGAGAATTGGAGGTCAAATGCATGCACACAGGTAATAACTCTATATAGAATAATAGCTACCTTCTCATCCCCCCCCCCCCCCCCTCCCTCTTTGAAAGGCTTGGTAACATATGAGCTTCAACCTATTGGTTACAGATAGTTGGAAAACAAAAAGGAACATTAGCTGTAGTAAAAATATAAGGTTTTGTATGAGTCTATCTCACAAGAACCTTATTGTGAGAATACTCAAATATATATATGATGTAACATTTTATACGCTTCGATATCCTTCTCACCTTTGGATTCAGTAAAATACTTTTAACTAGCAATTTAGCATTCACTCACAAATCAATTGCTAAAGAGTGACATAATTAAAAATGATTCCCAGTATAAACACCATAGCCTATAAAACTTGAATAGATAACTTAATTTGTTGTGTAAGTTCTATGCCTAATTATATGATTTGAACTTAAACTAGATCATGGTACCCCCCTCCCTGCCAAATAGAGAAAGAGAACGAAGAATGATTCCATTGACACACTCATAGTCATATCCCTCCTCCTAGTCACATTTTCATGCTCATAGCAGATTGACATGCTTGCTTTTGCTTCACCCTCCCCACCCAGGTTCGAATTTGGGTGGGACTGGGAGATCTTCCTTTGCCAATTAATTGGAAGAGAGAAGGGGTGTGTGGGTTGGGTCTTGGGCCCTGGAAGCTTTGTCGCCTTCCTCTAGACCGGTTGGCCTATTGGGTCTTCCCTGAAATAGGGGGCCTAATAGACAATCCATATTTACCATTGTAAAAAAAAATCCCTCCTCCTAGTCCAAATCAAAATTCATGCAGTCTTCCCTAGATGGGATGTTCAATATGCATAAATGTACAATCTTACCTATAAATTTTGAAATTTTCATTAGATCGTAAACTAGAAACCTTTGCCCATATAATTATCAATAAAATAACAGTTTAGAGACATTTTATTTTAGCTTAGTTACTGTAATCATATTGAATAACTCACTGAAAATGGGCTTTTCAATTAAAGCTCCCAAAGCAAATGAGGCCTTACATTCGACTTCAACTTTTAGATGAAAATAATAGTTGCTTTTTCTTAATTGCTGAATCTGACAGCATTTAAGACCATCACTTTGCATGGAGATATGCATTAAAATGCTTAATTTTACATGGTTGAAACTATATTTCTAATCAATACAGACACTCAAAAGCTTGTAAATTGAACTTTGACAGTGTTGCAGGACAAGCAAAATAGATGATTGTGACAGTATGTCATGTCACACATTCAGTCTTCAAGTACAGTAGCCCCCCCCCCCCCCCTCCTCCTGTCAATAAAAAGAAAAAAAGAGGAGGAAAAGGAGGATCTCATGTATGGAAGGACTCTGAAAGAACACAGTATAACAGAAATACAGCATTTCCTCCACAAAAGAGATATAGGGGCATAAAAATCAGCTCTCAGCAATTGGGAAGGCAGAACCAATTTTGTTTCCAAGACGATAGCACTTGATGTTCACAGGGTACGGACCGACCTGTATGTGGTTGTCCTCCCTTCCTGCAAAGAAGCAGAGTGTATAAAGGGCTAACTCGAATTCTGGGCTTACTCCTGTGAACATGCTTGAGAGAGATTTGAGTACTCCATTCCACTCGAACTGGACTGTAAGCAATTGTGTTTCGGCATCTGGCTGCACATAGATTCAGATTTATTTATAGCTATCAGAAACTATGACATAGGCTAGGAAAAAATAAAGGAAAAAGAAAAGACATGTTGAAGTGTAAAGGTGGGATCAGTCCCACATTAATGAAATGGGTGTTCTTCACTTTTAAGCGAGCATAAGTTAGTATGGTATTCTGCCATTGCCAATGAACGGGTTTTAGGACGAAACATCACTTTGGTTTATATGAGCTTGCTTGATTAAGGTTCCAATTATTCTGAAACTTAACAAAACAAAAGTGTTGTCTGAGCGTATGACAGGCTAGATGAAAATAACTATGCCATTCTCTTGCACCCCCTTCCATCTCTAAGGTAAGGGACAAGAAGATAATCTAGTTTCAGATCACTTACAAATTGCCCGTGTCTACGAGGCAAGATATAGCCTTGATAATCAACCCTCCCCTTTGCTTCTTCAAGATAAAACTGCAGAAAGGAAGACGCAAGTTAGATGGTAACAGATTCAAAAATAAAATATACAGAGAATTGGACGTAGAATAATTGTATGAGACTAAAACAGTAACAGATAGAGCAGAACAAATAGGCTGCTTCAAAATATGTTCTAGAATCATTTGTGTTTGATCGCCCCAACACATTCCATAATTTCCCCAAGGTTTTAGACTGCATTGCTCCAAGTGAGCCTGTTTTTCATTTCTTAACTGAACCAAACTACATGCAGGGTTCATCCTTGATTTAGTCCAATCCTCCAAGTCATACTAATATTTTGGGTTCGGTAACACAATCAGATTTAAAACTAGAAAGAGTTAACTTGAAAAGGACAAATTCAAAATTCCAAAGAAAAGGATTGCAAATGAAATTCAATATGGGCATGTACCTGAAGCCAGTTGTGGAAGCCTGACACTGATTGCTCCCCACGATCCTTGATTTCTCCAACAAATACATGTTCAAAAGAAGAGGAGGAGCCAGCGGTACCCCCTCGCCCATAAAGCGTGAACCATAGATCCATCAACATTCTCTTAAACTCGTCATAGTTATCGGTAAAAATCCCACTGCTATTAAGATACTTGTAAAGGTACTTGATAGGGGCAGTTCTGCTGATCTCTTCAATGAAAGCGGTTTGCTCTTGCATCTCCTCAGCTGTCACATTTTCTTTACAGCCTTCATGGGGGTTGTAGTTGTCTAGCAGGGCAAAGAAGCGAGAAAAAGTAGGTTTTCTGAGAACCTCGTCACTCACCCATGTAAAAAGATTCGCTCCTGCCATATCTTCGGTGTCATGGACCCTCTTGCCCTCACCAACATCAATCTCATAGTCTTTTCCAGGAGTCAAGCGATTGAAATCGAGTTCCCAAAGCTTTGCACAAGCTTTTTTGTAGTCTGCAACTTCATCATCAGATGGGTCCATGTGAGACGCATAGTTCATCTCCTCAGAGTATTCCTGCTCACTGGGATGACGTTTGTATGAACTCCAATGATCCATACGTACCTGTTGAATAGTAATTGAAGTACCACGAGAAAGGAAAATATAAATTACCATACATTTTGTAGGCAAACCATGGAAGGAGGATAATTTATGGATGAGGATTTTTTGCAATTTGGCTAAATTTATGTACACTCTGTAAGATCACGGTACCCTACAAAAAATCCAGCAAGATCTTCTTCTTCCAATGTTATATTTGTATGTCCACATCATTAGGATTTTCAACCATATTATTTTTTTGAGAAAGGACCATATTATAAGGCCTTGTGTATAGAGAGCTCGCCTGTATCCAGAAATTTGTTCTCCTCATTTTGTTTTCATTTTACGACCAAGAACTCTACAAAAGCTCTCATTCTGCTTTCCTGTTTCTTCATACTTGATTTTTGATTCTACAATTTCTTCAAGGTGTTTTATTTAATGAATGGAGGGAATAGTTTAGTCAGTCGAATTCCCTATTGCTTAAGAAAGAAAGCAACAGGGGAAGGCAAGGGAAAGAGTCCTGTCTTTGCTTCAACCAAAAGCAATTCAAAGCATGAAGTAAATTATGCCATCGAAAAGGACTTAGTCCCCTCATAGGCCAGAGCAAGACCTGAGCGTGATTCCTACCACATGATAATATGTAATACTCATTTGTTGAACTACTGGAAAGTTTCAATGGTGTTTAATAAGTTCACACACCGGAGTTAATTATATTAGGTGAAAAAAGAAAGTAAATACTTGAATCAGTAAAGAGTATAATACCTTCTTCTGTGGCCGCTTATGATGCTTTCTATGTGCCGTTTCCCAGCCTTCGGTGTTCTCCTGTTGCTCTTCCTGTGGGGATTAACAATACTAATAGTTTAATCAGACACAGTCTGCTTCAAACGATACAGTTACGCTCTATGATACAACAACTAACCTTCTCATTTTGGTTGTAATTATGCCTTTCATAATCTTCAGCCGGTTGGGAACTCCCATGGGTGGGCTAATTTACATAAATCAGAAGAGAGTGAAGAGAATGCACAACTCTTTAAGACTGAGACGTCACAAATGATAATGTAATAATGTATATCTATCAAACTATATTCTTCATTTTCGAGTTGGGTGTCAACAGAAGCATATAGGCCAGCGTACTCTGGATTGGATGCAAGTTTTTAGTATCAACTTCCAAAGAGATTGACAGCAACTAACAGCCACATGGCACAATCTATTACTTAGGATATGCTTGTGGATTTCAGAATCAAAGCACAACTCAGGCACTCACAAGTGCAGCATCTCTGCATTTAGGAAACTGTATCGTGTGTTGTTGGTTGCTTTGATACGAGTTAACCCCTTTTTTCTTGTTTCACCCCTTTTGGTTCAAGATGGGATTTCTGTCGCGATTGCAGTTTCAGTCGTGATATGGAAAAATCGCTCTAACGCAAAAATCGTTTTTCATACCGCGGCAAAAATATGGTTCGGCCAGCTCAACAACCTTTCTGTTGCAGCCGTTTCATCGCATATGGCCGGGCCACATTTTGAATCCATGCTAGGACATATATACCCTTAGATACGAGTTCACAGATGATGTAATCATATTTTCCCATGAAACTTGTTAGAATTTGGCTCTGTTATGTCTCAAAATTAGTGTTGGCAGACAAAGATGTGAATATCTTTAACTGAAAAAAGGCAATATTTTATGCATTAAATGGTGAACAAAGCCCCCCCCCCTTCAAAAAAAAGTCCAAAAATAAAATATAAAAAACCATAAAATGGGGAATGCTTAAGTTGCAAAAAAGCATTACAGATGACTCTCCTATTCATTGTATATAATTCAAAATTCAATATACCTCGATTGTTTTACTGCGCCTACCAAAAGAAGCACTTTTTAAGCAGAAGATCAAGATCAAAAAGCAGAGAAAGTAGAAAGAAAAATACCTGATGAGGCCGGTATGAAGGCCTTGATCCACTGAATTCCGAACCCTCACCATTTCCATAGCCTCCGTCCTAACCCCCCGAAAAAAGAGAGATTTTCATTCAAATTTCATAAATCTATCATAGCATCGAAAACGATCAAAACCCTTAAAAATTGACCACTTACAACTCTGTTGGGGCGATGACGGGTTTGATTCTGAGTCATCCGATCATGATCATGATCATCATGCTCCTGCTCCCCAGACACTACCTGCGCAGTTTAACACTTTCGAGTCAAAGCTCAACGAATTTAAGAGAGAGAAAAAGCAGGTGGAAGATAAAAATTCAATGGTTGCAATTGATTGGGGTGACCTGTGCCCAGGTGGATCTAGAACGTTCCTCGATTGATTCGGAATTCTGGTTGTTGTTGTTGTTGTTGTGATCATCACCATGATTGGCATTGTGGCCGATTGTCACGTCGATCAAACCCTTGATTAAACCCTCCATTTTTGTTCAACCCAGACCCCCGCAGTATGAGCACAGAGATAGTAGTAGATTGACCAAATGTAGAGAGAGAGAGAGAGAGAGAGAGAGAGAAGAAGACGAAGTTGAATGGTTGAGGCAGTGGTTGGACGGGCGGCATGGAATGAATAATTTGATTGCTTCTTTTGTTAATTAAATGCGGGAAAATGGAGAGAGAAAAATCATTGTGCCGACGTACCCGGATCCGACATGTGGTACACTGTTTATGGCCGGGTTCCCTCCCTTGTCTTTTTCGTTTTCCTTATTTTTATGGGGACCACCACGTGTGAACAATAAATTATAAATGTTCTTCTAAAAAAGGAGGGGGGGGGGGGGGGTTGAACAGCAGATGACATCTTACCAGATTTGATAAATGGGTTATTTGGTTTAGATATGTATTGAGTTAAATTTGAGTCAGGTCATATTTTGAGTTAGGTGATATTTTGGGTCGAATTAATTTCGGGTTAACTGATTTTTGTCCAATACGCTTGTCATACAAAAATAAACAAATTTGTAAAAAATTTTGGGTCGAGTATGATTCGGTACGGGTCAATTCGGATTTTGAATCTACTTGCGTGTGAGCCTATTTTGGATGTTAGGTTGAGTATCGGTCCGGATTGTTCGGTTCGGATTTCGAATCTAGAGTTCTTTTTTGCTAGGTCTACATCCAAACTAGCTGAAGTGAGCATTGAAGAGCCCAAGTGCGGAAGTGCCCATGCCATAAGAGGCATGTGCCAGCTTTTAATTTTGAAGATTAAGGTTTGAATCTTGATATATATAGACACTTAATACGGGTGTATGTGTAGGTAAACAATTTTAAATGAGATCGTATCATATAAAATTATTATGAGATAGACTCTTTTAAAGTGAGTTTTTAAAGATTTTGAAGTGATTAGTAATATTTTTGTCATGTGAATTTTAATTCAGAGCTTACAAAAAATTCATTGATTAGTGACTCTTATATTATAGTCACTCCATTGTTTTTTGAACTCTTAGGACCTGTTCTTTTAATGAGTAAATTAGGGTGGGTAAAAGAGTTAAGTGGGTTGAAATAGGTTGAGGTGGATTGAAGTAGGTTGAAGTGGATTAAAATAAGTTGAAATGGGTTGAATTTTTTATGTGATAAATTAAATTTGATTAAAATAGTAAAAATTGGTTAAAGTGAATTAAGGTTGATATTTTAAAATTTACACACGAAAAGAATAGGCCCTTAATCACCCCAATTTTTATAAAAGTTACCATTAAGACTGATTAATGTGTGCGAGAATAATGAGGCCTTTGGGCCTAGATTGTTGTTGTGAGCTTAGTCCTAGTCACTCATTTTTTACCATCAATGAGCCGAATTATTATAAAAAGTTACCATAAACAATTATATTTTATGTAAGACGATTTTATACAACACTTAGGCCTAGAAAATTGTTGTGGGCTTAACGCGTCGTTACTCTCCTTCCCCACCTTCTAGGCCCCACTAGACTATCTTGTGATAACTGATAAAGGTCTAGTGTAGTGGAATCTTTATCCATGTAAAAAAAAAAAAAAGAAAAAAAAAGGTGACCATTGACGATCTTGGACTGGAACACGAGGAGGTAGGAAAGTCACTAATATGGTAGTCTTGGAACTATAGTCATTTGACATGTGTCAAAGTAATATTTTCTTTTTTTTTTGGGTGTAGGTCCGTGTGACCAAAAGGTCACGGGTTCGAGCCGTGGAATCAGTCACTGACAAAAGTCAGGTTAGGTTGCCTACAATTCACCCCATGGGGTGCGGCCCTTCCCCGGACCCTGCGTGAACGCGGGATGCTTGTGCACCGGGCTGTCCTTTTTGGGTGTAGGTATTGGTAAAAATAGGAATTTTGAGGTTTTTTTTTTTAAAGGAGAGACTTGTAAGAATTTGTGGGGTAGAGACATTTATCAAAATGGTGAGAAATAAACTTGTAAGAATGAGCTTATTTATATGATATAAGGAATCAATGATTTTGAAGGTCTTTTATTCGTTTAGAGGTTATTGACATGTAAGCAGGGAAGAATGATAAATTCTTGAAAGAGGAAACTGTCTATAATTCAAATTAGCTTATTACCCAGAAATTTGCTTGCTCTGTGGTTATGAGAGGTGACACTGGAGGTGGTTACTAGGCACTAGGATGGCAATGTCAACTTGGGTGTCCAATTTTCCTGTACACCCGCTTCCCCTCTCTCATGCATTTGCAATAAATAGCGTTGTTAACTTGTGCCATTTACTTTATTCCACACATTTCTTTTTTTTGTTCTTTTCCCCCAATTTTCATCTGGATTTTCTACGTTTTATTTTCGATTTATTTTAAATTTTGAATTGGAGTAACCAATATTGAAGATTTTGATGGTGGTGTTGATAATCAACTAATCAAGTTCATAATCAATGTAGTTTAAGTTTGAAATTGTTTGTGGGTTTGAATCAAAACCTAGATGCGTTAAAATGAGAGAGCGAGAGTGGAAAACAGAGAAGGAGAGGGAAGCACTATCAACGACGAATCTATAGGTGGAAACAATAAGATGTTTTTAAAATAGTTTGGATAATTTCAAACAGTAATAGTCTTTGAATGTCTGGACTCCAAACATTTTTATGAGCAATAGGTAATTTTTGTTTAGGTCAACCTTTTGTAAATAAAGAAAAACTTATTGTGAATAAGTGATAGTATAAAAGTTTTTTTTTTTTTTTGGGTTGGTTCAGAATTAGATTTCTGTTTTGTGAACAATAAGTTAACATTGAGTGACCAATAAGTTAACTTTTTGTCAAAAACAGAATAATTTTTAATTGTGCGTGAATTTTTTTTGTTTTTGTTAGCAGATTGTGAACTTCTTTTTTAAAGTTTGGGTTCGAAAAAAACCAAAGTAAATTCTGGAAAACAAGGGATAAGAAGGTAAAAAACTTTTTTCAAAAATCAACAGCTTATTATTAACAAGCCCAACTCCCAACAAAGACTCTGTATTACCTTTTTTTTTATTTTTTTTTACAGAGATTTGCAAAGAAAAATATTTAAAGGCTTCACACTATACGTGTGTTTTTTTGGACTACATCTTATTTACTACTAGTCTACTACTACTATTACAGCTTTACAACCTGTAACTGCTGTAGTTATAGATCTTAGAAAGAGGCAAATAGAAATAAATGGCCAGTAACTTCAGTCCAACCAACTTAATTTGTTGCATCCCATCCAAAAAAAAAAGAAAAAAGATATTGATTACACCAGCAATTGTATACAAACTATACAATGTTGCATCTCAATCCGTTTTCTTATAGACAAAGTTTGTTCATAACAATGATTTACAGATGAACAATCCCTCCTATTAAATGATAAGAATATCCTTTTCATGAAACACGATTTTACAATATTGATTAATGATTACCCCAACATCAAAAATTTCCCAGACATGCTAATTACAACATCAAGAATCATTCAACCCAACAACAAAAAGAAGGTTCATAAAAAAGGCCACTTCCTTCAGCACGTCCTTCATGTTGATGAAGGATCTGCGTTCTCACGCACTCTCTTGGGCTTCCAGTCGGCTTTTTCTCGAGGCTGTCTGAGGGCTACAAAATGAAGGGCGCCGCTCTGGACCTGGTAAATATGGCATGCCCATGGGTATGCATCTGGGGCGGACCATATCTTTTGAGCCTCGAATTCGGCATCCTCAGCCAATGATTCCGCCACACAGTAGACGACGTTATTTTCAGGCTCGTTGAACCCGGCCACAGCAACAGATCCAAGGGCTAAAAATCCATCTGGGGGTCGCGGAAGCCATATAGACACCGGACTCACATAATCATCTGGGCAGTTCCTCCATGCCTACATGACCCCCAAAAACAAATTCATTATAGAGCAGTAACAAACGCTGGGGTTCAACTATTTCACTGGAAAGACATGTTTCTGTTCTTTTCGAACTGCTTAGAAAGGCTCCTCATTTGTATACTTGATCCTTGATTTGGCAATAAATGAATCCCACAACTCCACAACTCAGAACAACACACCCGGTGCTCGTTTTTAAAAGAAGAATATAATCACAACATACACAAAACAAAATGCGGCTCGTAGAGAATGTCTCTAAAAGTGTCCAAAAAGAGGGCTGGCCTTGTTCAGACACTGGCCCAAGTTAATCTGGGAGGCCTTCACCAATAATAACCACCAAATTAGACAGGACATGGATTCATGGGTTCATGACTTGGTGCAATATGACAAATAAACTCAGCTAGTGCCAAGATCGTCAAAGTGGAAGGGTTCTCATGTGGTCCAAAAATATAGATCATAACAACAAAACAGAAGCAGCAGCACAACTGCATGAGGCTCCTGCCAAAATAGGAATCTGAGGATCGCATAAGACATGCACTGCCGTCTGTTAGCTTCAACACAGAAGATACATGCAAAATAGAAGTTGCGGCACAAATTTGGAATAAGCAAGGAAAACTCCTTAAACTGAAAGAAGCAATCAGCTCATACCAGGTCAAATCCCACAGGAAGAGCAAATTTTTGCTCATTGTAACGATAGACAGCAGCAACATTTGGAGGATGGCCACCAACACGTGCAATGTCTCCAACAGACACGTACCTGGAGAGCAATGAAAAGAGCCCAAAAAGAATTCCATCACCTCAACCCCCTTTGAAACACCCATTATAAAGTATATGCAAATCTTTGTGAGTGAGCAGATACAGCACAGACCAACTAGAAAAAGAAGAGGTTCGGATCTAACACTTGGGTTCATTCAATGAAAACGCTCAAGAGAAAGCAGCAGGTTGGAGATCACTACTAGCTTAAGAAGTAAAGACAAAAGCTTGAAATAGAGTCGCTTCCCCTTTGTATTTGACTTTATTTGTGACACAATACCATCAATTCAAAATTTGCTGTTCCCTGATGAAAGGCCGTAGTATACAAGGTTCTGGACTTTATCATCCTGCGACAACCGCGATATGGAACGTGGTTGCCGCATTAGAGCGCCTTTGCTGCACTGCGACCAAAACGGCATTTTGAATCCTTGTATACTACTATAAAATGAGATAGAGGGAGTATCATTTTTAAAATGATGCCTTGCATTCAAGTATTTTTGTTTTTTTTTTGTTTCTCAACTTTTGCAGTTTGCAACATTTCAACACAAGGCTTATGAATTTGAGCTTCCAATGTTTTCCTAAAGATGTCATGTTATTAAAAAGAACGCTAAGCTCAAGAATGTCGGAAGGTGAGTTAAACCTGTGAGCATTTACTTTTCCTATGCTCTTTTCTTGAGGAGAATTATTCTGCTGGGGGGAGGGGGGGGGGGGGGAAGAGTCTCTTAATTACCCAGAAGGACAAGCTGGTCTCCAGATGCTACATATCCGACCATCTTCCAGAGCCTGAATATAAATTTAAGATTTAGACTGCATTCTTAAATAATAATGAAAAAACAAAATACGAGGGCAATTAATTTCACCTTCTTTGTACACAAAGAGCATCTGCCTTTTGATTCTTGTTCACTACTCCAAATCTTAGAAAAGTTAATGCTATGTTCCATAAACTTCCCTTCATTTGATGAGGAACTAGATATAGATACTTCTCTAGACATAACACCTGCTTGGGTTCGACTATGCAGATCTCTTTCATCAACTTCATTCCACGAGAAATGCACGTATCTCTGGCTAGAAGGTACCTGCACATGGACAACCCATTAAAATGTGCTGCAAGTTACTGACCTGTGGGTTATGCTGTGACTGCCGACCTTTAGAGTCAAGCTTTTCATATCAGATCGATAGGCTTTCCACATATTGCGCACTGCTGAGCAGATTTTTACTGCTTGAGGAACCCCAGCTTCAGATTCTTCCTCAGCTTTGCACTTGAGAACCCGAGCAAATGCCTCTGATTTCTTGAAATTTTTTAGATGGAGAATCAGATGAGAAGGTTGACTTCCAGCCTTTGCCAACTCTAGTGCCAACAGCTCCTCCCAGGGCACATCCCACAGTATCTTGCTTGGTTTCTTGTCCATATCCTCTGGAGCTTTACACTGGATATGAGAAAAAGAAGCCAAACTCATAATGAATTCATACTAACTGAAGTAAATGAGTTGCTTTCCATTGATTTACCTGAAGTAGCATAACCCTTTTGTTGGTCACCAACACAATCCTTTGCTGAGGCAATATGAAGTGATCTTCATAATAGTCAGACCATGCAAATTTTGAGGGTTCTTTAAAAATTTCAGTACAGCCCAAATGATGACTTGCTTCTGCTAGCCACAGTATCATCTGCAATGGAACATGAAAAAGAAGCAATCTGAATCAAGATACTTTCCTATAAGCAAGAGAAGGAAGAGGTCTCAATGAAGACTTTCATAGTGCTGAAAACGAGCAAAGATGGAGGGACTCAGGGAAGCAGCCAACACATCGCAGAGGGAGAAAGTATAGTGGATGTATTTCTTCCTTTCATTGTGAGAGTTAAGAATCAACCAACATTTTACTTTGTTACCTATTGTTGATTGAAACCCCAAACCATCAATTACCGGTACAATCAACCCCGCTGTTGGACAGAGGCCTTTCCATGTGAGCTGGGAATTTTTTCGAAATCATGTGACTCTAAGTTAATGCGTCTACAAGTTAGCAGCAAGTTAGCACTGATTCGGGGGGACAGTTATGCACTCAAAGGGTCTTAAAAGAGTTCTAAGTTCAGCCTAAAGGAAGCTTTATCCTGTTGTCTACTTCACTGATCAACAAATTTTATAACTTCTTTTTAGTTCTTATCACAAACTGCAGAATTAGCCACATTGTTGGAAGTATGGATTCCGCATTTTGTAACACAATTGCTGTATCAGAGTGAGTTTGCTGTACCGCGACCGAAACCATTATCGCGACCAAAAACACATTTTGAATCCTTTTCAAGAGTAGTTTTTGCCATACCACGACCGAAACCACAACACAGAAAAAGAGGGAGGAGGGTTTGAGCAGGGTACATCAAGAGTAGCTGTCGCCTGTCTGTAGTGAAGAAACCGTTCAGTCCTTTTAATGCGTTTGTGGCTACCATTTGTGCGCGACCGTGTTATCTTCACGAATTGCAGCAATCGCATAGATAAGACCTTTTCACTCTGATGATTTATAGGGTACAGATTGAGAAGACTTTTAGTCACTTATATGCAACATGAAGAATGAAAACTTTGCAAGTTCATTCAGGTGTGACTTTGATTTGCCTACATCTGAGTAAAGAAGATGACAGCTCCCATGAAACCTTGGCGGGCTACTCTTACCCCAGTTGGGATTAGGCTGAATCGGTAACATTCCACAACTTGGTTACAGCCTACAGAGCTTAAGCCAGCACCACCTCTATGACCAATGCATACCTTCCATTTTTCTTTCCAAGTAACTCCACTCATGCTTGACTTAAGGGTACACTAAAATGTAGGAATTTCCCAAGTAACAAGTGAGTTACAGGGCTTAAAGACGAATAGTCCGTCTAACATAGACCCCAAGAAATCAAGGACTGCAGAGAAGTCACAATTAAACCATTAAGTAAAAGGCCAAAATGAAAGATTATTTGTATCAATTCCAGTGAGCATCCTCATTCAAAGAAAATCCAACACTGGCACAAACTTAAGGCATTTCTTATACAACAAAAACAACAAGAACCCTACTTCAGTGTGGGTCCCACTTGTGCAAGGTCTGGGGAGATTCAGTTGTCAGCGGCCTTACCTTTGCAGGTATCATTACCTGCAGAGAGGCCGATTCCAATGGACTCGCAAAAAGATTTGAGAAAACATTTTAGAGTTGAAAATCTTTTGATACGAAAGGGAGCAAAAACAATATAAACTACCAAGCCCTAACAATTAATATATAATAGAGGTAAGTGCGGTACCACAAACAGCACTCAGTTACATAATACCAATACACGCACGATTTAAAAAAAAAACAAAAAACCGAATCTGCACATCAGCCATTCCTATGCCCTCAGGTTCTATGGGAAGGGCAAGCAGTAAGCTACCTAAGATCTACAACCTTAATTTCAGACCTCCATAGCTTCCTATTCCATATCCTCCATTATAAAGTCTTCAAATCGTGTCTAGTCACTTCATTCCAGCTCTTATGTAGGTCTTAAATCTATTCTAAAGTTGCACAACCATGATGAAAAAAAAGACAAGAGTCACACAGGGTGAACGCCAGTAAGGCTGACCAAAGACATGCAATAAAGGATTTCGTTACATGGAAATTGAAATAGCTATGAGCACGATAAGTGGCCATCATATGTCTTGCAGGGCAATAGGCAACTCAAAGTAACTAGTACCGAGTGAAAATTTAAAGCAAAAGCAGAATCAGGAGAGATATACCTGTCCAATGGCTTCTCTCTCAGTGTATTCTCGAACGATGCCATCTGAACGGATGGCTCTAGGATTTCTGACTCTTTGGAGTGTTCTCCTGTTATTCAAGATTTCAAAGCATCTGGCACAACTTGCGCCAACCCCGCCAACAGTCAGTGAAAGAAAATCTAGTGCTCCACTCACAGGCTGAACAATAAATCCTATAAATGCTCGTCCTAGTCCATGGGCAAGTCCCAGAACACCATTTTGCCTGGCACTCTCAACAGGCTTCCTGACTACTCCGGAGACGCCAAAAGCAAAACCTTGTGCCAAAGCCTCTGTTCCTTGAATAATTCCATCACCTACACCGGTGATTCTTCTAGACCATACCTGATAAGATGTTCCAATTAAGTGCGGAGTGTAAATTGGACTGACTGAGTCAAAAGTGAAGGAGGAAATGTGGGTACCTGCTTTGAACGTAATTGCAAGAACTGACCATCTGTGGAGAGCTCCGCAAACCCTTTGCTAAGTGAAGCTAAGGTAGATCTTGTCATGCCCAGTACATCAACTGAAAAAATCAGATGTAATGGGTTGTGTACCAAGTCCCTCCAAATACGGTTTGTAATGGCTGGAATCACAGAGCTTCTTCGCATGAATCTGTCTCTGTGGACAACCTTCCTTAAGTGGATCTACATAAGACATATTTTACACAGTTACTGCTACTTTCTAAAATAACATAACGAGTTAGAATCAGAGATTCCCATCACTAGAACGGTACAATTCTCCCAGTATAAACTGACAACAGTGGAATACAGAATTTGAGAAAACATAAAAGAAACATGTGCAATGAATTTCAGGTATTAGTGACTCTCAAAGTGCCTGTGCCGCCCTCTGCAGAATGCTTGTTTTAGTAGGCTGATGGAGGTAGGAGAAAGCAGCAGATAAAAACACAAAATTCTGCTGAGTAGCAATTGTTTTACGTGAGCAAACCCATCAAAGAATCTTCCCCACTGAAGGACTACAAAATTCCTTTTCAACATATATATGGAAAAACTGCAAATCCTAGAGGAAAATTTTCAAATCAGTACTAACAGCGTAAGAAAGTTATCCACGAGAAAAAGCAACAGGTATAAGATTACCCCTATTGCTGGAAGAACACTAGTGAGATGGGCCAAATCCTTTAAAAAGTCAGAATGAATAGAATCTAAATATGATGTTGCCTGACTATCTGGTTAAGTAGTAATGGGGACCCCTTAGCAATACACTGATAGGCATACATGAAGTGAAGCTACAAATACTACCCAAACGGGCCAAATCCAAAGAAACCAGATGGGAAAACTGATCCTTGAAGATTTTCGAATTGCCGTCAAGCCAATCCTGGCAAAGCATGGACACCCTACAACTTCATGCATTAGTGTCTATACGTGTCGGACATCAACACTATTGGACATGGTCAAATGCATGTGAAATACTTAGATACAAAGAAATTAGGTTTTGTCGCCAACACTAGTAGGTACGCACAGTCGCACACTATGAGCAATTTATTGTTGTTCCCATCCAAACACAATCCTCTTCAAGGATAAAAACAAATGGACTATAAAAGCAAAGTTAAAGAAATATAGTTTCACTAATAGGGGTCCATTGTGAGTGTTGTACACTCAGAAAAAGATGCGTGTCAACGAGTTGGTGTCGCGTTGCGTATGTATTGCTAAAATATTTTCAAATATTGCTTGTGCTTTTTGAAAATTATCCACGAATGTCAAGAAAAAAGGGGAAAATGCAACAGGTATTTACCCCCTATCGCTGGAAAACGCTAGTGAGATAGGCTAAATAATTGTGGACTCAGAACTTTACCCGCTTCCCCCTCCTGAAGAAGAGAGAGGGAGAGAGAGAGAGAGAGAAACCATAAAGGATTGCATCAAATAAAAACACAAACTCCAAATAGTCAATGACCAAAGCTTACAAGCACTGTTTATCCATGACTTTTTTTACCAAATTAAACATGTTAACTTACCCTCGATCAATGTTAAGAGAACCAATCCGGTCAAGCCGGGCAGTAGAGTGGGTCAATGGTTTGACCCATCGAACCAATAGGACCGGATTACACTGGTTGACCTGGTGACTTATTGGATCAGTCAGAGCCGCTGGTTCTGATTCTTTTTAACGTATTTCCTTGCAGTTAATGTAACCCATATCTTTTTTGATCTTTATAAAAAGTAGTTTAAAGAAATAATCCACCCTTTATACAGAAAATGAAGATACACATGTAAGTACAGAAATAAGAGGCAAGTCTAGGGCCGGGAAGAACTTCCATACATATACTTAAAAAAGAAAATCAAAAGCTACAGTGGGCTGGATGCTCTTCAATCAATACAGCCCAATTGAAGGTTCATGGTTTTAACCTACTTGCTAGAATCCCATAACTTGATTCACTAGCAGCAACTCACGCTTCCCGCATTTGTCTTTCTCCTCCCCCCCCCCCCCAAGTGGTTGCGCCACTAACCGCCCTTGCCCATATCTGTACGAGCCCATTGTTGGTCTGTCGTGTCTGCTCTGAATCCGGCATCGTCGTTTTCTCTGCAAAGACGGAGCCAGTCCAGCTCTGCTAGTTATTTTTGGCAGCTGAACGGAAAAACCGAGTTAACCAGTTGAGCCCATAGGTTTCATGGTGAAAGCCATCCAGTTGTATTGGCTCTTCAACTGGGTTTTGATCGGTTCATTTGTTCAGCGGGCTGACAGGTGAGTCAGTATACGACCAGTGTCCAGTTCACAGTTAAACCACTCCAACCGGCTGATCTAGTCCGGTTCTTGTAACACTGCCCTTGATTACACAACCTTACATTCACAAGTCATATACCCAAACATGAATCATAAACTTCTCTCGATAATCTTTCTAATTGCTTCCTTCTTGTTCGAGCACAAACAATAAGATCATAATCCCTCTGTCCCGTAAAATTTGCCAAACTCTGAGAAGAGCAGTATTAAGGGACATTATTTAACAGTTTCTCTCTGGTTCACACTTCATACATGGAGGTTTCCTTTGAAAAATGGAACTTGACAATAATCATGGGATATTGACAACAGGGATATCTGACAAAGTTATACAAGGAGGAACTGACATAGGATACAGCAATAACAGTCCACCTTCTAAAATATACAAACTACAGATTCAATGATAGGCATGATATAGCGGACTCGATCTTTACTACTCAAAGGTATATCTTAGATAGAACTCAAAAAAATAAAAAAAGGAAACTTTGAGAGGCACTAAACCAGTTATCTTTTCCCTTTTTGGGGGGGGGGGGGGGCATCAGGTGCAAGCTGCAAAGATTCTAGACCGAACCAATAATAAGGCAGCTGATCATGTGAAGAAACTGTGTACTTGAATGTACCCCAAAGCAAGTCCTCTATTTTCATCTAAAAGGCTGAAAACAAAACTTTTTTAAAAAATTTTCATTGATATTAGAAATCAGAAGCAGCTCACCTGAATTTTAAATGCATTACCAACTGCGGACAATATAGGGCTCCAAACTCCCAAAACTCCATGTGGTCTTTGAGCTGGTGCTGTCTCAAGTGACACTTTCAATCTTACTTCTGAGACATCGATTAGACTGCAATTCATGGACAACATGTCAACATAACTCATTTGCAAGTAGAAACCACAGAAGAGATAATGGAAGCAAAAATTTAGAAGTACTGCCATTTATAGAGAAGAGAAGCTGCGAAAAAGACAGCATTCAAACAGCCAATGCAGTAACAAGGACCACCTAACATTGATCTCAGAAGGTGAAGATGCACATAGCCTTATCTCTAAGCAAGTAACACTAGTAGAGAGGCAACCAAGAACATTGTGTTCAATAAATGGTAAAAAATGTACCGATAAACTACCTAACAGCGATCATGGCATTGGCAGGCTCTTGGAAGACGAGGATGCACACAGCCTTACCTCTAAGCAACACACACTAGTAGAGAGGCAACCAAGAATGTTGTGTTCAATAAATGGTTAAAAATATCAATTCCACGGGGTTATTTAGACAAAAGGGCCCCCTTTTCTAATAGCATACAATAAAGAGTGACATCAATAAGAAAAGAACAAGGATAAGGCATCCTCCAGGGGGGAAAAGTTAAACAACAGAATGTTCCAGTTTCATTGCAGATCAGACAGGGAAGACCATGTTAGTAGACACCCAAAGCAAGTTTACTAGATATGACTAAAAAGCCAGGAAAGATTTAGGTAGGATAGTCCGCAATGACAAAGAATGCCCCAAATGAGTTCTTACTCTATACGTATTTCTGGATCAACTTGTGTGATATTCTGGTTCTGAGGAAGACGATCTAGCTGAAGGCTATTGCAGAAATCCATTACAGCCCAAATAATCGGCTCATGGATATTTAGTCTCCAGCACTTCTCAGTCACCTGTCACGTTAGATTTTGTGTCAGACATCTGATCTACCCATAATTTTCTCATGAAAAGTCAGAAAAATCTAGGTAGGATAGTTGGCGTTACCCGTATATAGATATATGGAAAGACCTGAATGCCATCAGTGTTCTGATTTCGCATGGTAAGAGACATCTTGAATGCTGGTTGCTGTACATCAGTTTGTTCAGGTGCCAATAGTACAGGCATCACTGTCAGGGGAAGCTGATTGTCAACCTGCAGGTGACCTAATATGACCTTGAACCTAAAATAAACGCAGAACCCAGAGTCAGGGTAACCAAGAAGTTCTCCTCACAAAAACTTAGCAAAGTTGGATTGATGTGAAATTGTCAGCCTACGGCACCGTACAGGTTTTTATATCAGAAGGGCATATCAGGCCATAAGCACAGAGAGACACCACCAATTCAAATATACTTATGCAGTTATGCTTGCACAACTATAACCTTGGGGAGAGTTTGAGGGCTTCATGACTTTTGTACTTGCCCTTTTTTTACATGGGTGTCACCAACTTGTTTCATTTATACAACATTTTGATTACTCATAAAAAAAAAAAATAATAACCATGGGCAGAGGGGGGTATTTGTATACATGAAAGAGCTCAGACAGTCTCACCTGCTTGTAGTCCCACCATCATAGCCAGTGCAATATGCTATATATACTCTCTCCATGTATAAATATGAAAGCTCTCTAGGTTTATGGTCTATAACGGAAAGACCAAGTACGCCGACTTCAACAGTAAGCTCTAGTGGCGAAACAGTGTTTGCCATTTTTCTCTGCATATGATAAGTCCTCCAATTTCCAGATATGGAAAATTGACCATCTACTTGTGATATTAACTTCGATGAGCTCTCCTCTGTAAATTGAGCAACCTTAATGTCACCAATTTCTACCATATGAAACTGCAAGCCTGCTATCCCTTCTAACGAACACATAGTAGTAGTTTCTAGATTGATTTTTGAAGTAAAAAGGCCACTGCCACTGCAGACACGAACATCAAAACCTTTCTGGCCATATGGATCATCCCAAGAAAAGTTTGTTGTGGACAATGGTGTCAAATGAATCCAGTAATCATCATCAAATCCACACTGGCGAATGCTGATTGTTTTTCCACTCGTCCTGTTCTCAATCCTGTCCAAAATAAGTTTTGAGTAATATTACACGGGACAGAACCTTCGTTGACAGAAATGTGACACTTGCCATGCAAGTTCGACACGACTACACAAGCAGGTTAATGCTTGCTTGTGAACCCCAACCATGCATGTGGATGCGCAATCATGTCAACATGAAGGTTTAGCTAAAATTCCTGAATATCTGTCAAACACTTGCGGACAGGTTAATGTATAATACCTGATGGGACCAAGTGTTGAGCCTGGACGAAAAACAACAACGAAACGCGACCCTTCCTCATAGCCTCGAACTTCTGTCCTCAGAAATACCCGTTCACCATTTTCCTTTCTCAAAACCAGAAAGATGGTGTCTTCCTTCATTATCCCAATAGGAAATGACCATCTGGTATCAGCTAGACGAACCTACAACATGGTGAAAATTGTCAAACATTACTGTGCCGCAGCGCATGACAATGAAGTTCTCAACAGAGTCCATGATTAGGTAAGAAGATCAGTTGGTTCTCGAATAGTATCTCTAAGATCAATTTTATCTTTCTAGTTCCTTATAATTGTGAATAGCAGGTCGACTACTTGTTATCACTGCTCCTTTTTTTAAAGTAAGAAATAGGATATGTTGTATGTCAAGATCAGAAGAATGGATGCAAATTGCAAAATTAGCCCTCTATGAAAGACTATATATGTCCAAAATAGATACTATCCGCACAATCAACAACAAATGAAAATCGAAGAAAAGTTTCCTTTATCTCAAAAACAGAGGGCTTTTTTTTTTTTAAAAAATCTTAGTTAGCCGAGGAGGGGTTCCCACATCCTCGAAGGCTCTTATTTCTCTCTAGCCAAATGGTCCAAAATATGGCATGCGGAATTAACATGGCATTCTTCTTTTTAGCTTTCCTACAGAAGAAACCTCCCAAGTGAAGAGAGAGCTCCCAATAGAGCTCGAGCAACCAAACAAACAGAAAATAAAAGCTGGCTCCAAATGTGCATAAAGCAGCAAGTGATCAACTGATCCCTATTCTTCTTTCTGCATAAAGCATCTATTCATCAAGAGCTTTGCCCTCGTTTGTAAACTATCACATGTTAAGATTTCCCCAGGAGATGCTTCTTGAAGACGACAAAAAAAAAAAAGAAAGAAGAAACCTCCCAAGAAGCCATATGCTTGCAAGGAAATCATTCTTTAAGAAGAGACTGAGTGGAGCTTTCTATCCTGATTGTGTAATCAAATGACTAACACAATTCAATTCTACAAACGAGCATTAACCATGTTAGTTAAAAAAAAGGGACAAATATTCATGTCTTGAAACAAGTTGATGAACTCCCTCCCTTTTTTTTTCTTTTTTTTTTTTGGTGATGAGTAATCAAATAGTTGTATTAAATGACACCAATGTACAACAGTAGGAAAGCACAAAATAGCATCATGCCCTCAAGCTCTCAACTATAATCATACCAACAAAATCCAAAAAATACTGAGAACTTGACTCAACTATACAAATTTCTCAGGAAATAACGTTTGAAATCTTGAAAATACCTAACATTGCCCTTAAAGATCCAGCAATTCCTCTTCCTCCAAGTGTGCCACCACAGAGCCAAAGGCATCAACTTTCAAACTCCAAGGACCCACTCTTCTTTAAGTTAACCTTCTTCTCCAAGCCACCAAAACATATTTTATGGTTTCTGGTTGCACCCAACTAATCCCCATCAACCATAATGACAAAGGCCATAAAGCAGAAACCCAAGCAATGGACAAAAAGATGGTATACCGACCCTTCCTCCACCAAACACATTGAACACGTACTAGCCAACTTAAAGTTTCTCCTTTTAAGCTGTTGGAATCTTTCCTTTGGTGGTCACGCATTCACCCAAGCTAGAAAGCAAGCTGTGGTGGGGGGAGCCTTAAGACTTCCCAATTTCCTGACATTGTTGAGTGGGCCCTTCATACACCCACTTGAGGCATAGGGCCAAAGGATTACGGATTTCATCATCACCTTAGAAGCTAACCATTGTATTAGCAAACAAAGCCAGAAGACTCTAACATATCCTCTTCTTCCCAGTCATTCGGGCTTCTCAAAAAAGGTATGTTCTAGTGGTTTGAATCCCCATTCTAAGTGAGAAATTCCTGCACAGTTGCCTCTTTGAATCGTGCCATCCTAAAAATAATCTGAAATTGAGACATGAGGGGTTGATCTTCGCACCATGCATTGCGCCAAAAAAGACCTTCGGCCCATTTTTCACCTTAAAATGCACAACAGAACGGAATTGGTCCGAACAATTCATAATTGACTTCCTCCATCCAACCCCATGAGCACAAGAACTCTTCTTCTCCGCCAGTCTAAATTGTCGACCCCGCACTTCATTTCGACCACCTTTCTCCACAAAGCTTCCTCTTCTTTAGCAAACGTCCACAACCACCTGGCCTCGAGAACTTCACTCATTTCCTGGAGATGTCTAATGCCAAGGCCACCCTCATGTTTAGGATGACAAACCTCATCCCAATTGACCTAATGAAAACCACTGTTAAGACTCATTGTTAGACCAAAGGAAGCCTCCCATGATTTTCTCTAATTGGGTGGCAATGTTAGGTGGAATGGTAACCAAAGACAGGAAATAATTAAGGAGACTTCATAGGATGCTTTGCAATAAAGTAAGTCCACCCCCTCTAGATATTTCCACCTGGCTAGTCTCTTATGGAACTTTTCCACAATTAGTTCACACACAACTTTACATTTAGAAGAACTCCAAGCAAGAGGCCAAGATAGGAAGAAGGTAGAATACTCAACCCATCGGGCACCTCATCAAAAGGAGTGAAAACAATCTTTGATTATCTAACTCTAAGCCAGACATTCGATGAACTCCCTCCTTATCCTCTATTCCCCCCCCCAACCAAATGAGCAGTGTATATATATATATATATATATATATATATATATATTAACAAGAAAAAAAAAGTGGATATCACCCGTGGAAAAAAGACGGCTGCACTTTAGCGGAAATGATCACACCTTCAAACTCTCAAGCATAAGAATTTCTCAAAATTCGAAAGTAGTTAAATGTCTTCCACCAATAACTCATTAAGCACTTAAATTCAAGTGTACAACATCCAAAAAAAATTAGAGATTGAATTCTTGCTAGGACATAATTCCACTCCAGAAAAAAATCCGACAATTCCAAGTTTTTCAATCTAGGCCCAATGGATACGACCTCTCAGTAATTCAAGGTGATGCTGCATACATCTTATCCCCCAAACCCCGCCCGTGCAACACTCCACAGTATTGAGTTAACAGACAAAATCACTAGAAAATCCATCTTTTTAGATAATTGTAAATATTCCAAAAATGATCACATTGACAATGAGTCAATAAATGTTGTAATCAATTTATTTTCTAAACTACTCTTTCATAATAGGAAACTATTTTACCAAAACAGGGTAAAGAAATTCGGGGGGGGGGGGGGGGCGCCCCCCCAAAAAATAGATATGAGGAAAATCCCTATTTCACATCTTCACCAACTCATTACTCACCATCAGAACATGAGCTTCCGTTATTTCAAACTTGCCGATCCCTTTTTTGCTTGGAAATGATGAACGTGAGAAGGGGGTGTTTTCAGAGAAGAGCAAGGTCGTAAAATGCATGAGGATTGGGATTGATTGATCGGTGAAAGAGGAACAATTTCGGAGGTTACAATGTTAACAGAACGTGAATATGTAGATTTATGTCCTTCGACACCATTTCAGGGAATTGAGATTGGAGGCAATAGGGTGATGAATGGTCGTGCTGTGGATAGGGGTTATGGGCAGGCAGCTGCAAATATGGGCTCGGGGTTTTGGAATGAGATGTGATCGGATAGCGGTTAGTTGATTGAAGATATTTAAAGATAATGTTGGAGTAGTAGATAATAGTGCGAAAACAAATTTATAATACTTAATAATTAATGGCAATTTGATCTACAACAACAACAACAACAACAGCAACATGAGGTAATTTTGTGGATTACCATCATTTCCATACTGACCTCTGTGATGAAGACAGTTACATGCAACTTAGCAGCAATTGGAAATTGTGATGCAGCATGACACCGTTAAAACATTTACATAAAACCAGACATGCAAGATACAAGGAAAAATCGCTGCCGAGATCCTATACCTTATAAATAGACCAGTCTTTCACAACATAAGTACATGAGAAGCTCAAAATCCCCGGGACACACATTTTTGTTGTTCTGCATCCCTCTTCACATTAAAGGTGGCATGAACATGCGAAGAACCTGCATATGCCTCAAGTTCTCTACCAAAATTTTGTTGGATTATGCTGTTTCTTCCAATATATCCACAGTTTTGGATAAACATGCTGATCTCCGCCTCTATCTCCTCCCCTCTCACAAACACATGCACACACAGAGACACATAGGACATGGATGATTTATCCCAAGCAAATACAGACTTAGTGTTGGATGGATAAAGGGAGCGTCATGGTTCATAATACTCCATGATTTCTAAGACTTGTATGGCAGATGCAGAAGGATTTGGAGAAGCAGCCCAAAATCTAACAAACTGATTTATAAAATGTTCCTTCCCGACCATGAACAACAAAGAATAGCACAAAAAAAAAAGAGGAAGAAAATGCATGAAAACACGACTGTTAGGCCCTGTCGCACCAGAGTTACAGGGTACCAAATCCTAATTAATTGAACCTTGGCAGAACAATAATCATCACAAGCTGAGATCGAAGGACAGCAGTTACAAACAACCAACATGGATAATTTCAATATACAAGTCCAGATACCTGGTGCTTGTCGCAATCGCTCGTCTCTTTGTAGACAAAGCATGCTCTTGAATCTGAAGCCCGTAAGACCTTTTCGTCATCTCCACAGCTTAACTTAATGAACATGTCTCGACCAAGTCTGTTTGTGAAAGTCATGTATGGTCTGATGGAGATCACCTGCAAAGACGGAAGGGAACTTCTTTCAATCGTCAGCAGAACTTCCTTTTTCGTAAGGTCCAGCTTCTGGGAGTACCTTTGTGGGAATGGATTGGTAGGGGCAAGGTTTTGAGGTTATGAACAGACGCATGCAATTGCCCTCACCATCATAGGCAGACAGATCCACCGATCCATCCTGCAATGTCAGAAAAATACATCTCTCAGCAAACTACAATTTACAATCCAAAAATAAAATGTTACTTAAAAGCAGCCAGAACTGACCACATCACCGAGTGAAGAAAGATCCTCAATGGGTCCGAATGATTCTCCTCCAGAATAAGCAATCGATGCTTGTAGTCCAAGTACTTTAAAGTTCAGTGAAGAAGCAATTGTGTAACCTTCATGGAATTCGTCTTCAGTTATTGTCCCACTGATTTCTTGATCATTTTTTCTGGACTTCAAACGTAGAGAAACCTTTTTTGCCTTCTTCTCATCCCTATCAACAAGCTTGAACCTGAGAGGTGGGCACCTGGAAACAGAAAACCAATATGGAACATAGATTCGAACAGCCTTGGGCATAGGATGGTCCTTGTCATTATTCCGCTCAAGAACAACTTGGACAATCCTGTACCATAAAATCAATTTCAATAATCAGGACGTGGCAATAAGGACCATGATATATGCATCACCATGAAAAAGAAGTCAAGAAAAGGTAGCATTGAAGTAGCAAAGAAGACACTGTGAATGATATAACCTTCCAGAAATTGAACTTCGGAAATTTAGACTTCGGGATGACATGCCACTAGGCCGAGAGATGGGAACTGCTTGCTGCAGACAACAGAGGGAAAAAGAAAGAGAATAAATTATCAATGATAAAATGATGCCAGTAACAGTCCACCCTTCAAGTGAAGGCACCACAACACAAAGTCAGAATCTTACATGCATTGGCACCCATCCTTTTTGAGGAAGAAGTGATAAGAATAAAGCTTTCCTAATGTCGGCACAATAGAAATTTACAGCTTTCCCAGGGAAAAAAATCCCCCGAGCAAGGGCAAGAAGCTGATCATTTGAATGCCTTTCAAGAACTGAATATTCAATCCTTAAAGGAAGATAATTGGTAACAGACAATGGGGACCTAACCACAAGATTCCAGTCCTGGATAGGATCTGAACAGATATCTTTCGCAATCTCCATCGCCTGCACACTCAGACAGAACCAAATTCCATGGGAATCATTGGAAGAGTTTCCCTCAATCTGTGAACAATACAATAGTTTCTCAGACACTTCCAGATCTGACACACATATATCAGATTCTTCTTGTTGCTTGTCAGAACCCTGGAATTCAACAGACTTGCCCATTACTTTGCTCCAAGCATATTCATCTTGGACACCAAGATTTAAAGGACGAAGCTGAAGCACATATGGTCCAGCTTGTGTTAAGCAAGAAAGAGGAAGGGGCACAGAGTCTCCAGGCTTTACTAGCCCAATAGATACATGTTGCTGGCCATCACATAAGATTTGTTTCCTGTTGCGGATCCATTTGCGTTGCCTCGCATTATTCACATAAATTCCAGCATCATAGGACTTTGGCCACTTTAGACTTTCCTTATCTGGAGCATAAGCCCACCCATCAATACTATCTGTTGATGGCTTATCCAGTTGCCAGTCATCAACCCACACCCAGCCACAGGGGGATTCTAGTGGAGTTCTCTGCACAAATGAAGATATTAGAAGCAAATGGGGGCTGGGAATCAAACATTGATGAGCAATGACCAATGACACCCCAAAGCAGTTTTTGGCTGATCCGCCTGCAAATTCCCTTCTCTTTATGTGTTCATGACAAAGATGTAACCAGTGCACAATTCCTTGACAGAAGTTTCCCGTGTGATGCCTTCTATATTAATTAGACATCAATATTCAATCCTACAGTCTTCATAACAGCATACCAAAAACATACACTAAATAAACAACTTACACAAACATTTAATAAATGTTACAAACAACATAACCACAACAATAAATCAGTAGATAAACAAAAATCATGTTAAATGTAGTTATCGTATTGATCAGTCATTGTAAGTACAATAGACTGAGTATGCCCATAAAAGTATCTAGCAATTTCTGCAATTCATTAGTGTAAATCACAAATAGTTTTAACCCAGGTTCCAACAGAAGTAGAACCAGCCTCTTTACAATTTCAGGGTAAGCTTGCTATATTGATCCCCCGCCTCACCTAGGCAACATTTAGGGGGGATAAATTTGGACTTTTTGTCTTGATTTTATTTAAAATTTGCCTTTGAAGCAACTTACTCCAGTAACATAAAGTCTGTCACTTCTACTTCGAAAAATCCCAAAGTAAATCCCTTTGTACTGATATTAAACCTTATTAAACCTCAATAAACTCTTTTTTCTTCAAATAGTTCAACCTCGACAGAAATTAACATAAAACAGTGTATTCAATGATGTTTACTTTCATTGCAAAGTCCTGAAATCTTATCTAACTTACCAATTTTATGGGGATACCCCTGGCTTTATGGCCTTTTCTACTTTCAGTGGTGTCATTGAATCAGACGATTAGGCTTTGTCTGGTCCTTAGAAAATTCGGTGGAAAGAAAATTTGAAGGAAAAAAAATGTGAAGGAAAAAAAGTAAGGAGAAAATGAGTTTTTTTCCTCTTGTTTGGATTAAGAAAAAAAAATAGAAGAATTCGGATAAGAAATTTGAATGTTGATGAATTAATTGCATCATGTTGATATCATCTAAACAGTGCGAGGTTGGACGAGGTCAGAAATTCTTTTGGGGAACTTTTCCCAAACTTTCCTCACAATTTTTTATGAGGAAAATTTTATCACTTGTTTCTAACAAATTTTCCTCCATATTTTTTTCCTTGTGATTTTCTCTAAACCAAACACTAGAAAAAAAGTTTACTTTCCCAATTTTTTTTTTCTTTCCACTAAATTTTCCAAGGTACAAATGGAGCCTTAAGGAAGTTGTCCATACCAGGCCACTTGCCAACATTATCAGCAGCATCAGGAGCAAAAGTCACTTGACATTGGAACACATGCCTTGCAACTAATTCATGCATATCCTCCAAGCAACCAAAGCAATGGCAATGTAACTTACCTTGTTTAGGGCCCCATCAGCCGATTGATCATTGCTAGGTCTTCCGGAGCAACAAACCCAACCAACATCTGGCACAAATTTTTCTATTTCAAAAAATTCCACTGTGTAAATCCTTCCATTATTTGTTTCTGATTTCTCATATGTCCCTTCATCATTTAGCAGCCTCTTCGATTCAGATGAGGCCCTGGCTTTCAGGCACACATCAAGGGTAAAGTCAGTATCATTATGCACTGAGACTAGAGATCTAATATTTACATATCTATTTCCATCCTTGACAGTAACTTCACTTGCAACAACAGCATTGCCTAATCTCCAACAAGCAACAGGAGCAGCATAATTCAACCTCACTGTAGTCCAAGGCCCTTCCCTAGCAGGACTAATCTGAATGAAGCCATTCTTTTTACTGCCACCAGAGCTGGGGTACTGTTTGCTGTCCACAACTTCATGTTTCGATGACAAGAAAACAGCAAGCTTTAACCTTCCAAGTGACACCTTTGAACTTCCTTCTTTAGAAACCATCTGCAAAAACATCAGCGTGTTTCAGGTTTGGACTTTTTCTAGCAACTTCAACATAGAAAATGCCACAATAACTCAATTTTTTTTAAAAAAAATTACCTTAGATTCGGGAGGAAATAAATCTACCCAGTTCCATCCATCAGCATAATTGTGAAAATATGCACTTTCTGTAGCTGCTATCTGATTCAAATGGGTGGAGAAAAACCCAATAGGCTCACCTGCCATACAATAGATAAAGACATTTAAAGAATGGAGGAAGAACTGGAAACGGAATGAGCAAGCATACACAAACAAATAATAAGATCTAGGATATCTTGGCATCAATTAGGACATGAGGGTAACCATGATGAGCAATCAATTTTCATTCCTTTTAACTTTCGGCTTAGATACTTGGGCTCATTCAAGGGAAAGGGCATATCTACAAGGACATTGCTCACCATATAAGGTAGGTTGGAAAAAAAAAAGGAATCCATTTCTACTATTGTGCGATAAGAACCCCACAGGACCAAAGGGAGAAGTTTATCATATGGTGGTCAAACTTGCTTTTTTATGGCTCATGGGGTTCACCGATGTCCACAATGAACATCCTGCATTCTATCTAAGTGTGAATTGTTCTCAGTAGGCAAATGTTGCCTTTCCGACTCCTGTTAAAGCCATTCCTTCTAAGAGGTCTCAAGTCAAAAGCATAATAGTTGCATAGATGACGATGATTCAGTAGATGTGTCGATAAGACAAACAACGAAGTGTTTAGAGAAAGGTACGATTGCCACCAGCAGAGGATTAGATGAAGACTCGGATTGTTTGGACACATCAAGAGATCGAATCTAAATAGACTCATGCGGTGTAAGAAGATTGACATTCTGGAATGTAGGATTGGTGAAGGAAAACTGTAGTGCGCTGATTGAAATGGAATTGGCACATTTGCATCTGACAGAGCTACACATAGCCGATATGAGCTATCTGCCTGTTGGCTTCAAGGCACTTAGCAAATGCTGCCTGTTGGCTTCTAGGCACTTAGGACATGTTGATGTTGTTTGGCTTGCAAGTTGAATGACACCTGTTAATTCTATTTGTTCGCTGCTTGATATCATTTTCTAATACATTTAGCCCACTGTATTTTTAACTAACATTATACTATTTTATCTTGCTCGCTACCATTACCTGCAGCTATTTCCCCCCCCAAAGGTTTTCATTTTACCGAAAACTTCTTTTCCGTAAAAATATAAAAATAAAATGACGGGCGGCTTGGAGTCTATCTCTCTACTTGCAACGTGCTGCAGCCTACGACTGCTTAGATCTACATCTCGCGAAGCCATGCTAAGGGAGGACCCATTGCTATTGTTGTAGACAAGAAAAGGAAGAAAAAAGTGATTTGTAGTATGAATTTCAATGTTTGTTGAGGTACTCTGATTACCAACATTATCAAAATTCTGAATTATCGTAGATCTATTTACGGTTGCTTGCTTGTGTTGATGAATTGTCCTTTTTGTACATTCTTCTCTCAATGGAACCTTGCCTCTGAGAAGGGAAGGGGGGGGGGGGGGGGGAGGCTAGGAGGAGGAGCAAGGCATGCAAACAGTCAAACAAGATAAATATAAAACATCACCCTCTAATTTCGGAGTGGACCACAGTATATTTCTGAAACATTATTAACTAAAGTAAGGTTGATAGCAAAGTGATCCAGCGAAACACTTTGTTGCATACGATCTATGAATTAATTCCAATTTCCACAAACAATGGAACTTATATTCCAACCCAATGTTCTGAAAATTGAAGAAGTCCGGAAAATTCGGAAGTCTTCTTTCCAAACACAAGTACTATGATCCCACTGAGTCTGGAAGTGAGATCTTGTAAGGACAAGATTCATGCAATTTGACAACTAACCACGCAAGGCTGCCAGGCAGGGGGATAATCTACTTCCATATGGATCCGAAAAACATGTCCCTTGAAGTAGTTTCCACAGTTGGAGGCAGACCTGTCTCCTATTGAATCCACCAACTATCATAGATAGAAAAGCTCTATCATCCCCCTACCCAGTTCAATAGGACCTACATAGGGCTTGTTTTACCACATTTAGTGCTGTTTTTGGACTACTGCATCAATGATCACCCCCCTAACTCAGAGATGTGCGTGCGTGCTTGTGTGTGTGTGTGTGTGAGAGAGAGAGAGAGCGAGAGACTTGGGGGGAGGGGTACTATAACATGAATGCTTAGAAAATGTACCTTTCCCAATGTCAGCCATGGTGAGCTCCACTCTGTAATTGTCCTACTCAAATAAGAAAATAATATTGTTCAATCTTAAAAACCAAAAAGAAAAAAGAACGTAATACATGAGCCATGTCTAGTGCAAGAGGAGACTGGCACTTTGATGCTCTGAATTAGAACACAAAGCATACAGACCATCAGTTGCAACCATGGATTAATACATATCATGTAGGTAGTGAAATAAAATCTATAAAAAGTTGTTATGTGGCTAATAGAACTGCAAATATTTACAGTCATTGACTGCCAAGTTCCAGCGCACGAAGTAACTCTCACAATCAAATGCTCAGAAATCAGCATGGACATGATCTGCTCTAGCAGGATAACCTCTCACAACTAATAAGCCTTTACATTTCTGTGGCAGGAGCCATGGATGGTGAGTGTGTTTCTGGTGAACCTTCAAGAAGCTTAATAGTAAGAAGTATGAATTATCACGATGCCCCAGATTAGAGGCTTATTCTTAAAACAAAATCCTTAATGGAGGCTTATATGACATAACATACATTTGAGCAGGGCTTTTTTAACTAAATACATGATCGACAAAAGCACTCACTAGATGTCAATGCCGTCGGTGCTACCACGTGGGAGTTTGCTTCAGAATGAAGCAAATGCAACAAGCAGATATTGCTCATATCATTATAAGTAACTTTTTGAAACCCAGGACTTGTTGCTGAGCTCCTTATCATGTTCTTCCAATATGCACAATAATTCAATCACCAGGAAACATCAAGCAAGGGTTCGATTCCATGGAAGCTTTGTATGGAAGAAAAAAGATCTATTTAAGCAACTGGATGCAGTCTCTTTCAAAAGAATGAAGAATCAGCTAAGCGTTGATCTCGCCCTTGGGTGCTCTCTTTCGGAAATTTCAATTTGACTACAACACAATAGTGCCAAGGATGTTCTGGTAGACTAGAAACAAAGCAGGAAAAGAAAACAGATTGCAGAACAGTGGAAGTTGGTTCTATTGGGTTTTCGCAATATGCACATGAAAGGAAAAAAATTGATGTTGCCTTTTCAGGCTACCGCGCAGTACAAGCAGACTATACTGGGTGAAAATTTAATTTTTCTAGATATTGTTGGTAAGAGCATGCATGGTTCATTAGCTTGAGGGGCATAATGATTGCTGTTTTTCCTCCCTTACCATGGTTGACACTTCTTTTGACAACTCTTTACTCTTTATGTGTATGTTAAAAATTAGGAGGCAGAACATCAGGGAATTCTATTGCCATAGTTCACTAACATCAATACAAGGATTTCAGAAAACTCTATCAAAAAAACACAGGGATTCAGAAAATCCAGTTGACTTTAGTTCTAAGATCACCTCATATTCCTCGATGTAGTATGGATACGCATATGGAAATATAATTTACAGCGCCCGCCTTCCGCCGGCCCAGAGGAGCAATGGATATGCTTATGGATATATAATTTACAAACCCATCTTTTGGTCATTTTGCATTAAGCTCTTTATTCAGGCCAAATTTCAGATTAACAATTGACTCATAAACCTTGGATTTAGATACAATGACAGCTTAAAATCATCTGATTGACTTCTTGATTGTCGTCTCCAAGTGGACTGGCGATTTTGAATTCCACCTGAGCCCCCCCCCGTCCTGTTCCTCTCTCTCGCCGGCCACCACAGCTGGGCCTCGTCTTTGTCGCCGCCGTACCACCCTTGCCGGTCACTGGTGGGCCACCCAGAAGCCACCTCGACGCGCCTCTGCCCCAACCTCCCGTCTCTCTCTTCTCTGCGTCGGGAGACAGGTCATGAACCCAGGAATTCGCCGGTGAAGTTCGGGTGCCTGGAGTGGTCATCGGAGGATTACCTGAAGTCCAGTGGACTTTGGGTCTCCGGGGGCCGCCGGCCGCCCCTTCGCCGGTCGTCGGCTTGTTGATTTCGTCAAGTTTCTCTTGGTTTTTCAGTTTCTGTGTGAAGGGGGAGGCTTCTGGTCTTTGCCGATCAAGGGGTTCGGTTTGCCGGAACTTTCTGTCGCCGCCGGCCAGCTTCGGTGGCGGTTTCTAGTCACCAGCGAACTTTCCGGCCGCCGGAGTCTCGCCGGAATCCTTCCTGTTCATCTCTTCCGGCGCGTTTTCTTCTGTTCTGTCCTTTGGCACGGCTGAGGTTTCCGGCCAGCCACGGCAAGTGCTGTTCTGCTGCTACTCTTGCCTTTTCTCCTCCGCGGGCAGTGCAGCTCACGGCTGGGCAGTAGGGGCTGTTCTCCTTGTGTTCTGTGGTTTTGTTTCTTCTGGCTACGCTGCATTGTCTGTTATTTGAGCATGTATGCCTCTGTGAGGGTGGAAGGGAAGGTCCTGGAAGTGTCTGGGGGTGATGGAGGCCTTTTTCCTTTCAAGGTTTCAGAGGCTAGTAGGAGGAAAAGGTCTTTTATACGGTTGAGCTTCCAGGAATTTTGCTGGTTGGCAGTACAAATGGTCATATTCTGTTTCTCGAAGGGAGAACCATTGTGGTTCCAAACTTTCAGGTGGGGTCAGAGGTGCCTGTTGCTCCAACTGAGAAAGAATAACAAAGGTACATTCATTGTCCTTTCTCTATTGGGTAATTGTGGGCAGGCTAGGTCAGTGATCTTTCCTGAGGGAGCGAAGGCTAAGGGCTGGTTTAGGGTGACGAAGATTCTTAAGGAGACTTTGAATGAGGGTCATAAGAAGCCTTCTCCTCCACCAAGGAAGGCTTCTATTCCCTCCAGGTTTCCGGTGAGTAAGGATAAGTCTTATGCTAATGTTGTACGTGGTCATCCGGGTGGCTCCCCCAATTCGCCTCTGATGGGGTGGAAGTGTAGGGATTGTGGTTCATGGGATATGTGTGCAGCCGTGATTGGTGAAGAACAAAATGTTAGCGGTGATGTTTTGAAGCAGAAGGCCTCCTTCAAGGACATTGTTAATGATGCGACGATGCATCCCAGTAAGAAGAATGGTTCGAAGGAGGATTTGGAGGCGTCTCCCCCCTGTGTTAATCAATTCCAAGTGTTGAGAGACTTGTTGGAGAATTATCCCTCTTCGGATTGTGAGTGTAACTCACACGGCAGTTCCCCATGAGCCTCAAGGATCCGAGAATCACCTCTGAATGTGATGGAGGAGGAGTTGCATCCTACAGCTTGTTCACCATCTACCAGTGTGCTTGTTTACTCTCGTAGGAAGAAGCTCCAAAAGACGAATCTTGTCGTTTCTGAGTCGGCCTCTCCTATTATGCAGGAGGTGGGAGGGCTCTCTTCGTTTGAGGACGCTCTACCTCAAGCTCACCCTCAGGGTCTAGATGGTGCTGCTTTGCCTGGTTCTAGTGAGTCAGGGAATGTTAGTGAAGGGTCAGCGTGGGTCTTGGAAAGAATAGTCTTTTTTTGTAAGAAGATGGGTCTGGCCATTGAAGGTAGAGAAATGGAGTTGCTTTCTTTCCTTGCTTCGTTGGAAGCTAATAGAGTGAGAAGGGAACAGTCGGTTGAAGAGAGGATGGGGGATGAAGTTGATAGGGTTAGGCTGTTTTTGGATGGGGCCAGCCATTAATTTGCTTGCTTGGAATGTCAGGGGGCTTAATTGTCCAAATAAGCGGGGGGATGTTAAGTGGGTGTTGCGTACTTTTGCTTGCGATGTTGCCATTCTTCAAGAATCCAAGTTGGAGGTGGTTAGTCGGCCATTAGCGATTAGTTTGTGGGGTCGTCGACCGATTGAGTGGGTTTACTTACCATCAGCGGGTCGCTCAGGAGGCATTATTGTCATTTGGGATCTTTACGTCTTGGAGCTCGGTGATTTTCGCATTGGGTTGTTTTCTGTGTGCTGTAGGTTTAAGTCTCTGGAGGACAGTTTTGAGTGGGGTCTGATTGGGGTTTATGGGCCTAATGACGACTATATGCGACGGGTTTTATTTGAGGAGTTGTCGTTCTTTATATCTTCTTGGGACATTTCGTGGTGCCTGGGTGGGGATTTTAATGTCATTAGGTTTCCCTCAGAAAGATCCACAGGAGGTCGATCGTCTTCGGCAATGAGAGAGTTCTCTAGTTTTATTGATTCTTGCAATCTGGTTGACCCTCCATTAGAAGGTGCTTGCTTTACTTGGTCCAGCCATGAGGACGTTCTTGTGTTATCTCGCATCGATCGATTTCTCTTCTCGGTTGAGTGGGAAGATCATTTCCAGGGAGTTCATCAAGTTACCCTTCCGAAGATTACTTCGGACCATTTTCCCATTCTTCTGAGGGTTAGGGAAGTCTCTAGAGGTAGAATTCCTTTCAAATTCGAGAATATGTGGCTTGAGGCGGATGGATTTGACGACCTTGTCAAATCTGTTTGGGATGAACTGAATGTTATTGGCCCTTCGAGTTTTATTTTGGCAAAGAAACTCAACTTTTTAAAGACCAAGCTTAAACAATGGAATAGGGAAGTGTTTGGCCATTTAGAGTTTAAGATGGCTAGTCTGGTGGATAAAGTGAAACTCCTAGATGAGAAGGAGCAACAACAGTCTCTCTCTTGGGCAGATAGATTTGAGAGATTGGAAGTTAAAAAGGAACTCTCTATGGTGCGAAAATCCATTGATATCTGTTAGTGCCAAAGGGCAAAGCAACAGTGGATTGAGGATGGGGATCGTAATACCAGATTCTTCCATCAGGTGGCAAATAGGAGGAGAAAGTTTAATGCTATTCACAAAATTCAAGTGGATGGCGAGCTTTATGTTGATGCTGCCTCTGCCAGAAATGCGATTGTCAACTTCTATGAGAATCTGTATCATGAAGATCAACCGTCAAGGTTCTTTCTTGATGGAATCGCTTTTGCCTCTATTAGCCCTGACGATGCTAGCGATCTTGTAAAAGATTTTATTGAAGATGAAGTGCGGAATGCCATCTTTGAGTTAGGTAACGAGAAAGCTCCAGGGCCAGATGGGTTCAATATAGTTTTCTTTCAGCACTGTTGGTCTATTGTCAAGGGGGAGATTATGGGATTTTTTGCTGACTTTCATGATAAGGGTGTTTTTGAGAAAAGTTTAAATGCTACTTTTATTACCTTGATTCCCAAAGTGGCTGGTGCAGATGACATCAAGTCCTTTAGGCCCATCAGTTTAGTAGGTAGTGCATATAAGATTCTTGCCAAAGTCCTCGCTTCAAGGCTGAGGAGAGTGGTTGGAAAAGTTGTGGGTCCCTTGCAACATGCTTTTGTTCCTGGTCGTCAAATTTTGGATGCTGCCTTGATTGCTAATGAGTGCATTGATTCCTATATTAGATCTGGGATTTCTGGTATTCTTTGTAAGCTTGACATTGAGAAGGCTTATGATCATGTCTCTTAGAGTTTCCTCTTGGCTATTCTTGAGAAAATGGGTTTTCCTCACAAGTGGAGGAAATGGATCTCTTTTTGTATTTCCACTGTGCACTTCTCTATCTTAGTTAATGCTGAAGCATCTAGTTTTTTCGCTAGCTCAAGAGGTCTAAGGCAAGGTGACCCGTTGTCACCTTTATTATTCATTTTGGTTATGGAGACTCATAGTAGATTGATCTTCAAAGCAGGTGAGGAAGGTTTCTTGAACGGCTTTCATATTATGAATCCTCATTCCGAGGGTTTGATGTTATCCCATTTGCTCTTTGCCGACGATACACTTGTTTTTTGCAAGTCGGACGAGAGTAATTTGGGCTACTTAAGGTGCATCCTTCTCTTGTTTGAGGCTATATCGGAACTACGGGTCAACCTCTCCAAAAGTGCTCTCATTCCGGTTGGCGATGTGCCTAATGTTCATGTGTTGGCCCCTTTTTTGGGTGCAAAGTTGATCATCTGCCATCTTCTTATCTTGGTCTTCCTCTTGGTGCTCCTTATAAGAGCACAACAATTTGGAATCCAGTCATTGAGAGGTTTCATAAAAGATTGGCAGACTGGAAGTCAAAGCTTTCGTCCAGAGGGGGTAGATTGACTCTTTTGAGAAGCACTTTGTGTAGTTTGCCCATCTACTTCATGTCTTTATTCACCATCCCAGCTAGCATTGCTAGTCGGTTAGAGAAAATCATGAGAGATTTTCTCTGAAATTCCAACAATAATGGTAACGACCTCCATTGGGTCAATTGGAATGAGGTATGTCGTCCTAAACAGCTGGGAGGACTTGGCATAAGACCCCTTCGTGATATGAATGAAGCGTTGAAGACCAAATGGCTGTGGAGGTTTGCAAAAGAGGATAGTGCTATGTGGAAAAATGTGATCAAGGCAAAATATGGGATTGATGAGTTGGGTTGGTGGAGTAAAAAGAGTCCTTATCCTCACGGGGTTGGGTGTTGGAAATCTATCTTACCAGGTCTCGAGCGTCTCAAATATTTAGTGCATTTTGAGGTGGGGGATGGATCAAGGGTATTATTTTGGCACGATGTTTGGTGTGGGAATCGCCCTTTAAAAAATCTTTTTCCCGATCTTTTTAGGATAGCTCGTCTAAAGCATGCCATGGTTAATGAAGTCGCTTCTTGGAATGGTGACGTGAGTCATTGGGATTTGATTTTTGTAAGGAGCCTAAATGATTGGGAAGAGGATAGTGCTTGTAATTTGTTAACCGTACTTGCTGACAAAAAGGTTCGGTCCCAAGGTAATGATGAGATTATGTGGCCTCTTAACGTTAAAGGTTCCTTTAGTGTCAAGAGCTTTTGCTCCACACAATTTGAAGACTTGGACGATTGTGACTTTCCTGTCAAGTTCATTTGGAAGTCTAAAGCTCCCACAAAAGTGTGTTTCTTTGCTTGGACAACCACTTTAGGTAAGATTCCCACGGACGACATGCGTAAGAGAAGGAATTTTAGAGGTCCAAGTAGATGCTCCATGTGTTTGGAGGAGGAAGAAACTGTGGATCATCTTCTTGTACATTTTTTTTTTTTTTTGGGTACGTAATCAAGAGGTATATTAAAAAGACACCAAGGGGATATCACCCATATACAAAAAGGGCAAATACAAAAACATTATGCCCTTATGCTCTCATCCATAATGCAATCGACAAAAGCCAAAAAATTTAAATTTTTGTTACCACAAAACCCGTCACTCCAGCTATACAACAACCTCAAAAAATAAAGCTTGAACTCTTGAAACGACACGGCTTTATCGTCAAAGATACGACGATTTCTCTCCTTCCATGTAGTCCACCAAATAGCCAAAGGCATCATGTTCCAAACTTCGAGGACCCAACTCTTCTTCATCCTTCTCGTCCAAGCTACTACCTCGTCTCTAACATTAGAAGGTTGAACTCAACTAACCCCCATAAGAGAGAGAGCTAAATCCCAAAGAGCGGAAGCCCAAGGGGATCATCTTCTTGTACATTGTCGGTGGGTTTCTTTGCTTTGGGATTTGTCTCTTTCGCTTATGGGGATTAGTTGGGTTCAACCTTCTAAAGTGAGAGATGTGGTGGTGGCTTGGAGGAAAAGGTTGAAGAGCAGCTGGGTTCTTGGAGTTTGGAACATGATTCCTTTAGCTATTTCGTGGGCTACTTGGAAGGAGAGAAATCGCCGTATTTTCGAGGACAAAAGCTTGTCATTTCAAGATTTCAAGCTTTATTTTTTGAGGTTGTTGTATAGTTGGAATGTAGGGCTTTGTGGTGGCAAAGAGTTAAATTTTTTGGCTGTCACCGATTGTATAATGGATGAGAGCTTAAGAGCATAATGTTTTCTGTAATGCCCCTTTTGTACATGGGTGACATCCCCTTGGTGTCCTTTTAATATACATCTTTGATTACTTAGCAAAAATAAATAAATAAATAAATAAATAAACCTTGGATTTAGTAGTGCCCTTCAACGAATTTCACATCCATTTAGAACGAGAATGGCAAGATATATGCCAACTTCTCAGCAGGGATTCAAAATGTAGCTGTTCTATGACATCCACATCACAACGGTTTAGAGGTTATGCAAGCTATGGTTTGTTGCTAGATTGTGGTGTTTATCCTATCTCACATTGGAACAGCAGCGATGACAGCTCTAAAACAGAAAACAAAATTCATAGGTCCAATGCCAGCCGGGGTAATATTATGCAAGTAATAGGTTTATACAGTTGAATCTTTCCAATAGAAATAGTACAACACATTGGTTGGTGACCTCTTTTGAAAAACTCGCACCATGATTATCATGATAAGTTCTTCCATTGTGGCACACTCTCACTATACTGCAACTGTTATGCAATTGCAAAAGATCCACATTTGAATCCTTGCTTCTCAAAGTGCTTTCTCGTCTACCTTATAGTCAATGAAGTTATCATATTACTCATCCTAAAACAGGTTAAGTGAGGGCATAAGACATAAAAGTTATAGAGCAGGGAGGGAGAGAGAGTGAGAAATAAGCCTGCACTAAAAGTCGTTCAAAGAATCATTCACGTACCAGGGAATCAATTTTAAAGAAGAAAGCTTCATTCCATTTCACAGATTCAAGTCCAGAGCTCTGGAACTCAGAACTGCGTCCACATGTACGCACACTTTGCTGATTCAGCAATGCTCCATTTGGTACAATAGGTTCTTGACAAAGGCGTATTGCCACAGCATACTGACGAGAAGATATCCCCAGCACCCTTTGAAACTGTATATCACACATCGAAAATTGACAAATCAGCCACACTTTAATACAAAAAACATAGAGCATATTTATGTCTATAAAATGTATATAAAACAATTCTTTTCGTACAGAGCATCTGTCACTTTATTACATGCATAAGCAAGAAATTATTGCACGTCACTCACAATCCACTACATAGAAAAGCAATTACTCCAACTGAGGGGGCCCCTAGATGGCCAATTAAAATTTCACCTGTTATGATGAAAATAACATCAGCTTTAGAGGATGATTCATTCGTTAGGAAGGGCAGTGATTATCTTCACTAAAAATGGACTATAAAGGGATGAAATCCCTTTTTATACATATCTTTTCCGCAATTAGCAAATTAGCAAGGTTACCTCACAAGTATTCTATTCATTATGTAATATTTTAGAGTGAAATGCAGTATTGACGAGTTCCTACGGATCTTGCAACAAGAACATTGTTCAGGAAGCTGCACAAAGGTAAAGAGATTTCTTCCTCCCCCCTCCCACCCAAAACAATAGGGACGAAATTAGGTATGACATAAAACGAAGTCTATATTGGGTCAAACAATAACATCACATCCTGCTTATTAGCTATACTATATGCTAGATAGCTGATAAGCATCAATAGCTAATATCCGAATAGTAGTAAATCAAGATAACAGATACAGTAACACGCAGCTACTCAGATGAACCTAAGGATTCCAGCAAGAGCAATGGACTTGAGCATAAGCTATGTGCGAGAAGGAAGCCAAGAACCAATAGCAATTCAGACATAGATCACGTGACAAAGAACCCATTTGGTGATCTGCTAAAGGAGGAGGAGGATCATACCTGTGCTTCAAGAATCGTCAGCATCACCATCGTATGAACTTTTTGGTCAAAATTCCCCCTTAAGTGCGAGTCCAGCATGTTTCTGGACACAGGAATTTTGATATGCTTGGTGTCCCCTGATGGCATCTTGATTACACTTGACAGCCCCCTGACCTCAGTAGCCCGAATGTAGATGTCCTGGCCAAGCTTGTTTTGTGGAATAATAAAGTAATTTCTTTTTTGATGAACATCACCAGAGCTACCTTTATAAGTTGGAGAAACAACTTCCTGTAGAATTGATTATATCACCAGGGAGGGTAAGTGATAACAAAACAGAAACACACACTCTCTCTCTCTCAGAGAGAGAGAGGGAGAAGAGCTACACATGTACACCACCGTTGAAAACCAGAATTTCAGATTTATGACAAAAATATGGAGTTGATCACATAGCATTGATGGCATGGCATAGTGTTAGATATACCAGCATCCACACAAGGGATGAAATTCAACTAAAGGCACAGGAGGACTTCCCCCTCCCTTTACATTCTTCATTTCTCCCCCTCTCCCATGATTTTCCCAATGAGGGTGGGCCCCAAGTTGCGCCACCTTACCACCCCCCTCCCCCCGAAAAGAGGAAAGAAAAAGCTGATCACATTGTTGAGGGAACAGAACAGAACGAGGGGGGGGGGGGGGAGAAAACAACTTACTCTTCTCACGTAAGATTCATGGACTTCACCAAGATTACTCCAGCTCGCATAAGCTTGAAGAATCATATTGGCATTAGAACTGGATATGTTCAAATTCAGATCTTTGGCTGAAGTGACACGTAACTGAGAAGCAGCACCAGGTGAAGTTATGTCATACTGGTACCTGCATATAGCTTTCGTAAGAGAGCACTTCTTGCTAGATGCAAGTAAAAACAACCAGCATAAAATTAACAAAACCCCTCGACCAATCTATCCATAATGTTAGAAACATCGTAACAACATGGCCCCCAAATTTCGCTAAGAGAAGCATAAATGCAATTGCAGGCCATGGACCTTGAATCATAGAAGCAGCAAATGAAACATAAATAGACACTTGAAATCTCTAAGATCAGACGTGATACTCAGACTAGGCATGGCTTCCAGTGTCAAAGTCTGTACTTATCAAAAAATCTAAGCATGTTTTCAGTCTGTCATGAAGATTCATGTAACCCTACCCATGTCTAAGCATCAAGTGTTCAAAACAAGCACTTTGAGTTCAGGTAAAGTCCCTGAGCAAACATAGGCAATTAGTACCAGTGCTATACACTAACATCACATCATTTTATTTCTTTTTGGGAATTGTAACGAAAAATTGTATGACACCAAGTCCAGTCACCTTTGTACCACAATTGGGCACTTGGCTCCAACTATACAAAATTCTCAAAAAATTAGAGCTTGAAATCCTGAAGGGATAAAGCTTTTCCCTCAAAAATCTGTCGGCTCCTTACCTACTACTAACAGTACCAAGTAGCCGAAGGAACCAACTTACAAGTTCCAGAAGACCCCAACTCTTCAGGCTTCTTCTCCACGCTACCAAAAATCTTTGAGATTTGAAGCTGAATCAAGCTAACCTCCATCAAGGGGGGGGGGGATTATCAATCAATTCTTCATCCTCATGTAATAGTGAACACCTACCTGCTAAATTAAAGTTTCTTCTTTTGAGCATGTGCACTGGCCGAATCTAGCCTTTAGTTGCTGCTCATGTGAGAAAACAAGCTTTCATGGAGCTTTAGACTTCCAATGACCCTCTTAGGAAAGTCACAACAAATTGACCCATCAACCAGACTATTGCAAACATGTCTTCACAAAAAAGGACTTGTTAGATTCACAAGGCCAAATAATCCTATCATTACTGTCAAAAGGCCAAGACCGCTTCCTTCTTCCCAATCATTTGGGCTTCTTGAGAAAGTAAAGCTCCAATGGATATGGTCGTTGTTCAAAGAGACTCCTTCATGCACAGTTTTAGCTAGAACATTCACATTATGTGGAACCAAATCACTACGACCATTTCGCTCTTACCAATCATTTGGGCTTCTTGAAGAGTAATGTTCCAACGGCTATGGTCCTCCATCCGAGGAAACCCCTTGCACACTTGAACAGTTGTACTCTCAAATGAACCATCTGGATAAGATTGGAATACTAAACTTTACGAGGTTGCTCCCTGCTCCAAATATCATGCCACAACATTACCCTAGACCCATTATTCACCTCAAAATGGATAAGAGACTTGAAATGGTCCAGACCTCCAAATTTTGATTTCCAACAACCCACCCCATGCACTTTTTGTTTTTTTAATGAATAATCAAAATATATTAATGACATACCGGTGACACCCATATGCAAAAACGTTAATACAAAAATCATCATGCCGTCAAGCTCTCATGCATAATTTTATCTACAACATCCAAACGAGAACCCTTTGTACCACAATTGAGTGCTTGGCTCCAACTATGCAACAGTCTCAAAAAATTGAGTTTGCAATCCTAAAGGGATGGAGCTTCGCCCTCAAAGATCTCTCGGTTCCTCTCTTTCCACGTAGACCAACAAATAGCCAAATGAACCAACTTCTAAATCCCTGGAACTCAACACTTCTCCAATACCCCCAGTCTACCAAAACATCTTTAACATTAGAATGTTGAACCCAACTAAACCCCATGAAGAAAGAGACAAAAGCTAAAGCAAAGAGACCTAACACAACCCAAGCACTTAAGAACTCCACTTGCTCCACTAACCACATTTATTGATCGATATTTGGCTATGATCACTTTTTAACACAGTGTCCTCCTCAATAGCATACCTCCTAAGCCACTTGGTCCTGACTCCTGAGATATGGGCGAAGCACTAAGTGGGCAGAAGATGGCCACGACCCCCCTCAGCCTTTCGTGCACATGCTATTTTTTTTTTACTATACAGTAGTATAAATTGGGTAAATTGAGTTAATTTTTAATATTATGATCCCCAAATTATTTAATCTATTTCATGACCCCCCTTCAATACAGACTCACTTCGCCCCCGTCCCAAGAGATTCATTACATGACAAGGATCAATGCCTATCCTTCCATCATGCTTGGGATACAAAAGAATAAATAAATAAATATATAAATAAATAAATAATCTACTGCCCTACCAGTTGGAAGCAAACTATTATAAACATGGAGGTCCAAGTGCCTGAACTGGGACTTTAGTAAAGACAGATGATTCTAGGACCACTGAAAGTCTTAAACAAGTTTTGAACCAAATAAAATCCAAAAGGCAGTGAGCTTCCCAGCCTTCCCCATTAACAATTAGCTTTATATTCAAAGCACTAGATTTCATTACTCCCAGGCATGCTAACCCTTGGATTACCCTGTGCATCATGTACAGACACCATATCTTTTGGCATATCTATTTCAAATTTGTCAGTGACTAGAAAAATGAGAGTTAATTTTAGCAGGCCCATGAAACAGCTATAATATTTAAATAATTCACAGCAAAAGAGGATTTACCTCAAAAAACCATCCACAGGCTCAACCACAGGCTCCCAAGCATCATACTTATCATTGTATGACCTTGCTGCAAGGGAGAAACTCACTGCAGAAGTCATGTAGTCCGGTCTTCCATGCAAATCGAACCCTATACCACTCAAGGACACATTAAACAACGGAACCATCTGCAAAAGTTCACCCCAAAAAAGAAAAAAAATGAGCACAAATTTAAAATTTCTCCACAACTTCACTTCTAGTATAAGAAGATATAAAATATTAATACATAATGATCAAATGATCAGATGCACAGCTAGCATCCTACAAAGTACTGCATTGAAAATGTCTGCACATTTTTAATTTAAAAGTAGCAATGTGTAAGAAATTGTCCTCAAAAGGACAAAACTAAAGAACAGGCATTTAGTACCGCAATTGCATACAACAACCTCCCAAACAATACCACCTACCAAAAACTCATAAAGATATGATTTAGGAGTTATTACGAAGGTAAATATAATGTTTGACTCACAACATCCCTAGATTGCCCCCTTCTTTATCCCACACAGGCATCTCATTATTCTCACTTCACCAAAACCCAAAAAAAAAGATGTGTTGATTGGAAATAAAGATGTTTTTTATAAATTTACAGCGAAGAATATTACTACAAATGGGTCTCTTAAAAATATCGATATCCAAATGGAATACCCCCCCCCTAAATTTAAAAAAAAGCTTAATGGACATGTCAAAGGTATGAAAGACTTGGAGTTGATTGGGAGCTAAGCACTAAAATGTTGAGGGCTGACAATCTTTCTGTCATAGTGAAATTCAGCATTGTGCAGCACCAATCCGAACTTGATTTGACATATCAAAAGCAGTAAAAGCTAACCTTCTACTCCGGTATTGTAATTTCATACTTCAATCAGCATGCATGTGTTCACATGAAACCATGATTGACTCATTAATTAACTTTCTCTAGAGTTAAAATTCTGTTTCATATGAACTGCATTTAAAGATGCTTTGATTTATATAGAAGACTGAAAAAATGCCTTCATATTTAGAGACCTACAATGTGGTCGTCAACAAAACAAACTTGTTTAAAAAAATATATACGTTCTCCTCAACGCGATAGAAAACTCAGATTAGTGCTCAAATGCTTCATTTTACGAAAAAACAAACACGGCCATAATGTTATCTATTGGATAAGCATATACGGCCCTGACATAGCGTGTGTGTGTGTGTGTGTCTGTACAGCAGTCATGTCTGCAGAGATAAGGCTGCCTACATCTGGACCTCCCCAAACCCCGCAAAAGTGAGACCCAGACTTGGAGTTGTTGTATATGCATATGTGTGTGTGTGTGTGTGTGTGTGTGTGTAGTACATACACACACACACACACACACACATGCATATATTTGTGAGTGTGTGTGTCCATACATACATACATACATACACACGTGTGTCCGCATGCGCGTGCGTGCGTGCGTGTGTGTGTGTATATATATATATATAAATATATATGTATGTATGTATGTATGTCTGTATGCATGCATAACTGCATATGCACATTTCCTTAAATTCTCACGTGGTTGGTTCCTCATTTATCAGATGAGGCCAACAAAATAATTGAATAAATACTTCATGATTTTATCAGGGAAATATCACGTATTAGATTGGCCTTCCTTCAATGAAACTGAATGAAGATAACTAGAAAATCACAATGTCCATTGCACACAAGAAATCACTTACCAAGCCACCAAAATCATCAAAACAGGCTGCAGAAAATGTCCTAATTTCTGCATCAATGACCGTATCTTCTGGACCACCTGCGACACTTTTATGTGCAAGTCTCACTGCAAACCTTTTTGGAGGCTTCTTGTTACCGCTCCGAACCATAAAGGTACCCAATTCATCACCGACCACCCATATGCTAAACGGTTCTGCTCTGAGTCCAGCATCATATGTGTCCCATATGCTTTCCTCAGAAAATTGATCCCCTGTAACCATGTCACTACGTATACACCGTAATGAGCTGAAGTCAGAATTCCTTGGTGATACTTTGCAGGCAACGCAACCCAAAGAAACATAGCCTGGAGGTGCTAGAGGCAACCAAAATGAAATAGACTCTATTCCCCTTTGCTTCTTGATCTTCCCCACCATTTTGAAGTCTATAGGCTCCTTGAAAATTTCATCTTCAACATCTTCAGCAACAATACACGAACTTGGAGGTTCATACCTATTCGCCATATACAGCATAATAGTTAGCAATTACATAAGCCATAAATGTATTGACTAAAATAATATAAGCCAGTATAGCATACCCTTTGACAGCAATATCACCGAAGTAAACCATTCCGTGTGGGACCTCAGGACGCCATATTGACAGTTTCTTTCGTGAAGCTGAACCCTGATTCCACCACACCAGATGGAAGCTCGCCACAGCCTGAAAACGTTGGCCAGAATCTGCAGTTGCTGAATAAGAAGGATGACGGTCACGACTGGAATTGACATGACTATGAGAACTGCTAGATACATCTTCTGAGGACTCTGATGCACCAAAGAAAATATGACGCAGATCATATGCTCCACCTATTAGCTTCAGAGAACTACGTTGAGCTGGCACGAAAGTGCCCATGCAGTTACCAACACGCCAAAAAGCTGTAGCACGTGAATGTCTGCAATTCAAAACACACAAAAAAAAAAAGAGACCACAGAAACAAGCAACTATCAAAAGGAAAGACGTATCAGAGTTGAAGACCAGATAATATTCTTGCTCAGTGTTGTACTGCAGCGTATCTATCTAGTTACACCAACAGGCAAGCAATATATATTCAACAGAAATTTAGTTCAGAAACACAACTTATAGATAAACAGTGTTCGAAAATATGCAGGATAAAAGATGACTATTCAAGATTATTTGTCCAGATGATCCATTGTTAAGTCAACCACAAGAACAGAAGTTGTTACATAGACATACCCATCGCCTGCTCCAATCATAATGCAATCCCTCAGTGGACATCCAGAAACCAAAGATGCCAGTATACAAAAAGAGGATGATAATGGTGGTGGTGCTGCCCCAGAAGAAGCGACACAGCCCAGGGCAATATAGCCTTTTGGTGCCACAGGATGCCAAATTGAACAACTTACATCCCTCTGAACCGTTTTTTGCAGTCTAGTAATGCCCTCTGAGTCAGAGACATAACCTGGTGTGTTTGATGACCATACTAACTTGAATGACTCAGGTCTCTTGATTTTTACTAGATTCATGTTTACAGCAAGAACTGGCGTGGTAGGTGGCTTATCCCTGTTAGACAAGTTGAGAAGGAACATTAAATCTAGCATGGAAAATGACTGTTGAAGGAAAAAACAGTTGTAAACTATACTAACACTGGAGTTAGATAATCCCCAAGAACAGCAAAACCAGGAGGTGCTCGAGGTCTCCAAATTGTATATACTTGATCATTGTTGAGACCTGGAACACAAGCAAGAAGACATAATTATTGGTCAGAGGAGGCTGTTATAGCAGCAGGGCTAAACGACAATATTTGTTAGATAGGTGTTGAAGAGCAATGAACTAACTTTCAATGATTGCAACTTTGTCAAACTCAGAACAACTGATTGTCATTTTCCTTGATGTCATTCTTAGAAAGGTGAGTATGTCTTCTTCAACAGCCAGAAAAAGACGCAATATGCTAAAAGAAAAATTCATGAATATATCAGAAGTACAGAGACGTATGTTGGTCTTTCCGGCAACATTTGAAAAGTTGACAGAGGCATCAAAGGGTTCCAGGATTCGGATTCCATTGCTCTCCAATGCAAATCCAAGTACATTTCCAGCCATTTCCATGGTTTCACCCTTCAAAACAATCCTGGAACAACCGTTAGATATATCAAGGAAACATCAGATCTGTTCACAGGAGAAAATAGGAGTAACAAAACCCGCAACCACATCGGCAATGCTATTCCCCTCCAAAAATGCTGTAGTATACTGCACGTGGATTAAAAAAAACACCACCCAGCAAGATCCACATTCAGCTTGTGTAGCTAGGAGCCCTTGTTCAAATGTCCTCATTATCCAAGCAGAAAACTGGATAACAATCATCATTTCTTTCAAGTTTCTCACACAAACTTATGTAGTTTTTTGTTTTCCAATTTTATGACCGTTAACACTAATGAACAGAAACTACAATTTTCACTCCCTTTACCGTAGTCATTCTTTTCAGGAAATTAGTCAAAAAAGGAATGTAAGAGTGGACGCAGGCAATCAATGACACCAAAAACAACACATGAGACCTAATGGTGACTGAATCAACTGTTCCCTCATGCATGTAGTTTTTTGTTTTCCAATTTTATGACCGTTAACACTAATGAACAGAAACTACAATTTTCACTCCCTTTACCGTCGTCATTCATTTCAGGAAATTAGTCCAAAATGGAATGTAAGAGCAGATGCTGGCAATCAATGACACCAAAAACAACACATGAGGCCTAATGGCGACTAAATCAACCCTTCCCTCATGCATGTATGGCATTGTGATTTCAACAACTACAAGAAGTCAAACATTCACGAGAATAAAGAATGACATGGTGAACCCATAAGCCTGCTTAGTGGAAAAGCAAGAAAGAATGTAGACACTCGCCAAACGCAATATGACGGAGTGTAGACGAGTACCAGAACTGTGATAATTCTATAAACGCAATCAACACACATTAAGCTCCATTGCCTCCATATGTAAAACATGGAATGCAACTATCTAGAAATTCAAGCAACCACCTACATTAATACCCATTAAACAACAATAACAAGCCTGGTGAGAATTCCATGGATGGGTACTTAGAGAGATACTAGATGCATGCATACGTTAACCACTGGGAAACACACAGATTTTTTTCAAATGACCCACCAGGACAATTTTCTTAGTTATCATTAGCTAAAAACCAACAGTCTAAATCTGATTCGACTGATATACAGGAGACAACTCACCTGCAGAATGCATCCAATTGAGCATGCAGTAGTTTGTTTGACAAAATTAGAGATTCCCCAACATTCCTTGATGTGTTGTAGAATGTAAGTTCTGGACTGATGACCTGAAAGCAAATTTTATATCAGATTATCATTGTAATGATTTCACTAGAGACATCCAAATGAATTAATGGCAGTTACACCAGCCGTTTGCACTAAGATATCAAAGTCTCTCTTTGCAAAAATCCAAAAGAAAACAATAGCAGTGACCAAAACCGTGTCCATTAAAATATCAAAGTATCTCTCTCCCCCCCCCCCCCCCTCCCCCCCCCCGCGGCTTTTCTATATACGGCCCACAAAAGAATACTAACAGAATCAACAGCTTTGAATTAAGTGCAGAAGTTCCACCTTACCCTGAACTTCGAGTTCCGATCAACCTACATTTTCTGTGCTGAAGAGGGGTTTCCACAACTACATGAGGTGATCTTGATATGGAAGGTTTTCAAAAAGCAAAGACGAGTGAGCTTCACGCTCAAGAATTATTTTTTTTTCCCTGACGAGTAATCAAAAAAATTTCTATTAATAAGACACAAATGGGATGTCACCCATGTATAAAACGGGCACTCACAAAATATCATCATACCCTCACGCTTTCTAGGGTAATCTTATCAACAAAATCCATAAAAAGTCCATTTTGTATCCTAATTGAGAATTTGGCTCCAATCATACAAAGTTCTCAGAAAATAAAGCTTGAAATCTAGATTGGACGCAGCCTTGCCCTCAGAAATCCGATGATTGCTCTCCTTCCAAGCACTCCACCATATAGCCAATGGAATCACCTTCCAAATTCCTAGACGCCACCTGTCTTCAACCTTCTTTGGAGGTACGAAAATATTCGGTGCCATCAAGGTCTCTTGAAACAGTTTTTTCTGCAACATCCATATAGTTAACTTTGCTCCATAGTTGAGACTTAGAAGTGACTCCAACTATATTCAAAAAGTAAAGCATGAAATCTGTATACGACATATCAAAATTCTGACAATTATCTCCTTCAAAGTACTCAACCAAATAACCAGAACCTAACTCTTCTTCGACCTTCTTCTCCATCCTTCTCCATCTTTAAACTAAAATAGGTGGTACACCAACTATTCCTCCTCAATGTACATAGGGCGTCTGCTTGCCGGGTCAAAATTCCTCCTTTAAGGATCCTAGCAATCTTTCCTCCGGAGAAGCTTTGAAGGAAAAACAAGGGAGCTCGATTCTCCATAGATCTTATTGCAGAATGAGAGACCCATTTGAGTCATAGTCCCAAACAAGGTCATCTTGTGTACAATCTTCACATCAGTAAGCAAAGACAAGAGACTGAACATGCTCTGTTCCTAATCATTAGGGCTTCTTCATCATGTTCTATGAGATTTGATCACCATTCCAAGTACCACTCTTGCACAACTGCATATATGATATTATCTACAAAATCTTAAAAATTCAAATATCTTCCACCATTAAGTGCAGAACCCTCATGTTTTATGAATAATCAAAAAATTAGTATTAAAAAGACACAAGGGTATGTTACCCATGTACAAAAGGAGAGCAATTACAAAATAACCTCATGCCCTCAAGTTCTATACAATAATCATATCAACAAAATCCAAAAAAGACACCTTCGTATCATGATGGGGAGCTTAACTCCAACTATCCAAAGTTCTCAAGAATAGAGTTTGAATTCTTGACTAGTCCTAGCCTTGCCCTCAATACGGCAATTCCTCTCCTTCTAAGTGCTCCACCAAATAGCTAAAGGTATCAACTTCCAAACTCCTCGGCTTGCTTTGCATAGGCTCCACAAGCCAGGTTCCCCCCCCTCCCATTTAAAGTAAGACTCTTTGATCCAACTCTTCTTAAACCTTCTTCTCCAAGCCGCCAAAACATCTCTTATGATATGAGGATGCAACCAACTAACGCCCATCAATGATAATGGCAAATGCCACAAATTGGAGACCCACCGACAATGGACATCCTTGGCAAAACACATTGGACACCTACTAGCCAACTGAAAGTTTCTCTTTTAAGCATATCCTCTGCTGGAACCTTTCCTTTGGTGGCCACCCAAGCAAGAAAGTGAGCTTTGGTGGGAGCTTCATACCTCCAAATTGCTCGAGATGGAAAATCATGTTGATTCAACCCTTTATACATTTCTATCCAGTAGCTTTTGATGGTGAATTACCCAGTTGGGTGATAGGGCCACATCGTCACCCTCAAAAGGAACTTTTATATTAACAAGCAAAGCCAAAAGACTCAAGACATCACTTTCTTCCCAATCACTCAAGCTTCTTAAAAAAGTTATGTTCCATGTGACCAATTGATGCACAGTTACCTCTTTCCAATGTGCCATCCTGAAAAGATCAAGAAATTGAACCTTGAGAGGTTGATCACCACATCACACGTCATGCTAAAAAAAAAAAAAAAAAAACCACCAACCTATTTTTCACCTCAAAATGCACAAGAGAACGGAATTCGTCAAAGCCACTAATAATAGATTTCCAACAATAAACCCCATGACCATGTGCATAAGAACTCTTTTCGTTGCACCAACCAACAATGTCGAGCCGGTATTTCGTTTCAATCACGCCTCTACATGTAGCATCATCTTGCTTGGCAAACCTCCATAGCCACATGGCCTTGAGAGCTTCATTAATCATTAATTCATGGAGAAGTCCAATACCAAGGCCACCCTCCTGTTTACGGAGACAAACCTCAACCAACTAGCCTAATGAAAATCATTGTTTAAGTCATTGTTGGATTTTTCTCCAATTGGGTAGCAATGCTAGCCAGAATGGTAAACAAAGATATGACATGAACAGGAGGACTCCATAAGGTGCTCTGCAATAAAATTAGTTTGCCCCTTCTAGAAAGCAACTTAGACTTCCACCCAGCAAATCTACTTGCAGTACCCTTGCACAATTGGTTCCCATACACCTTTGCATTTGTAAGGAGAACCCAGAGGCAGGCCAAGATAGAAGATTGGAGATACTCAACCCCTCAACCAAGGAACTGTGCTAGATGATAAAGCTCTAACACCTCACCAACGGGAATCAGAACACTATTTGATAAGTTAACTCCCAAGTCCAGGAATTACCTCAAACAAGAGCAATATATCTCAAAAAGTGCAAATTGCTCCCCTCTGGTTTACAAAAGAACAGAGCACCATCAGCGAAAAGTAAGTGGCTAATCAACATACTCTTGTGATGAAGAACTAGTGATAAGAAAACCTTCCAACAAGCCAACTTCTGCAGCTTTGTTCACCAATGCTAAAGAGTCCGAATCACCAGAATAAATAAAGTAGGGGATAATCGGTCACCGTGGTGTAGTCTCTTGGAGCTAGAAAAAAAACCCCGTTGCTTCGCCATTCACCAGCACTGAAAAGCGAACGATTGAGATGCAAAAGTACACCAATCTCCTTTACTTGGTAAGCAAGCCTATTTTGTCACAAGTAGCCATGATGAAGTCCCAAGAAACATGATCATAGCCTTTTCAATATCAAACTTGCAAAGAACTCCTTATTGATTTGATTTGAGATAGGGGTTGACACACTCATTAGCTACCAAAGTTTCGTCCAAAATTTGACGACCATGCATGAAAGCATGCTGATTCGAGCTTACAATTTTACTAACGACTTTCCTCAACCTCGAAGCAAGGACTTTAGCTAGAATTTTGTAAACACTCCCGACAAGGCTAATAGGCCTAAACTTCATGATGTCATTTGCCCCTGCCACTTTAAGAAGCACGCTTACTAAAGACGCATTCAAGCTTTTTTCAAAAGTAACTCTCTAATGAAAATCAATGAAGAAACCCATAATGTCCCTTTATCAGTACTCAAACACTGCTGGAAAAAGGCAATATTAAAACCATCTCCCAAAGCTTTCTCTTTGCCTAAGTCATTGACAGCGTTTCAAACTCTGAGAAATCCCTTACAAGATGCAAGGCATTATCGGTAGTTCAGTACTCAACGAATTGTAAGAGATCCCATCAAGGATTGGCCTTAATGGAACCTTTGTCTTAGTGAATTCTTACGCAAAGAATTAAGCTTTCCTAGGAGCTTTAGAATTCCATATGAACTTTGATAAAGAAAAATATGCATATATTATATAAAAGGATCAAGGGATGGATGCCAAAAAAGCATACTACAAAAGACTACATACGTCCAATATGCAAGCTATTCATAAGGTCAGTCACATCAAAAGCTAAAAAGCAAAAGTTCCCTTCATCGCAAAAATAAAGAGTGTTGATGAAATTATATTTTGTTCGCTCAAGGGACATTTTGTCTCCTTCAAAGGCTCTTCGGTTTCTTTCTCTCCAGTTGCTCCAAAAACCCACATGAGGAAGAGCCAAGACTGTTTGTTCACTTTCCAACCAAAGTAGTCTTCCTAAGCCAAAAGATGGCTGCTAATAGAATTATAGAAGCCCATGAGATGCCCAAGCAACTAAAAAGCAAGCTGCCAAAGTGCCCTAACAAACTGATAGTGAAGTAGCAACAGATTCATTGATTCCGGATCCCTTTTGCACATATAGCAGCTGTTCACAAAGATCTCTACCCCTGTTGTAGGTTCTCACAAGTCAATATTTTCCCATGCGATGCCTCATAAACAAAATTAAAAAATAAACTTTTGAAGGGGCCAAAGACCGCCAACTACGCTTGCAAGGGAAGCCTCATTCGAATGGAATTTGTAATGACGGGTAATTCAAAAGTACGAGCTTCAAATAATAGGATTGACAAGTGATGCAACGGGGAATGGTATACAAAGACATGAAATAGATAGGCAGGCTCCACGTGGTGCTTTTCAATAAAGGTCAATCCACCCCCTCTTGAAAAAAAGCTCTGATTTCCACCCCACTCAAGGAAAGCTTTGATTTCCACCATGCAAGTTTCTTATGGAACCTCTCCACAAAAGGATCCCAAACCATTTTGCTCGACTAAGGTAAGAAGAAGGAAGATGATCAACCCCACAACCAATGAAATGTGCCAAACAATGATATATTATACTTTGTTCCCCCATTGAACAGTTAAGAACTTTCATGAATTGACTTTCTAATCAAAGCAAGGGCGAAAAACAAGAAACAGTGGACTTTCATGGACCAGGTCTTCATTAATAAAAAAAAAAGGTCATAGGCCATTCACTCAACGTTAGCAAACCCCCCCTTCCCCACAATTATCACCAAAGTAGACCACAAAAGAGTAAAGATTCACTAGATCTATAGAGAAAGCAATGCTTATTTCACCAGAAAAATATTATTTCAAGGTCTCTGGTACCTCGAATATGAAATGAAAGTGTTTTGAAAGATCTTATAGTAGCAAATTAGAGTAGCTAGACATTACCTGCAACTCAATGATGGATTCTGATGACTTGCCATTTTCAGTATCTCGGCGCTGTGTGACTTCTTCATTTCCAGGGAAGACTGGTGAAGACTGTTCATCCCCACTCCCCAAGACAACATGATCATCCTCAGAAACTGAATAGCTACTATTGGCTCCTAATACTACACAGGAGTCCAAAAACCGCCCATCCTGCACCAAAAATTTGTAGTCAGATACAGCTTCTTTTCATTGCGCTCCTCATGTAATGATAAATTCGAATGATAGACTTGAAGCTGAACAAGACAATGCACCTTGATATGGACATTTTTAAATTGCAATCTTTTCCCATTTCCCACAAAGATTATAGCTTCTGTGCTGGGAGAAGATATATTATGACCCTCTCTATCTTTCAACAACAATGTTCCACCATTTCCATCATAGATATAATGATCAAATCCTTCACTATCCACAACCAAAGGTCTATGGGGAGAAATTGCAAATTCAGCTGATGGCTGGACGTAGATGGACTCATTCAAGATTATAGCATCAACTAAATTCATGGATATGTCTTCCTCCTCGCTTGACAGCATACCACGAACAGTCGGAACAAAGAACTCTATCACAGCTAAAAGGAAATCAAGAGCAACCAGCAACTGGGGCCTTTGTATACATAAAGAAATAGATGATGACTGCTCACTGAAGTTCGCATCAAAAATCAGCATTGTGGCAGCCACAGAACTATCCAGCTCCTTCAAAGCATTCATACTGACTGTTGGCTGGTCTTCATCATTCTCAAAGCGGAAAGGACTATACTCAATACTCTTTGGCTGCCCAATTGCCAATCTGAACTGTTCCTGAGTACCCTCACGATCATCAAGGACGTTAAAACTCCGAAGTGTGACTGACACAAAACCATCCCCAGCTGTAGTAGACTTATAAAGAAGCCATGCACTGTCAACCTGACAAACGCACAGCAAAAGGTTAGGATACAAACTTTCAACATGCTAAATTATTATGAGATATTTGTCAGATATCACAGCAACATAATGCCATGTGATACGCACATAATACCAGGTGCCCTCTGGCACAACAAGGCCATAACTCTGCGCACAGGCACTCTACAGAAGTACAGAGGATCTTAGTATATTTTTTCTCCTGTAGTGTGTTACCCTGTTTAAAGTGTCATCTGCTTAAAATATTTGTAAGTTCGCTCCCTCTAAAAAGGCATCTGAGTAATTATCACCCCACTAAAGCAGGTAATTTCGTCTAGGCACATACAACCTTCAACCAATTCAAAAAGCGGATTCAATTGTGGTTGCTGTGACAGATACAGTATCGTGGAATCACCCTCATGCCATAATAGCGGTTGCCGCTCAGTGAAGACACGCTTCAGCTGGCTTATAAATCTGTCCAGCTGTTTTTTCCGTGGAATAGCCTCATTTTGAGTCCCTTTTCTTTTGTTTTTTGGGGGGGGGTCTTTGGACTTCTGTTTTACCAAATTCAAGCTACTCTCATCACAGATTTTCTCCATTCACAAGACTCGGAACCCTAGACCTTGCATAAGGGGAACAAGTGTCAAACCACTTGAACCACCCTGTGTTGGTTCCTCATTTTGGGTCAATGAGTATACGTTTGTGCACAGGCTGAATAAAACAGGTATCTCAGTATAATTAGAAGCGTTTAACATTTAAAGCTAGGCATATCAACATTCTGGGATTAGATTAGTGGAATATTGGACTGGCATACAAGTTTACGTCCACTAGTACACTAAGACTGCCTTTGCACAAAGAAAGATGTGGCTCTCAAATATCCATCATAGCCCAAAGGTTAAGAAGCATCATTAGGAATCTTATTTCAGAGAACCAAAATGCCTTTGTTGGAGGCCGTCAGATAATTGATGCAGTGCTTATAGCAAATCAGCTTATAGATCATGTGAACTGGGATTTTTTGTTGTATGTCATGAAGAGAATGGGCTTTAGGGAAAAGTGGATTGGATGGATCCGCTATTGCATATCCTCTACATCCTTTGCAGTTCTTGTCAATGGTTCTCCAACGGAGTTCTTTTCGGCTTCTAGAGGTCTTCGTCAAGGAGACCTGTTATCCCCCCTTTTGTTTCTGCTGGTCATGGAAGTATTTACAAGGATGATTGATTCGACATCTAGTACAGGGCTTATATCTGGGTTTAAAGTAGGCCACTCGAGTACGACGACTATGAGTGTCTCTCATCTTCTTTTTGCGAATGACACAATTGTCTTTTGTGATAATGATTGTGAGCAGATGGTGAACCTTCGTTGTGTGCTTACTTGGTTTCAGGTGGTTTCGGGTCTCCGGGTTAACTTGGCAAAAAGCTCTATCCTGCCTATTGGACATATGGACAATATTCAACTGCTTGTAGGTGTTTTAGGTTGCAATGTTGATGCCTTTCCGACTACTTACCAAGGTCTCCCTCCCGGTGCTAAATTTAAGGAGAAAGCCATTTGGGACCCAATTATCGAGAAATTTAAGAAAAGACTTTCTGGATGGAAGTCTATGTACCTTTCAAATGGGGGGAGATTAACTCTCATTAGCAGTGTTCGCTCAAGTATCCCGACTTACTCTCTCTCTTTTCCCCTTACCTTCTTCAGTGGCCAATAAATTAGATCCAATCGAGAAAATTTTCCTTTGGGGTTCTTTTGGGAGTGACTTCAAGTTTCATCTTGTGAGATGGAACACTGTCGAGCAACCACTGTATTTAGGAGGGCTAGGTATAAGGGACTTGCGTATCTTCAACGAGGCCCTTCTTGGTAAGTGGTTGTGGAGATTTATGAATGAAAAGGGCAATCTGTGGAGGAAGGTAGTTACCATTAAATATGGGGACGATGGATTCAGATGGTTTCCCTCTATTGCGAAGGGCTCTTTTGGATATAGTCTTTAGAGATATATCTCCAAAGGTTGGGGGAGATTCTTTCCTCACTGTTCCTTTGAGGTAGGAGATGGTTCTTCAATCTTTTTTTGGCATCATCGCTGGTGCGGCGAGATTCCTTTGAAAGACTTGTTCCCTAGCCTTTATGTTTTGGCAGCGAATGCCTCTGTTGCTAGTTATCGGGAGCAGGTTTATGGGAAAAATATTTAATATTTGGGCACCTGTTTTTGTTCGAGATGGATTCATTGATGATGATTCCTTGGTAAGCTTTTTCAATAAGCTTAATGAGGCCAAAGTAGGAGAATCTTCAATGGATAGGGTGAGGTGGGAACTAATCACTCAGGGGTGCTTCACTGTTAGATCTTTTCATTTGAAGCTTCTTGATGGGAAGTTTTCACCACAGGAAGTTCATTCTGAAAAGGTTTCCCTTGCAAGCTCATATAGAAGTCTTTAGCCCCCTTAAAGGTTTCTTTCTTTGTGTGGGAAGCTACACATGGGAAAATACTAATGTGTGACAACTTACAAAAACGAGGGAAAATTTTGTTGAATAGATGCTTCATGTGTAAAAGGGACTTTGAATCTACGGATCATTTATTGCTCCATTGTCAGTTTGCAAGCATACTTTGGAATCTAGCTTTCAATTGCTTGGGCATTTCTTGGGTTGCTCCTGATTCTATTAGGAACCATCATTTGGCTTGGGAGGGTTCCTTTAGTAGGAAAGTTAAGAAGAAAAAGAAAAAGGAAGTCATAGTCCTACCTCATGTCATCTTTTGGAGTATTTGGAGAGAAATAAACAGAAGAGTTTTTGAAAGCATAGAAACCCCTCTTCAGTGTTTGAAAGAGAATTTCATCAAGATTCTCTACCTTTGGAAGAATGGGAAGTCTAGCTCTTCCTCTATTGATCTGGTTGACTGTGTGGATAGTTTATCCTTAGGTTGTATATAGTCTTTTGTATGAAGCTCACTATGCAGCTGAGCTTCTGATCTTTCTATATTAATATATTACCTTTTCCTTATAAAAAAAATGGATTATTCACTTCATGAGGGAGATACAGATACATGATACAATGCTAAAAAAGTTTTGTGACACAAGTCACTAGTTCAACTAAAAAAGAGCCCACCTATTTTTTCTCAAAAAGTTTTGGATCAGAGTATTGGCCCCTAAAAACGACGCATGTTCAAAGGTTGATGGTGGCAAAGATGAGGATGATTAGGTGGATGTGTGGTTATTTAATAATAGATAGAATTAGGAATGGTGTTATCAGGGACTTAGTTAAAATAGCTCCCATCGAAGACAAGATGAGAGAAAGAGAAAGTAGACTCTGATGGTTTGACCATATGAAAAGGAGGAGTGTGGACGCTCCAGTGAGAAGATATAAGATGATCAACATCCCTGGAGGCAAGAGAGGGAGGGGCAGACCAAAGAAGAGTTTGGACGAGGTGATTAGAGAGGACTTGAAAGTTGTCGGTTTGACGAAGGACCTGACTCAGGATAGGAAGCTGTGGCGGGATAATATTAAGATCTTAGATGGCAGAGAGTTAACCTCGTAGTTAGCTTTTGGGGGTGGTGGCTGCGTGCTGGCAGTGGTGTCGTTCGTTTATCGTGTTTGTTTGTAGGTAGTACTTTCTATGAGGAAGAGGCACCGTTTGCTTGGTTGTTAGGGTATGTTTCTTATCTCTGATTTACTGTTCCTATGTTACATAGCTCCAGCTACTTGTCTTTTTATTATTCTTATTAATTGGTTTTTACAAAATGTCTTTTCCTAAAAAAAAAAATTTCACAAATTCCTTTTTTGTGGGTCTCTTGGAAACAACCTCTCTACGGGTAGGAATACCGGTAGGGGTAAGGTTGCCTACAGCTGGATCTCCCCAGACCCTACAAAAGCGAAACCCACACTGGGAGGTGGTGGTGTTGTTGTGTTGTTGTATATAGTGATGGAGATCCATCCATGCCTTTTAATTTGAAGGATCAAATCAGTCAACGTAATCTAAGTTTGCTGGCCAAAAGATAAAGAAATCATCCACATTTTGTCAAGATGCAGACACAGCAGGTTACAGGTTAAAATTAGCAAACATACCCGGTTTTCGTAACCTTGGTTACTTAAGCTTAAAATGGGTATAGGATGCTGCAAAACCACTTTTTTTGGGAACCCTTTTATGTAAGCTTTTGAGTAAATGAGAGGATTTCCTGGTTAAGTCCAGCAGAAATAGGTCACATAGGATCATTTTCAAAGTGCTACAGAACTGATCCAGTCTGGACCACCAACACCTTTTGACCTATATCTCTTAAACTAATGGGATTCGGATCCTCCAAGAGGACTTGCCTAAAAATAGACATCTTGAGCTTTCCAAGGGCTTTTGAATGACCCAATTTGCGCGTGTATTTTGGGAGATATGACAGATTAAAGTTAAAGCTGCTGTACTGGAAAGTAACTGACTGTTCCAGTATAAACCCGGTTTTGTGTGCTTAATTACGTAGGCCTCCTTAAGGTTTAAGTCTGACATTTTTGCATATTTGGGTTCCCCAATATGTTACCTTTCAATTCCAGCAAAGAAGTTCAAGTTAAATCAAGTGCAAAGTGAAGATTCAAGGCGTTTTTGCAGACTGTGCCAGTTTTGCGCCTAATCTGCCCGGTTCTGTTTACTTGCTGTTTTAGGCCACCAAAACGCGATTTAACCCTGATTTCGCATTTGGGGGGGGGGGGTTAGTAGACATCCTAAGGCATCTCCCATGGAAGGAAATCCAAATCATGCTCGCTTTTTGCCAAATAAATGCAGCTACCAAAACTGGCCAGAATTGGCTCGTTTTCACCCGGTTGGCTCATTTGGTGGTTACTCCTTCCTTTTGCCATCCAATCAAGGCCAAGCAGCATTATTGGTAGTTTAAAGTAGTTTGGAGCATAATCACAAGCCTTTTCAGCCCAGCCAAATTCAAATCCAATGGCAATTGACGAAAGAAAGGCATGAACAATCTGATTGGCTAGCCGTAAAGTGCATGTTCCCGGGAGCCTTTTCCTCTCACCTCCATGTGCAAGCAGGCTTCCTGAGGCTCAATGAAGAGGTTAGGAAGAGTTTAAGGCTTTATCTTTTGCTTAGCTAGCCTCATTGCTTGTAATTAGCTTAGTTAAGCATGCTTTGTACTTAAACAAAATGTAAGCTAATTTTATTTTTTTTTTGGTAAGTAATCAAGAGGTATATTAACAAGACACCAAGGGGATGTCACCCATTTACAAAAGGGCAAATACAAAAACATCATGCCCTTGAGCTCTCAACCATAATGCAATCAACAAAAGCCAAAAATTTTGAAGATTTGTTACCATAAAGCCCTACACTCCAACTATACAACAACCTCAAAAAATAAAGTTTAAAATCTTGGAGCGGCAAGGCTTTATCGTCAAAGATACGACGATTTCTCTCCTTCCAGGTGGTCCACCAAATAGCCAAAGGCACCATATTCCAAACTCCGAGGATCCAACTCTTCTTCATCCTTCTCCTCCAAGCAACAACCACATCTCTCACATGAGAAGGTTGAACCCAACTAATCCCCATAAGAGAGAGGGCTAAATCCCAAAGTGCGGACACCCAACGACAGTGAACAAGAAGATGATTTGCGGTTTCTTCCTCCTCCAAACACAGCGAGCATTTGCTTGGGCCTCTAAAATTTCTTCTTCTAAGCATATCATCCGTATGGATCTTTCCTATAGAGGCTGCCCACACAAAGAAACACACTTTTGTGGGAGTTTTAGACTTCCAAATGGACATAGCCGCCAAATCATAACCATCCAAGGCATCAGAATGTGTGTAACAAAAACTCTTGATGCTAAAGGATCCCTTAGCGTTAAGAGGCCACACAATCTCATCCTTTTCTTGCGACAGAGCCTCTTTGCCAGCAATTGCGGCTAACAAATCACAAAAACTATCCTCTTCCCAATCATTAAGATTCCTCACAAAAGTCAAGTTCCAATGGCTAATGTCCCCGTTCCAAGAGACTACTTCTTGGACAGTGGCATCCTTCAGATGAGCCATCCTAAAAAGATCTGGAAAAAGAGGCTTTAAAGGCCGCTCCCCACACCACACATCATGCCAAAATAACACCCTTGAGCCATCCTTCACCTCAAAATGTACTAAAGATTTGAAACGCCGAAGACTTGATAGGATAGCTTTCCAACAACCAACACCATGGGCATAAGGGCTCTTCTTGCTCCACCAACCCCTCTCATCAACCCCATACTTTCCTTTGATCACGTTTCTCCACAGAGCATCATCCTCCTTTGCAAACCTCCACAACCATTTGGTCTTCAAAGCATCATTCATAACACGGAGAGGTCTTATGCCAAGTCCTCCCTGTTGCTTAGGACGACACACATCGTTCCAATTTACCCAATGGAGGCCATTACCATTATCAATGGAATTCCAAAGAAAATCTCTCATGATTTTCTCTAACCGATTCGCAATGCTAGAAGGGATAGTGAATAAAGACATGAAGTAGATAGGTAAGCTGCTCAAAGTGCTCTTCAAAAGTGTCAGTCTGCCCCCTCTGGACAGAAGCTTAGACTTCCAGCCTGCCAATTTTTTGTGAAACCTCTCAATAACTGGGTCCCAAACAGCTATGCTCTTAAAGGAAGCACCAAGAGGAAGACCAAGATAAGAAGAAGGCAAGTACTAAACACCACACCCAAAGAACCGAGCCAAATCCTGAACATTAGGCACCTCACCAACAGGGATGAGTGCGCTTTTGGAAAGGTTAACCCTTAGCCCAGACATTGCTTCAAACAACAGAAGGATGCACCTTAAATACCCCAAATTATTCTCATCCGGCTTGCAAAAAACAAGGGTATGATCGGCAAAGAGCAAATGAGAAATCAACAAACCCTCGGACTGAGGGTTGCTAATCTGAAAACCATTCAAGAAGCCCTCCTCACCTGCTTTAATCACTAACTTACTAAGCGTCTCCATAACCAGAATGAACAATAAAGGAGACAAAGGGTCCCCTTGCCTTAGACCTCTTGAACTAGAGAAAAAACTTGATGCTTCACCATTAATCAAGACAGAGAAGCGCAACGTGGAAATACAAAAAGATATCCAATTCCTCCACTTGTTAGGGAAACCCATTTTCTCAAGGGTATCCAAGAGAAAACTCCAAGAGACATGATCATAAGCTTTCTCAATGTCAAGCTTACACAGGATACCCGATATCCCAGATCTTAAATAAGAATCGATGCACTCATTGGCAACCAAGGCAACATCCAAAATTTGACGACCAGGAACAAAAGCATGCTGCGAGGGACCCAAAAGTTTTCCAACAACTTTCCTCAATCTAGAAGCGAGGACTTTGGCAAGGATCTTATAAACACTCCCTACCAAACTGATGGGTCTAAAAAGCTTAATGTCATCTGCACCAGCCACTTTGGGAATCAAACTAATAAACGTGGCATTTAAACTTTTCTCAAAGACACCCTTAGTGTGGAAATCAGCAAAAAAACCCATAACTTCCTCCTTGACAGTAGACCAACAGTGCTGGAAAAAGGCCAAATTGAAACCATCTGGCCCTGGCGTTTTCTCATTCCCTAACTCAGAGATTGCGTTCCAAACTTCATCTTCAGTAAACTCACTCTCAAGATCCCTAGCATCATCAAGACTAATAGAGGCAAAAGCCAAACCGTCAAGCAGGAACCTTGATGGATGAACTTCATGATACAGATTTTCATAGAAGTGGACAATTGCATCCTTGGCCAAGGCAGCATCATCAAAGAGCTCGCCATCCACTTTAATTTTGTGAATGGCATTAAACGATCTTCTCCTATTTGCCACCTGATGGAAAAATTTGGTGTTGCGATCACCATCCACCATCCATTGCTGCTTTGCTGTTTGACGCCAGAAAATATCAATGGACCTTCGCACCAAAGAGAGCTCTTTTTTAACTTCGAGTCTGTTGCTCCTTATCATCTACCCATAAGAGAGACTGTTGTTGCTCCTTATCATCTAAGAGCTTCACTTTCTCCAGCAAACTAGCCATCTTTAACTCTAAATGGCCAAACACCTCCCTGTTCCACTGTTTGAGCTTGGACTTCAAAAAGTTCAGCTTCTTTGCCAAAACAAAACTGGATGGGCCACTAACAACCAGCTCATCCCAAAAAGCTTTGACAAGGTCACTAAAGCCATCCACCTCAAGCCACATATTTTCAAATTTAAACGGACGTCTACCTTTGGAGACTTCCCCAACTCGAAGGAGAATGGGAAAATGGTCAGAGGTAATTTTCGGAAGGATAACTTGACGAACCCTCCGGTAGTGGTCTTCCCACTCAACTGAGAATAAAAATCGGTCAATGCGAGATAACACGGGAACCTCCTCATGGCTGGACCAAGTAAAGCGCGCACCTTCCAGTGGCGGATCGATAAGATTGCAATCATCAATAAACCTAGAGAACTCTGTCATAGCCCAAGATGACCGACCACCTGAGGATCTCTCTGAAGGAAACCTGATGACATTAAAGTCCCCACCCAAGCACCACGGTATGTCCCAAGAGGACATAAAGAACGACAACTCCTCAAATAAGACCCGTCGCATATGGTCGTCATTAGGCCCATATACCCCAATAAAACCCCACTCAAAATTATCCTCCAGCGACCTAAACTTGCAACAAATAGAGAACGACCCAATACGAGAGTCACCAAGCTCCAAGACTTCGGGATCCCAAATGACAATAATGCCTCCCGAACGACCCACTGAGGGTAAGTAACGCCACTCAATCGGACGACGACCCCACAGACTAACCGTTATCGAACGACTTACAACTTCCAATTTGGATTCTTGGAGAATGGCAACATCACACCCGAAAGTGCGCAACACCCACTTAACATCCCCTCGCTTGTTTGGACAATTGAGCCCCCTGACATTCCAGGCAAGAACTTTAATGGCTGGCCCCATCCGAAGACAATCTTTCCCTTGCGACAGCCTCTCCCCTACCCTCTTCTACCACTTGATCACCTTTCAATCTCTTGGCTTCCAGTGAGGCAAGAAAAGAGAGCAGCTCCATCTCTCTACCTTCAATGGCCAAACCCATCTTCTTACAAAAGAAGATCATTCTCTCCAGGACCCACGCAGAGCCTTCACTGACATTGCCGCATAAGCAGATCCAACTAAAGCATCCTCATCTAAACCTGAAGAATGGGCTTGATGGAGAGCTTCCTCAGACAAAGAGAGTCGTCCCACCCCTTGCCCGGAAGAAGCACCCGCACCATCATCAACAGCAAACTTAGTCTTTCTAACCTTCTTCCTACGAGAGTAAACTACCACACTCGTGGCTGGTGAGCGGGTTGCTGGACACAACTCCTCCTCCGCCACATTAAGAGGTGATCCTGGAACCCTTGAGGCACACGGGGAGCTGCACTCACAATCAGAGGAGGGATAGTTCTCCAAAAGATCTCTCAACACCTGAAATTGATTAATGCAAGGAGGAGAGACCTCCACGCACTCCTTAGGACTACCCAACATGCCAGGAGACACTGACACATCCTTAACATTGTCCTTAAAGGAGACCTTCTGCTTCAACAAGTCAGCACCACCATTGTGAGCTTCACCTATCACCGCTGCACAAACATCCCAAGATCCACAATCCCTACACTTCCACCCCCTAGATGACCTCGAACGACGCTGGCAAATGACCTGTCCCTGCTCACACGAAGCTGAGAGGGGATAGGAGCGTTCCTTAATGAATGGGATCGCTTCTTGTGGCCTTCAATCAGAGTTTCCTTGAAAATCTTGGTCACCCCAAACCAACCCTCAGCCTTCGCACCCTCAGGGAAGATCACAGTCCTAACCTTCCCACCATTGCCCAATAGAGAGAGAACAATAAATCTAGCTTTATTATTCTTCCTCATTTGAAGCAATAGACACCTCTGACCCCACCTAAAAGATTTCAACCACAAAGGTTCTCCCTTTGAGAAGCAGAAGCGAACCATTTGAACTGCCACCCAACGGAACTCCTGGAGGCTCAACTGAATAAAAGACCTTTTCCTTTTCCTGAATTCAGAGATTCTAAACGGAAAAAGACCTCCCATACCCCTAGTCACTTCCAGGAGCTTCCCCTCCACCCGCACAGCAGCAACCATAACAGAAGCAGTAGGCCAAAACAAGGAAGGGGAGGAAGAAGACCCACAGAACGAAACAAAACAAGCCAGGAAACCAAAAACTAACCACTGAAGCCGCAAACACCGGACTGTGGCCGAAGAAGAGAGAGAAACGCTGACAAAACCAGAAAAACAACTCACCGGCGACCGGACGGCGAGACCAACAGCTCCAGGCGTCTAGACGGCAGAATCTGGCCTGGGAAAAGAGGGCTGAGTGATTTCCGGCGAGGTTCCGGTGACCGGAAAAGTCGCCGGCGACCGGAAAACCGCCACCGAACTCGCCGGAGCTGACAGAACAGACCGGCCAACCCGAAGCTGAGACCCGACCTCACCCACAGCCTCCACCGGCGCAGAAATCTGAAGAAAACACAAGGAAAACCAGAAAACACCCAAAAACGACCGGCAAAGTGGACGACCAGCGGCTTCCGGAGACCCAAAGTCCAGCAGACCTCAGGTGGACCTCCGATGACCACTCCGGGCACCCTGAGCTTCACCGGCGACGAGGACCAGCACCTGGGGAGAGAGGGGAAGGAATCGTGCTAGTGGCCAGAGAGGGGAGACGCGTTTTAGCTTTAAAATGTAAGCTAATTTTAACCATAGTTAGAGGTTTACTAAGCGTGAAGAAACCTCTAAGCCCTTTCCTAGGCAGCCAAGGACGTGTATAAGGGCAGCATAGAGCTCACTTTGTAAATCAGATTGTGAACTTTGAGTTAAAGAAGTTGAGCTTTGCTCCTTTGTGTTTCTTAAAACACTATACTTGCTTATCCTAGCTTAGGCCGAGTTAGGTGGTGATCAAAGTGAGTCTTAACTCTTGATTAGGTGGTGTTTCTGTATCCTAATTAAGGTTAAGGGCCCTAATCTTGTTCTTGGTTGTGATTTCTGCATCCAAGAAATGAGTTTAGTTTCTTTATCCCCTTGAATTCCCCTTTTGGATTCACCTTAAACTCAAGTTAAGATCAGTTTGTTCTTAGCTAATCCTTGCATTCCTTTGAGTGTGAGTTGAGCTCATTGGCATATCCATCATATAGCAATATAACCATGGATTCAAAATGTGGCCGAACCGCGACGAAACAGCCGCATTGGAAAGGTTTTGGAGTTGGGCGATCCGCGTTTTCATGCCACGATAGCCGCAATATAGAACGCGATCGCTTTATTAGAGCGATTTTGCCGTACCGCTACCGAAACCGAAATCGCGACTGAAACCGCATTTTGAATCCTTGATTATATAACCTATAATAGTAGCTGCACCACGAAAGGGCTATCAACAAACCAACCATGAGAAGAATGTTCACCCTCATACCCCACATATAAAGTCTCAAGCCACTTGTCCTTTATGCAGTCAAGTGAAATTTCAACAGTTTAAGTGTTTAACACATCATGAACATTCCTACTCTTCTCCATCTAAACAAAAGTACAGATAGCGCAATGCAAAGCTCTAAAGCTCTAATGACTTTGCGTTTGAATCATCTTAAGAAAGGACACTGTTAACTTTTAGGTACTCGGAGATTTGATGCATTACTTTTTATGAACCTGACATTTTTAAGTACCCTCACTTATGAATTTCTTATAATTAATTCCTGAAATTACAAAAATACTCTTACTATAGTCCTTTTTGTTTTTTCTTTTAAAGCAAAAACCCCAAACACTATCTTTTTGCTATTGGATAGTCTATCGGTGGTGTTGTGGATACTTAAATAAGAGGGGTTAGGGTTTTTTTTAAAAGAAAAAAAAAAAAAAAAAACAAAAGAACAATTGTAAGGGTATTTTTGTAATTTGAGGACTGAATTGTAAGGAACTCATAAGTGAGAGTACTTAATAAGCTCAAAAATGTCAGGGGCATAAAAGTCGATGCATCAAATCTCGGGGTACCTAAAAGTCAACAGTTTCCACGCAAGCCATTAAATAATGTTTGATAGAATTATGCACACCCCATCTCATGATTAGCAAAATAACTAAAGGCCAACTCCCAAAGAGCTCTAGCCGATGGCAATGCAATAAATCATCAACTAATCGCCAATCCCTCCTGCACATAGAGCATTACCACATGTAAAAAACTTAGTCTTGAGTTGCCCCCAACACAAGAAACGACCCTTTCACTGGACTATAGGAATTGCACCAATCCATATAGTCTTCCAAGCATTATCTGATAATGGAGAACTTGGAGGACAAATAGAGGATAAAAGCTCTAAAATGACCACACGGTGAATTCTCTGGTGGCCTTAAGATTCCACCTAACCCTGTCATAAAGAGAGGTCTTCGTAGACATCTCAACGAGAATGCTACAGAGGTAACCAGCACAATTATCATACAGCAAGGCATTTCCAACAAAGGCTGGGGACCAAACATTCAAAATAATAGGAGACAAGAATTTATCGGTTTAGTACAAGGGCATAAAGAGAAGCATAACATTCTCTCAATATAACACCATCACACCATTACTTGTGCACTGATATCCCAATCCCACAAAAGTACAAAACCTCGGTCCCCACAAAATAAAGGTTAAAAGAAGTCAAAGAACAAATTGGTATACCTGCACCGTAGCCAATGGAGAATCTTTTGTTGCGCCTTTATGTAGGCTCAATTCCACTAAATTAATCGCTACAATGACCTTCATGTTGGTCCAAACCTCCCTGCTACTAGACTCAACCTCAGCAGCGCCAGACTCTGAAGTAGCAGTGAGCTCAGATGTATCAGCAGAGAATTTTTTGTCCCAGTTCAATGGAGGCACAATGTTTGGTGTCTCAGAAAGATTGGATAGAGCGCATTCAGTAATGATCTCGTACTCTTTGTTGGATAAAGTAGCTTTCAAAACATTCATCTGAAAGAACAAAGAACTTTAGAAGTTAGTCAGGAAAACACAATTCTGACACATCTCATGAAACAACTAATCCCATGAAACAAGATTTTAGTAGCAAGACTTGGATCTTCTACAAACTAGTCAGGTGTGCACAGGTGGATGTAGTTACCTCAATCATCGCTTCTGTGCTTGGAATTTGATGAAACAAGTCACGAAGTGCACGCCGAACAATAATGGATAAGCCATTGACCTCCTCAATTATGCTAGCACCCAATTCTTTTCCAGTTCCAACATTTAAATTGATGTCCTCCACCTACAAATAACAAGTATAAAAGGTGAAACTGAGCCTATGCCTAAGCCACCCCGAGTCACCAACTCACCATTACAGAATACCATAAATCCAAAAGTTTAGTTCCGCAAAAGTTTTATACTTTTAACCCTTTTTCTACTCTAGATCAACATAGCCCTAAAGGTGGAGAATAAGGGAACAAAAGTTCAATTGCCTTTGGAAATTCGGAAACTCGAAGCAATAATCGTCAACTCATTTAGTGATGTTGAAACAAGATAATTGCATAAATGTCTCAATGGAGGGCAGCAGAGAGAACTCACCAACACAGTCAGTATTTCCTCATGAACGGCATTGGTGTCATTTTTAGTACCATTCAACCACTGGAAGCTGTTCTTCACAGTAATATGCACAACATCAAGTTCCAGATAACTGCAGCAAACAAATAACATAAGATATCCTCCAGAAAAAAGTGCCGCAAATTAACATCATCTAACATAAAATACAAAATTTTAGTACATATCTTGCTTGGGCAAACATCTTTATTAAACTATTAATACATATTTTCTAGTTCATTAAATTAGTTATTAATATTTATATTTTTAGACTAAACTTTATAGGATGCATAGTACGTAGCAAATAAGTAACATGCATTTAACTCCAGTTTAAAAACCCAAGCCATCAGTAATCTAAATCTTTTTAGTCTTTATCATGCATTACTTTCTGTTATCCTTGTGCAAAAATCAATAATAGATTAAACTACAACGAATATATCCAACAGTGCGTGCTTACTATATTTCCAATAACAAGTATATTTATCTATTATCTATACATATTTTTGTATGTATATATTGTGTCGTCTACTAATAAAACAACGTCATTTAGCAAAAAACAAAAAAATCAATGAAAGTTTTTTGTTGCACACAATATCCCTAGATGTCTTTCATTGATAGATTTCCTCCTTTTGTGATACATCGATTAGCTAGCTTAGACATATCATCCTTTCGACCACTTATTTCGCTTAGACTTTTAAAATGATTAAATTCAACAGATTGTACCAGTCCCTGTGGAACAATACTTGATCTACACTACAATACCCATGCACTTGCGATGCGTGTCAAAAACATCTCATAATAATCTTACAAATGGCTACAATTGATGGAAGGACTATATTTGAAGGGGCCTATTAACATTGACTCTGTCTTCCTCTCTTAGGAGGACCTGCTTCTACCAATAGTGAAGTGTTACTTAAAAAAAAATGATAACTGACATAAGCGTATAAAAAGAAGCAGCAGATAGCATGGATTATCAACTAGTAAACAAAATATTTTAATAAGGGGAAAAGAAAGCTGAGAGTGGGAGGAAGAGCTCACTCAAGACTGTCTGTTTTATGAGGCATTACAATAATAGGCTTTGTAAGTGATAAGTCCAACTTCACAGCAGGTGAACCCTCAATTTCACTCGTAGTAAACCACTTCTCGGCATCAGTGACCTGATCTGTTAACTTCACAACACCATTTGGGGTGGCAGGAGCAAGACCAATGAAGTAGCTAACTACCTACATGCCAAATATCGCCAAGTTAGAGCAGCAATGGGAAGAAACTAGCCAACTGCCTACCACATGAAATAGGAGTTGCTTACCTCCTGGACAAAGCGATTTAAGAACACAATCCTTACTTCTGAAAGCCGTCCAAACAAGCTATAATCATAGCCTTTATAGTCATCATCGTCAGGGCTATATGAAGAAAAGAGCATCTGCAAACACAATGCTCTTAATGGGATAGAAAACGTGTAAAACAAATCTGAAGTATCTGAACAAGCAAGAAAAAGCTGGTAACAGAACAATAACAAAAGAGTATAGAACTCAGAGACATCAGGTGAAACAATATAAAAATGATTTCAGTTGAAAGTTCGATCCAAGCCTTTTCTGAATCTTGAAACACAGAAACAAGTTAAGCATCATATTGACAACAGTTGATTGACAAAGGAACACAGTCATACAAAAATAGTGAAGCACCAACAAGCAACCCCATTGAGAACGGTTAAAAGGCACCAAAAGTACTATTTGTGCAGCTCTTTTCTTTCACACCAAACTAAACCTTAAACTAAGTTTGGAAGGCAATTTTGGAGCTTGGAAGAAAATGAAGAAAACTCATATTAAGGAAAATACAATGAGCACATACAAGCAAGCATCCTCCAGAAACAGACAACATTCCAAGAAAATACTACCAACAAACTGAACTACTTCTCAAAGAAGATCAGAAGTCTCTGACGTCCCAATTATACATCTATTTTGTTTATTTCCTTTTTGATCAGCAATCAAAAGATACAAGATACACTAGGACACCAGGAAGATGTTATGAATGAACAGAAGGAGCAACCATTATTTATTTTATTTTTTGGTAAGTAAACATAGAAGTATATTAAAAGGACACCAAGGGGATGTCACCCATGTACAAAAGGGGTAATACAAGCGCATTAGCTCCTTGAACTCTCATCCAATATACAATCAATAAAATCCAAAAAATTTAACTCTTTGTCACTGAACCTCATACACCAACTATACAACAACCTCAAAAAATAGAGTTTGAAATCTTGAAGAGCCAAGGTCTTATCCTCGAAAATACGGCGATTCCTCTCCTTCCAAGTAGCCCACCAAATAGCCAAAGGAATCATGCCCCAAACTTGACGGACCAAGCTCTTCTTCATCCTTCTGCTCCACACCACCGCCACATCTCTCACATTAGAAGGTTGAACCCAACTAATCCCCATAAGCGACAGCGATAAAGCCCAAAGCGAGGAGACCCACCGACAATGTACAAGAAGATGATCCGTGGTTTCTTCCTCCTCCAAACACATGGAGCATCTACTTGGACCTCTAAAATTTCTACTCTTAAGCATATCGTCTGTAGGAATCTTGCCTAGAGTGGCAACCCAAGCAAAAAAACACACTTTTGTGGGGGCTTTGGACTTCCAAATGGACTTAGCGGGAAAAACACAACCGTCCAAATCTTCAAATTGTGCAAAGCAAAAGCTCTTGACAGAAAAGGAACCCCTAGAACCTGTTGGCCACACAATCTCATCATTGCCTTGTTGAAAAACCTTTTTGCCAGCAAGAACGGCTAACAAATTACAAACACTATCATCTTCCCAATCATTAAGATTCCTAACGAAATTCAAATCCCAGTTGCTAACTTCACCATCCCAAGAGACAATTTCTTTAACCGTGGCATTCTTAAACCGAGTCATCCTAAAAAGATTAGGGAAAAGATTCTTTAAAGGACGGTCTACACACCAAACATGGTGCCAAAAAAATACCCTTGATCCATCCCCCACCTCAAAATGCACTAAAGATTTGAAGCGCTCAAGACCAGCTAGGATAGATTTCCAACAACCAACCCCATGAGGGTAAGGACTCTTCTTACTCCACCAACCGAACGCAACAGAAGGAGCAACCATATTCATCATGCACTCTTACTTTTATGAATAACATTGTCTAAAAAATCCAGAACAAGAAGTACCATTAACTACTAAGCATCGGAATCCAGCTCACAAAATTATCAACGGTAAAGTTTAAACTCATGATAAGCCATTTTGTTTACCTTCAAAAAAAAACATTACTCTTGATTTCTTTCTTTAAACGCTCCTCTACATAGCCAAAAAATCATCTTCCACAAAACAAGAACCCAGCTGCTCTTCATTGTTCTTTTCCCAGCCACCAACACACCCTAGTCATACCCAACAAACCCCCATAAAGCTCGCTTAAGTGAATAACCCCTGGACAATGGACAAGGACAAAGGCAGCCCATGCATACTTGCTAAAATCAAAATAACTTCTTCTCGATGGATCTGACATAGGAGTCTTACCTATAATAGTAGGCCAACTAGAAAAGCAAGCTTTAGACTTCCAAATCACCTTTCGCTGCATAATTGGGACCCCTAAAGAAGTCCATTAGAAAAACTCTTAATGGTAAAGATTGTACTACGTGAGGGAGCCGGAAAGTCATGTCGCCGCTTCTTGGAAAAACATTCAAATTGGCAAGTGAAACAAGTGGACTAATACTTCCACCTCCAAATCATTAGGGTTTCTATGGAGCCTTAAACTCAGTGGCTTGAGAAACCACTCCACAAGCAGACCTGGCAAAAACTAACCCGACCCGAACCCGCCAGAAAATTTTAGGTTTTGAACAGGACTTTCCGACCGGAACTCGAAATACACCGAACCCGAAAAAAATCGCAATTTGCAGGTCAAACCCGACCCGAACCTAAACCCGCCCGCTCAACCCCAATATTATATCCTGATTTTTTTATTTTTCTTTAACTTGTCCCTCTAAATAGTAATGACTATGCATTATATCTAATCGTTTATAGAAACGTTATATAATTATCACATCCTTTGCAAATTAAAAAATAGTATCCCTTCTTTCCCAAATTTATTCTCATGAAATAACATCATACACAACTTGGCAACAGGACAACTTAACAAAATGGCCATGAAATGGTGTGAAATATTATCTGGTCTTAAGCAAATCAATTTAGAATAAAACAAATATATTTAAAATGCACAAATCATCCCATTATATTTTTAGTGAAACAAGTATTTCTCATGATATTTTTAAATAGTGTTATTATGTAACAATCTAAAATTTTGATGTTACAATTAAAAGATAATTGTAATATCTTGTACTTCCAATATCCTTTCATTTGGTTTCCATTTTAGTTGCTCTAAACCTATAATATTAGTGTTAGGCAATTGGCTAACCTTCATGTTATTATCGGCTCACTAATAAAGTGTATCTGATTAGATAATGTTAACTTAGTTGACGAAAATATCAAATTACTACAAGGGTTTTTAGCAAGTCAAACCGCTCGGACCCGCTAGACAGATTGATTAATAAATGACCAAACCCATTATTAACCCTATTTTAACATACAAGCCCAACCCACCCAGCCAAAGTGGATTAAGCTCTTTGCCCGCCCATACATAACATTCATATTTCATAATGAACAGTTATAATACTTTTAATATTCTTTTAGGAAACTACAATTGTAATGCTTTTTCATCAAATACAGACAATTTTAAGTGCTAAAATATATGAAGTTTTTAATTTTGACAAAAGAGAAATAACTCACAGAAAAGACGTCCTAGACCCGTTGGGTTGACCCGAAATCCATAAAATCGAAATACGTTCATCCATATTTTACCCAAACCCGAAATACGCCCAGCCGTATTTTGCCCGAACTCAAATACACCCGACCTGTATTTAACCCACCCGTCCAAACTTATAGGTCTATCCAGAACACTTTCTTTCATTGTTGCCTCGCAATAGCTTACCACTCTAAGGGTGTGAGAACCGACCCTTAGTGCTTGATGCCCCAGCTAACATATCATGCTAAAATAACATCCTTGTACAATTGTGTGTCTTAAAGCACACCAAAAACATAAAAAAAAAATAAAAAAATCTAGGCTAGTTAACATCAACTTTTAGCACCCTATTCCAAGAGTGTTACAACTCTTCTGGATCCAACCCTTTTTTTGGGGAGGGGGCAGGGAGGCAATGAGCAATTGGAATAATATATCAATGAGAGACAAAAGGGTGACACCCGTACACAAAAGGACAAGTACAAAAATCATCATGCCCTCGACTTCTCACGAATGATCTTCTTCTCTACAACGTCCAAAACACAAAACTTCGTACTATAATTAAGCACATTTTGGTCCCCACTATACAAAATTTGCAAAAAGTAGAGCTTGAAACCTCAAAGGACATACCTTTGCCCTCAAAATCCGCCGTTCCTCTTCTTCCATGTACATTAACAAATAATCAAAGGAATCATGTTCCAAATTCCAAGAACCCCACTCATATTCTATCAACTTGTCCAATCTCTTAACACATCATTGTCATTCGAAGGTTAAACCTAACCAATCCCCACCATAGAAAGGTACAAATGGCAAACAGCAATGAACAAAAAGGTGATCCACCGATTCTTCTTCCTCTGGGCCCATTGAACACCAACGTGCTAAATTGAACTTTATTCTTTCAAGCATGTTTTCCATGTGAATCTTGCCTCTTCTTCTTTTTTTTTTGGGATGAGTAATTGAAAAAAATGTAACACGGCACCAAGAGGATTCCTTTAGTAGCCGGCTAAGTCTGCAGACAACCATGTAAGAGCTTCAGATCTACAAATGGCTTTAGTAAGAAGTATGGATTCAAAATGTGGTCGATCCGTGATGAAATGGCCACATCCGAAAGGTTTTTGAGTTGGCCAAACCACGTTTTCGTCGATGTGGAACGTGATTTCCACATTGGAGTGATTTAACCCATCAACAAGTGGAAAATCTCTTCAAAGAAAATGACTGGTTAGATTCAAGAGGCCAAATAATCTCACCATTACCATTAGATAAAATATTCACATTGGCAAATAAAGATCGACAACGCTTTCATCTTCCAAACCACTTGGGCTTTTAGAGAAAGTATTATCCCAATGGCTTTGATCACCATTCAAAGAGACTACTACTAGTACCGTTGCATCCTTCAACCAAGCCATCCTAAAAAGATATGAAATAAAATTGACTTCCAACAACGCACCCTATGGGCATAAGGACTCCTCTTACTCCACCAACCAAAATTATCAACTCCATATTTGCCTATGACCACATTTTTCCACGATGCATCCTCCTTCGCACCATACCTCCACAACCACTTCCCAAGAGCATCATTCATCGCGCAAAGATGTCTAATGCCTAGCCCTTGTTTAGGACAGCAAACATCATCCCACTTTACCCAACGGAAGCCATTATCATGATCATTACCAAGCCAAAGGAAGTATTTTATGACTTTCTCCAATGGACTTGTATTGCGTGCTAGAGTTGTAAACAAAGAGATAAAACAAGAAGGTTCCCTAAGGTGCTTTGCAAAAGAGAAAAGCAATCTGCTTTAGACAAAAGCTCATTTCGACCTTGCAAGTCTCTTTTCAAACCATTACACAGTTAGCTCACAAAACACCACGCACATAGAAGATGCACCTAGAGGAAAGCCCAAATAATGTAGAGAAAAGGCAACCAACCTCGCAATCAAAGAAGTGCACCAAATGCCGAATGGCCGAATATTGGGCATCTCATCAATCAGGGTGCAGGTGCGGGTGCGGGTGCGGGTGCTTACTGATAAGTATAACTTTGATCCCAAACATATCTTCAAATACCCCAAGGTGCCCACATTAGATGTGCCAAAAAATTAAAAAAAAAATTCAGCACTTCGTCCGCAAGAGAAGATAGAAAATCAACAACCCCTCAAACTAAGAGTCACCAGCTTAAAATCCCTCGAACAAGCCCACGTCAATAACTTTGTTCACCAATTTACTAAGGATCTCCATAACCTAATCAAATAACAAGGGCGACAATAGGTCACCTTGGCTCGGCCTCTAAAACTAGAGAAGAACTTATAGCTTCATCATTGATCAAGGATTCAACATAGAATGATGACTCGAGAAATGCAAAAAGAGATCCATTTCCTCCACTTACTAGGCAAACCCATTTTCACAAGAGTAGTCAAGAGAGTAGTCAAGAGGACATCCCAAGAACCATGGTCATATGCCTCTCAATATCAAGCTTACAATGAACTCATGACTGGCAAGGAATGAGATAGAAGTCAATACACTCATTAGCAACAAGAAAAGCATCCAACGTCTAAGGACCACGGATAACAGTGTGTTGTTTTGGACTAATCACTTGACCCACTCTTTTCTTAACCTTGAGCCTTCAGGCAAGGGCTTGGCCAAAATTTTCCACACACCCTATTAAGGTTATGCGTCTAAATATATTGATGTCATTTTCCCCAATTGCTTTAGGGAGCACACTAATGAAAGTGGTATTGAAGCTTTTCTCAAGGGAGCTCCAAAATCAAACCCTGAAAAAACCCTTAATCGCCCAATTCCCCCGTCACAATATACCCAACAATGCTCAAAAAGAATAAACCAATATTTAAGCCTTGAGGCCCCAAACCTTTCTCCTCACCAAAGTTGTTAATGGCATTCCACACTTCCTCTTCAAAGAACTCATTTCGAGATCCCATCCATCTTCAAGAGAAAATCATATGAGATCCCTTTAGTAAGCGCCCTTGAAGGGTGACCTTCACAAAAAAGATTATTCGTAAAAGTGAACAATGGGCCCCATTTACTGAAAAACCATCAACATACAACTAACCATCCACTTCAATAGAGTGCATGGCATTGAATTTTCTTCTATTGCTGGACATTATACCAAAAAAAAAAAGGGATTACGATGAACATAAAATCAATGTTGCCTTACTTTTTGCCTCCAACAGATGTCGATCCAACCCCCCACTAAAGGAAGCTCTTTCTTAACTTCAAGCCCAACAACTCTCCTCAGCACAGGTGAGGCAGGGACTCGAGTTGCCCTATAGGTTCTAGACATCTAGCCTTATCAACCAACATAGCCATCTTAATATCCAAATGACCAAAAACATCTCCATTCCACTCTGAGCTAAACTTAAGAAAATTCAACTTTTCAGCCAAAATGAAACTAGGAAAACCTGAAGATCATTGAGCTCTTCCCAAAATGATTTGACAAAGCCATAACAGCAATACTCCTCGAGCCACACATTTTCAATTTTGAAAGGCCTTTTCCTAGGCTAAGCTTCCCCACCCTGAAGAACTAGGAAACGATCTGGAGTGATATTAAGAAGAGTAATTTGATGGACTCCCTGAAAGTGGTCCTCCCAATCAGTAGAGAGAAGGAAAGAATCAATGCCAGACAGGACTAGAATCTCCCCGTAACTAGACCATGTAGGCAGGCACCATTCAAAGGAAGTCACTGTTCTACCTACATAAGACTAGGACAAGGAGCAGCAACGAGAATCAAATTAGCTAAACGAACAACTCAGAACCAATGAAGAATAAATCGTCACTTTACAAGCCTTAGACGAGTGAAGCTCGAGCTTGATTTTACCAAGCTTATCAAGCTCATCGAGGCACAAGCCTATCTCGAGCTCAAATGCGAGCTCACAACCCGAGCTTCAAGCTGGGCAAGCACGGTCTCGGTCTTGGGCTAGGCTCAGCCTGAATACACCTGTAATTAACACAAGAAAAAATAAAGCGAGAAAATACAGAGAGACAGAAGAAAAAAAAAACACCTAGACAACAAAGCGAGCACGAGCAAAACGGGACGGCTCCTGAGGACATGTGACCTGGGTGAACCTCCAATGACATGTGGCCTAGATGGGAGTGAAAGGATGTCAACAGATGACCATTGGTGCACCCAAACCAGTCACCAGCCCTACCTACCGAATTTTTCAACCTTATATTTCATCTTGACCACCTTTTTCCATAAAGCTCCTTCCCCAACAAGTCAACTATTAGACCAAAGAGACTCCCTCATGATTTTATATAACTGAATGGCAACAATAGCCGGGGCCTGAAAGACCCTAAGGAAGCATAACGTCCCCAAACTCTTGATGCCTTCAAGCACAATCTTCTTCAAGCCAAGTAAAGAATATTTTCTTCCACCGCTAGACAAAATTTCAGATTTCTAATCTGCGAATTACTTATGGAAACTCTCCATGATTGGTTCCCATATGCATTCAGACATATGAGAAGCATCGAAAGGAACACCAAGCTAAGTAGCAAGTTACTCCACCCCACAACTGAAAATTCGATGAGCTCTTCCACCTAGCTGATTGGGAAGAAAACACTTTTAGATAAACCAACTATAACCCCTATCTTTGCTTCAAAGGACAAAAGAATACATATCATCAATCCTGAATTACAATTCTGAATCACCATTAATGGGCTTGCAAAAATTTGAAGCAGCATAGAGTACATGGGAAATCAACAACCCCTTAGACTGAGGGTTGTTAAACCCTTCTAAGAAACCCATGTCCATAACTTCATTTGTCTATCCATTGATAATCCCCACCACTAAAATAAGGAACTTCATTAATTGAAGGGATATCAATAGAAATTGGAGGACCAGATATCCTTGTAGTTATCGACAATCTCAATGGACATAAAGAAGCCCTTCCTCAGCCAATGTCATTCCTGTGTTTTTTGGGGTTG
>JACYFF010031956.1:4138317-4186332 GCA_017589665.1 Selenicereus undatus | reverse complement strand
TATATATATATATATATATATATATATATACATATATGAAATCAAGTGCACTATACTTTTCTAGTACCCATCTAGGAAAATCTAGGGTCTGGCGATCGGAGTCCACCCCAAGCCTCCCTCCCTCTCGCCGGTCATCACAGTCGCCGTCCCACACTCGCCGGTCATCGGTGGGCCACCCAGTAGCCACCTCCATGCTCCTCTGCCTCTACCCCCGTCATCTTCTGCTCTCTCCCCTCTGCATCGGGCCACCCAGGAACTTGCCCTCGTCTTGCAACCCAGCTGGCCGGTGAAGTTCGAGTGTCAAGAGTGGTCATCGGAGGTGTACCTGAGGTGCGGTGGACGTTGGGTCTCCGAGAGCCGCCGGTCACCCCTTCGCCGGGCGCCGGTTTTCTGGGTTTCGAAGGGAGCTTTCCCGTTTTTTATTTTCTGTGTGGGGGGGGAGCTACTAGTCCTTGCTGGTCAAGTGATTGGGATCGCCGGCCTTTTCTGCCGCCACCGGCCAGCTCGGCGACATTTTCCGATCGCCGGAAAATTTTCTGGCCACCGGAATTTCGCCGGAATCTTTTCTGCTCTTCTCCTCTGGTGAGTTTTCTCGTGTTTTGCTCTTTGGGGTTGCTGCGGTCTCCGGCCAGACACGGTTACCGCTCTTTTTCTGCTGTTTCTCTTGTTCTTCCTTCTCCCCGGCCAGTACATTTCCCGGTTGGGTAGTAGGGGAGGTTTTCTGTTTGCCCTGGTTTTCTGTTTGTCCTGGCTAAGTTGCATTGCCTGCTGTTTGATCATGTATGCCTCTGCGAGAGTGGAAGGGAAGGTCCTGGAGGTGTTTGGGGGTGATGGAGGCCTTTTTCCTTTTAAGGTTTCTGAGGCTAGTAGGAGGAAAAGGTCCTTTATTAGGCTGAGCTCCCAGGAGTTTCGCTGGTTGGCTGTACAAATGGTCATATTTTGTTTCTCAAAGGGAGAACCATTGTGGTTCAAATCTCTCAGGTGGGGTCAGAGGTGCCTATTGCTTCAACTGAGAAAGAATACCAAAGGTAGATTCATCGTCCTTTCTCTGCTAGGCAATGGTGGGCAGGTTAGGTCAGTGATTTTTCCTTAGGGAGCCAAGGCAGAGGGATGGTTCAGGGTGACTAAGATTCTTAAGAAGATGTTGATTGAGGGTCATAAGAAGCCCCATCCCCCACCAAGGAAGGGAATGTTTCCTTCCAGAGTGCCGGTGAGTAGGGATAGGTCTTTTGCTAATGTGTTGCGAGGTCATCCGGGTGGCTCTTCGAATTCGCCTTTGAAGGGGTGGAAGTGTAGGAATTGTGGTTCTTGGGATGTGTGTGCTGCTGTGATTGGTGAAGATCACAATCTTAGCAAGGATGCGTTGAAACAGAAAGTCTCCTTCAAAGACAATGCTATAGACGTGATGATGCCTTATAAGAAGGATGTTGCGAAGGAGCTTCTGGTGGCTCCGACTCCCTGTGCTAACCAATTCAAAGTGTTGAGAGACATGTGGGAGAATGATCTGTCACCGGAGAGGGAGTGTAACTCACACGACAGCTCTCCGTGCGCCACTCCGTGCGCCTCAAGGATTCCTGAATCACCGCTGAAGGTGGTGGAGGAGGAGTTGCATCCTACAGAGTGCTCACCATCTACTAGTGTGTTGGTTTACGCTCGTAGGAAGAAGTCCCGGAAGGCTATTTTAGTCGCTTCTGAGGCGGGTTCTCCTACTGTGCAAGAGAAGGGAGGGCCTTTATCGTTTGAGGAAGCTCTACCCCAAGCCCACCCTCAAGAATTGGATGGTGCTGCATTACCTGGTTCTTCTAATTCAGGGAATGCTACTAAAGGGGCAGCTTGGGTCTTGGAAAGAATGGTCTTTTTTTGTAAAAAGATGGGTCTGGCCATAGAAGGGAGAGAAACGGAGCTGTTGCCTTTTCTTGCATCGTTGGAAGCAAATAGATTGAGAAGGGAACAATCAGCTGAAGCTAGTATGGGGGATGAAGGTGGCAGGTTTAGGCTGTTTTCAGATGGGGCCAGCCATTAAGTTGATTGCATGGAATGTAAGGGGGCTCAATTGTCCAAACAAGCGGGGGGATGTGAAGTGGGTGTTAGGGCCTTTTGCTTCTGATGTTGCTATTCTCCAAGAGTCTAAGTTGGAGGTGGTTAGCCGGCAGGTAGTGATTAGTTTGTGGGCACGTCGACCGATTGAGTGGTTATTCTTACCTTCAGTGGGTCGATCAAGAGGTATTATTGTCATCTAGGACCCTCAAGTCTTGGAACTCGGTGATTCTTGCATTGGGTCGTTTTCAGTGTGTTGTAGGGTTAAGTCTCCGGAGGACAATTTTGAGTGGGGTTTGATTGGGGTATATGGGCCTAATGACGACTACTTGCGACGGGCTTTTTTTGAGGAGTTGTATCTCTTCATGTCTTCGTGGGACATTCCGTGGTGTTTGGGTGGGGATTTTAATGTCATTAGGTTCCCTTCAGAGAGATCCTCAGGTGGTAGGTCCTCTTGGACAATGAGAGAGTTCTCTAATGTTATTGATTCGTGCAATCTAGTTGACCCTCCGTTAGAAGGGGCTCGTTTCACTTGGTCTAGTCATGAGGAGGTCCCGGTGTTATCTCGCATCAATAGATTCCTCTTTTCGGCGGAATGGGAAGATCATTTTCAGGGGGTCCATCAAGTTACCGAAGATTACTTCACACCATTTTCCCATTCTTCTGCGGGTTGGGGAAGTCTCTGGAGGCAGACGCCCTTTCAAATTCGAGAATATGTGGCTTGAGGCGAGTGGATTTGATGACCTTGTCAAATCTGTTTGGGATGTTCAGAATGTTAGTGGCTCTTCGAGTTTCATTTTGGCAAAAAAACTCAACTTCTTGAAGACCAAGCTTAAACAGTGGAATAGGGAAGTGTTTGGCCATTTAGAGTTCAAGATGGGTAGTCTGGTGGATAAAGTGAAGCATTTAGATGAGAAGGAGCAGCAGCAGTCTCTCTCTTGGGCAGATAGATTTGAAAGATTGGGAGTTAAAAAAGAACTCTCTATGGTGCAAAAATCTATTGATATTTTTTGGCGCCAAAGAGCAAAGCAACAGTGGATTGAGGATGGTGATCGTGATACCAAATTTTTCCACCAGGTGGCAAATCGGAGAAGAAGGTTTAATGCTATTCATCAAATTCAAGTTGATGGCGAGTCCTATGCTGATGATGCCTCAGCCAGAAATGCGATTGTCAAGTTCTATGAGAACATGTATCATGAAGATCAATCATCTAGGTTCTTTGATGGAATCGCTTTTGCCTCTATTAGCCCGGAGGATGCTAGCGATCTTGTGAAAGACTTTACTGAAGATGAAGTGTGGAAGGCCATCTCCGAGTTAGGAATTGAGAAAGCTCCAAGACCAGATGGGTTCAATACAGCTTTTTTTCAGCATTGTTGGCCTATTATCAAGGGGGAGATTATGGGATTTTTTGGTGATTTTCATAAGAAGGGTGTGTTTGAGAAAAGTTTAAATGCCACTTTTACTACCTTGATTCCCAAAGTGCCAGGTGCTGATGATATTAAGTCTTTTAGGCCCATTAGTTTGGTAGGAAGTGTTTATAAGATTCTTGCAAAAGTTCTTGCGTCAAGATTGAGGAGAGTGGTTGGAAAAGTTGTGGGTCCTTCGCAGCACGCCTTCGTTCCTGGTCGTCAAATTTTGGATGCAGCTTTGATTGCGACTGAATGTACTGACTCTTATATCAGATCAGGGATGTCTGGTGTCCTTTGTAAACTTGACATTGAGAAGGCTTACGACCATGTCTCTTGGAGTTTCCTCTTGACTATTCTTGAGAAAATGGGCTTTCCAGATAAGTGGAGGAAATGGATCTCCTTCTGCATTTCTACTGTGGGCTTCTCTATTTTAGTTAATGAAGAAGCTTCTGGTTTTTTCTCAAGCTCAAGAGGCTTAAGGCAAGGTGACACGTTGTCGCCCTTATTATTCATTTTGGTTATGGAGTCACTCAGCAGGTTGGTGATTAAAGCAGGGGAGGAAGGTTTTTTAAATGGGTTTCAATTTACTAATCCTCACACCGAGGGTTTGTTGATTTCCCACTTGCTCTTTGCCGATGATACTCTTGTTTTTTGCAACCCGGATGAGAGTAACCTGGGCTACTTAAGGTGCACCCTTCTTATGTTCGAAGCTATGTCGGGTCTAAGGGTAAACCTCTCCAAAAATGCACTCATTCCAGTGGGTGATGTGCCCAATGTTCATGAGTTGGCTCGCTTTTTTGGATGCGGAGTTGATTACCTGCCTTCTTCATATCTTGGCCTTCCTCTTGGTGCTCCATATAAGAGCATAGCGATTTGGGATCCTCTCTATAAACCTTTTTCACAAAACTGTTTTTGTGGGTCTTATGGAATCAACCTCTCTATGGGTAGGAATACCGGTAGAGGTAAGGTTGCCTACAATTGGATCTCCCCAAACCCCGCGAAAGCGGGACCCACTCTGGGAGTTTGTTGTTGTTGTTGTTGTTGTAGCGATTTGGGATCCAATTATCGAGAGGTTTCATAAGAAGTTGGCAGGCTGGAAGTCAAAGCTTTTGTCCAAAGGGGGCAGATTGACTCTTTTGAAGAGCACTTTGAGTAGTCTGCCCATCTAATTCATGTCTTTATTCACTATCCCAGCTAGCAGTGCTAGTCAGATAGAGAAGATCATGAGATATTTCCTTTGGAACTCCATTGAAGATGGTAACAGCCTCCACTGGGTCAATTGGAATGAGGTATGTCGTCCTAGTCTGCAGGGTGGACTTGGCATAAGACCTCTTCGTCTTATGAATGAAGCGTTGAAGACCAAATGGCTGTGGAGGTTTGCTAAAGAGGATGGTGCCATGTGGAACAAGGTGATTAAGGCAAAATACGAGATAGATGCGTTCGGTTGATGGAGTAAGAAGAGTCCTTACCCTCATGGGGTTGGTTGTTGGAAATCTATCCTAGCCGGTCTTGAGCGCTTCAAATCTTTAGTGCATTTTGAGGTGGGGGATGGATCAAGGGTATTTTTTTGGCACAATGTTTAGTGTGTAGAGCGTCCTTTAAAGAATCTTTTTCCTGATCTTTTTAGGATGGCTCGGTTTAAGAATGCCACGATTAAAGAAGTTGTCTCTTGGGATGGTGAAGTTAGCAACTGAGATTTGAATTTCGTCAGGAATCTTAATGATTGGGAAGAGGATAGTGTTTGTAATTTGTTAGCCGTTCTTGCTGGCAAAAAGGTTTTTCAACAAGGCAATGATGAGATTGTGTGGCCCACAGGTTCTAGGGGTTCCTTTTCTGTCAAGAGCTTTTGCTTTGCACAATTTGAAGACTTGGACGGTTGTGTTTTTTCCGCTAAGTCAATTTGGAAGTCCAAAGGCCCCACAAAAGTGTGTTTCTTTGCTTGGGCTGCTACCCTGGGCAAGATTCCCACAGACAATATGCTTAAGAGTAGAAATTTTAGAAGTCCAAGTAGATGCTCCATGCGTTTGGAGGAGGAAGAAACCGCCGATCATCTTCTTGTATATTGTCGGTGGGTCTCCTCGCTTTGGGCTTTATCGCTCTCGCTTATGGGGATTAGTTAGGTTCAACCTTCTAATGTGAGAGATGTGGCGGTGGCGTGGAGCAGAGGATGAGGATGAGGATGAAGAAGAGCTGGGTCCGTCAAGTTTGGGGCATGATTCCTTTGGCTATTTGGTGGGCTACTTGGAAGGAGAGGAATCGCCGTATTTTCGAGGATAAGACCTTGGCTCTTCAAGATTTCAAGCTCTATTTTTTGAGGTTGTTGTATAGTTGGTGTATGAGGTTCAGTGACAGAGTTAAATTTTTTGGATTTTATTGATTGTATAGTGGATGAGAGTTCAAGGAGCTAATGCGCTTGTATTACCCCTTTTGTACATGGGTGACATCCCCTTGGTGTCCTTTTAATATACTTCTATGTTTACTTACCAAAAAAAAAAAAAAAATCAAGTGCACTAAAATTATTGCATTACAGAGCAGGGGAAATAGAATCCCAATTCGAATCAGGGTTTCACCAGAATTCAATGCTCGGAAGTGAATTTGTTCTCCTGAAACCTACATCAGCACACCGCACTCGCGCGCACGCACAGAGAATGCGTTGAAGAGCAGAGGAAGATGGGGTTGGTTCCCGTTTACGTTGCAAACAACCATCAATCAAAATACAACTTTCAGTTGTGGGTTCAAAGTTTGGCCAAAAAACCATGGTTATCCAAGCTTATCCAATTTCAAACCCATTAGAAAGCCCTTCCAAAGCCAATGCCTTCACTAGTGATGCATGATATCAAGTTTCCCATCCCTTAATTCCAGTTCCTTCTCAGAAAGCAGACTTGATGATGTCTAATCAGTTCCCTGATAGGGAACTAGAGGATTATCAAAGAGGACTCATCCAAGCATCTACCTCTTTAAGATCAAGGTGACTTGACAGTTGGCACTATCGCTGGATAGGTTCCGCTAGAGTCTTGATAATCCGATTCCCCGCTGCCCCTCCTAAGAACCCTATAATCTTGGTTTTACTACGAAGTGGTGTCCATATGAGCTAATGGGAAGGGTAGAATACTGTTCAGATTTACAATTGAATCTTCAGCAACGCCACTCCACCCGCACCATTTTGCCTACCTTGCTTAAACCGTATATTACCCCTCCAGAATAGGAATCTTCCTTACGGAGGGAGCCGCAGTATGTAGCTCACTCCTATCTATCCCAGCTCATCATCGTTTATCTGTTACTCACTTATACAAGTAGAGAAGCCTGGGGTCATGGTGCACCAATTTCCCGCATTCTTCCTTCATCGTTGAATTTGAAACAGGGAAAATAGACGCCTCATGTCTAGCCCCATGCCAATGCCGAACCCCCATAGAGCCCCTTAAATGCACAGGAAGTGACATGTAGAAAAAAACCCATAGCTCACAAACCAAGAAGGCATTCTAATCCAGAACCAAGAACCCATTGCATATTTTTGTTTTGGTAACTCCAAGAACCCATTGCATATTAACTAAAGAACAACATGCTAGTTGGAATCCAGCTTCAAGAACGATCCAAAAGAAATCAATATATCAAAATTCTTAAGGCATCGACACCATAAGGTGTGGTAAAAAAATGAAGACCATCATGGAAAACACGAAAACGCCAAACAATAAACTTCAGCAAGAGAACAGCACAACATAGGCAAGAGATATCACACAAAAGACTACCTCCACAAATGAACTGCCTCCCGGGTTCCTCATGTCACATGCCCAGTAATAAAAATGCTGGGGAGGTAGACTATCATCACTTATCCTCAGATTACCTATCGCAGCCTTGATACCAAACGAAGAAGGAAACACCTGTGCAGAAGGAAATCACATAAGCCGAAATGATTTCACTGAAACAAGAATCAACCCATGTTGCTTTCATTATACAAAGTGAGGAAGATTAAGCAAACCTTAATATCAGTGAGCAGATTATCTTGTGACAAAGTGGCAAGTTTTGTTTCATCCTCCTTCATAAGAACTATTTGCGCCCGTGCCATATTCAAGACTAAATGGAAAATTACTCTGGACTTCCCCTTTCCTAGTAGCCCTTTGACAACAGACTCTGCATCAGTAGTTGAATATCGTGCATCAAAATCATCGCCAGAGATATCATGCTTTGGGGTCACCGTCGCTGAGCCATCGCTAAAAGATGCAGAGCTCTCATCGTCAACATTAATTTCATTAACAAATTCCATCATTGCAGCAATTGTAGGTCTACGACAGAAAAATGACAGGGTGGCAAGGGTCACCACAACCTGCAGTAACCATTTAAAGAGCTAGTTATATATTACAACAATGATCAGAATTAACACCACCAAAAGAGAAAGTGACTCACCATATTATCAGTCCTACTATAAAAAGGAGAGTTCTGGTCATATATAACTATTTGGGCTTTCACAAAACTGTCCAACTCATCAATCTGCCCCATGTCCTTATTCATGTTTTGGAAGGAGCCATCAGGCAGGAGTCCAAGCACTTTGCTGAAACTAGGGGGTTTAAATGCTGACACTTCAGGTGAAAAGTTCCCAGATGAAGGGTCAGTCTCTGGTAAACTTTCAGAAGCTTCGTAGAACTTATCATCACTTTCACCCGAGAAGTCCTGGTCGTTACAACTCTGGTTTACAGCATCTTCCAAAGCAGAAGTAACATGTGGACCCCGGATAAATGACCTAGCCAAATAGCAGCGCGGGGATGTTCCACCACATACTAAATCTTCTATTTCCAAGGATTTCAGGATGGTTCCTATGAACATATCATTTTCCTTAATTGCGACTTCTACCTGTTGATGGATAAAACCAGCACAATCACACTAATGTAGTTAAATATCAATATAAAAGAAATCAACTTTTGATAACGTACCACACCACCAATAGCGCGAAATTCAAACAAACGCTCCTCTTTAGAAAGCAGCATCTTCTTGAAGCTCTGATTAGACTAGTGTCAAAACATAGCAAATATGAGTACAGTGTTGAATAAAATATGAAAGAAATAACAATGACCTCAAGTTTAATGTAGCTGTACCTGCAGGTTATAGTTGAAAGAGAATTTTAACTCATCTAAGATACCAGTTATAAATATTTTCTCCATGGTTGAAATATCAATCATGCCATTCCGCTTGACAGTCTCACTTTCTGAGTCTTCAGAATCTGATGAAGATTCAGATAGAGTGGTAATAGGTGCTGAAGCCTACCACCCCAACCCCCAAAAAAAAGAAGAGAAAAAAGAAAGAGAAAAGGTCAGGACAGGAAATCAACTACACAATCTAGAAGAAACCAACTTTAGTCCAAGGTAAAGCCTTCACTCAAGAATAGAAACTTTAAGCAAGACGTCTGACATTCAGCCATCCCATATTGACAGATATTCATACAAGAATCGAACATTCAGGACCTAACATAGCAACCTGTAGCATGTGTCCCCCTGATCAAACAACACAGCCATGGACTCAAAATGTGGCCGAATCGCAATGAAATGGCCGCATTGGAAAGGTTTTGGAGTTGGGCGAACCGTGTTTTCATGCCCCGATAGCCGCAATATGGAACGCAATTGCCGTATTAGAGCGATCTTTCCGTATCGCGACTGAAACTGAAATCGCGACCGAAACTGCAATTTGAATCCTTGAACACAGCTTTTCTCCAGAAAAGGTAAATGAAGTGATTAAAAACAAAAAAAAAACAAAAGAATGGAACACCACATTGCCACCCTGTCCTGCTGAGACTATCCCTCAAAGAGACCCTTGGGGGACATTGCAATTACAACCCAAACAATCCTGTTCCAAGAGTCAACCAGAAACATTTGAACTTTTACCATGGCCACTCAAACCAATGAATAGAACAATAGACAACAACATATGAATGGTATTACACTTTGGCTGCTTTGTTCACCACGAGATAAGATTCCAAGTTGTACTGGAAGATCCAAACACATTTTGTTCACCTTTAAATTTCTATTTTTCTCCCCATAATCGATTTTTGATATCAATCTTGCTTGTCGGGATTCCTTTTTTCCCCCATTGATGAGTAATCAAGAAGAGACACCAGTTGGATGCCATCTATGTACAAATGGGCAACCACAACAACCTTTTGTACATGGGTGACATCCCCTTGGTGTCATTTAATACAACATTTACATTACTTACCCCCCCCCCCCCCAAAAAAAGGACGCAATCACAACAAAATGTCCTGCCCTCAAGCTCTCATGCATCGCTTTCTCTCCTTCCAAAAGCTGACATGCCAGATTGTTTGAAAAACTTCATATCTAATCCAAAAAGGCCTTCCCAAGCCAAAAGTTGATGTCTCACCATGCAAGCACCACCCAATGAGGACCCATACCGTTTCAAGCTAAATCCCACAAGTTTCTAGCAAATAGGCAATGGAGGAGAAGCTGGTTTATGGTTTCCAAATCACCTTTGCACATGAAGCACCTATTGACCAAAATTTTGCCGCCTTTTTTGTTAGGTATCACAACTTAAGATCTTGCCGTGAGAAGCTCCTCACAAAAAACAAGGACACTTTCAAAGGGGCAGAAGACTTCCAAATAATATTCTAGGGGAAACCAGACATAAGGAGAAGGTGGTGTATTGCTCACAAAGGAATAGAAGTGAAGGAAGTAAGATTTCACAATGAATCTACCAGTGGCATTGAGTTTCCATCTTACCACGTTCAAGCTCTCATGCATTGTGTTATCTACAAATCCCAAAAGTCACATTTCGACCACAATTAAGCCCTTGTTTATTTAAGGTTGTACATATCTTACCCGTGCTAGGTTTTCTTTTTTTTTTTTGATAGGAAAAGGTAATATATTAATATAACTATAGGAAGCTCAGTTGTACAAAGATCAATGTGAGCAATGTACAAAAGGCTATTTACAACCTAAATACAAACTATCCACACAGTCTCCCAAATCAATAAAGGAAGAGCTAAACTTCCCATTCTTCCAAAGTAGAGAATTTTGATGAAATTCTCTTTCAACCGCTAAAGAGGAGTTTCTACGTTATCAAAAACTCTTCCATTTCTCTCTCTCCAAATTTTCCAAAAGAAAACTAGAGGTAGGACCATGACGTCCTCCTTCTTCTTCTTAACTTTCCTACCGAATGAGCCTTCCCAAGCCAAAAGATGGTTCCTAATAGAATCAGGAGCAACCCAGGACATTCCCAAGCAACTGAAAGCTAGACCCAAAAGAATGCTCGCAACCTGACAGTGGAGCAATAAATGATTCGAAGATTCCTAGGCCCTTTTACACATGAAGCATCTATACACCAAAACTTTCCCCCTCTTTTGTAAGTTGTCACACGTTAGAATGTTCCCATGTGTAGCTTCCCATACGAAGAACGAAACCTTCAAGGGGGCTAAGGACTTCCAAATGAGATTGCAAGGAAAGCCTTTCTCATAATGACTCTCCTGAGGTGGAAACTTCCCATCAAGAAGCTTCGAATAAAAAGAACTAACAGTGAAGCACCCCTAAGTGGTTAGATCCCACCTCACCCTATCAATTGAAGATTCTCCTACTTTGGCCTCATTAAGCTTATTGAAAAAGCTAACCAAGGAATCATCAACGAAACCATCTCTAACAAAAACAGGTGCCCACACACTGTTACCATGAACTTGCTCCTGATACTCAACAACAGAGGCATTTCTATCCACTGCCAAAACATAAAGCCTAGGGAACAAGTCTTTCAAAGGAAGGTCGCCACACCAGCGATCATGCCAAAACAAGATTGAAGAGCCATCTCCCACCTCAAAGGAATAGTGTGGGAAGAATCTCCCCCAACCTCTGGATATAAATCTCCAAAGACTATACCCATGAGAACCTCTCGCAATAGAGGGAGACCAACCAAAACTATCGTCCCCATATTTGATGGTAACTACCTTCCTCCACAAATTGCCCTTTTCATTTATAAATCTCCATAGCCACTTACCAAAGAAGGGCCTCATTAAAGAGACGCAAGTCCCTTATACCTAACCCTCCTAAAAGCATTGGTTGCTTCACAATGTTCCATCTTACAAGATGAAACTTGAAGTCACTCCCAAAAGAACCCCAAAGGAAATTCCTCTGGATTGCTTCTAACTTATTGGCCACTGAAGAAGGTAAGGGATAAAGAGAGAGGAAGTAAGTGGGGATGCTTGAGAGGACACTCTTGATGAGAGTTAGTCTCCCCTTTTGAAAGGTACATAGCCTTCCAGCCAGAGAGTCTTTTCTCAAACTTCTCGAAAATTGGGTCCCAAATGGCTTTCTCCTTAAACTTAGCACCAAGAGGGAGACCAAGGTAGGTAGTCGGAAAGGCATCAACTTTGCAACCCAAAACACCTGCTAGCAATTGAATATTGTCCATGGACCCAATAGGCAGGATAGAGCTCTTCGCCAAGTTTACCTTAAGACCCAAAACCGCCTGAAACCAAGTGAGCACACACCGAAGATTCACCATCTGCTCACAATCATTTTCACAAAAAACAATAGTGTCGTCCGCAAAAAGCAGATGAGAGACACTCAAAGTTGACGTGCTCGGGCAGCCCACTTTAAAACCAGAAATAAGCCCTGCACTAGATGCCGCATTAAGCATCCTAGTAAAAACTTCCATGACCATCAGAAACAAGCCCTGCACTAGACACCGAAGATACCCGTGCTAGGTTTTCCCTTATCACTTCCATCAGGGCAAAACCAAGATGATCCAAGAATTCTGGAAAGAGCTGAAACCTGAAACTATAAAAGATTAAAACATGCAACGCATAATAAATGCTGCAATGATCCACAAAAGACGTGAGTCTCAGTGAGAAAACCCTATGGGACTGCCTTTTCCTTTGTACATTTATGATTGAGAAGATCAGGAAGGGCAGCTTCCAGTAGGAGTATAAGTAGAGTCATGAGTTGATAGAACAATTTGACTTTCTAGAATTTTGTAGATAATATCATAAACGTGAGCATGAGGGCAAGAGAACTTGTATCTGCCCTAACTATATACCAGTAACACCCTCTTGGAGTCCTTCCAACATATTCTTTGATTATTCATAAAAAAAGACACACACACACACACACGTTGTGCTGCCAGAGACATAAGATATAGTCTCCAGGTTGTGGTACACTGACCTGACCAGAGCATACATGTCTTCAGGGTCTCTTGGAGAGCCTAAGATGAAAATTCTTGTGATTAAAGCTAAGGAGATGCCCCCCCCCCCGCCCCAAAACCAAAAAAAAGAGGATAAGACGTGTGATGAAAGTCTTATATGACTTGGACATGTTAAGAGAAGACATCCAGATGCAATAGTAAGGAGATGTGCAACTGCAGCGATCATGCCAGCAGATTGTAAACAAGAGGATGATCCAAAAACCATTAAGAGAAAACAATTAGACAACATTCGAGTTCTCTTTTTTTTTTTTGGTGGGGGATGAGTTATGAGAAGACTATACTAATAAGACACAAGGGGCGTGACATCAAAATACAAAAGAGGCAAGTACGAAAATCATCATGCCCTCAAGCTCTCATGCATAATTTTATCTACAAAATCCAAAAGAGATACTTTTGTACCACAATCGATCACTTGGCTCCAAGCCTGCAACTATACAACATTCTCAAAAAAATAGAGCTTGAAATCCTGCAGGGATAAGCTTTTCCCACAGAAATCTACCGGCTCCCCTCTTTCCATGTGCACCACCAAATACACTTCCAAATCCCAAGAACCCAACTCTTCTTCAATCTCCTTCTCCATACTACCAAAACATTTTCAACATTAGAAGGTTGAACCCAACTAACCCTCATCAAGGTTCGACAACATTTGGCCTATTTGCAGGATATGGCCTTTATAGGAGTCAAGGGTAAGATGAATTAGGATAATTGACCTCCGCAAGAAACTCTTCAGTTCTTCCTATACACTAGGTCATCACTTGTTCAGAATCCTCACCAGATTAGCTCCTGAAGTATGCAGCTAAGGCTTCTATTTTGGTTTATCTCTGTTTAAGTCATTGAGGTCATCCGTGCTTTTGCAACATTATTGCCACATATCACTGCATATTCCTAATTTCTTTTAAACTCTTTGCAACTCTTCCTCCAACATGTTAACCTCAACTAGTTGTTTGTCATCATCATTGTTGTGCATAAATGTTTTACACACTTACAAACATTGTTAACCTCAACTAGTTGTAAATCAGGGTGCATACATCTTCACCTACATAAACACTGTATTATCAGGCAGCAGAGTATTGCCATTTATCAACACGATGGCCCATGAACAGCTAATGTTCATTACACCTCATTAGCACCACAGAAGCAAGCTACAATCATAGACAATGCCAGATATATGCAGTGAGAGAAGTTCATACTTTGTACCACAGCAACTCAAACTGCTAAAGGATAAATTTTATTGCCATAGATCTGAAACGTAAAAAGAAAAAATATTAAGATAACAAAATCTAGTGCATACCGACGCACGATAGATAGCACTCTGAAGGCGGCTATGCCAAATGCTTTCTGAATCACCAGAATCAAAATGCAGAACAAGTGCATTTGCTTGTTCAACAACCTAAAGACACAACCAAAACAGAATGGTAATTTTCTTCAAAAAAGGCAAATGGTTTGGACCCACCTGACATTTTTAATCTGGACAGAGAATAGGATTACTCAATAAAAATTGCGCAAACAAATTAGAAGACCTTGCTGCCCTGGGAATGAATACGTGCAACATCATTAATGGCAACAACATGTTCTTCATTGCCAACAATCTCCGGAGGAACCTTGTACAGCAGTTTACCTCGCAGGCTGCATAAAACCACAAGTTTCTCAAATCAACCTCACAAGTCATAACACAAACAAACAAAACTGAACTTCACAAAGAGCTACAGGTTCAATTGACCAGAGATTAGAAACCATTTTAGAAGTCAATCAATAGTTGACAGCATAACAATCCCGGAAAGACCAAATCAATCAAATGAATTGATAAATGCATAGATAATGATAACCCAACCTTACACGCTGCTTGTAAGATCTGGCACCTGGGTTTTCTAGTATATACAAGAATGGCCCCACTAAACAGAAGTATCTTTGCTGCCATACAGCCTCCCTGTTTCCTACACCCTATAAAAACAAACCAAAATAAAGCAAAAACAAAGAGCTGCAGTTAAAGATTAGCACCACAAGCAAACACTGAACTGACTCAATACGGAAGACATAGCAAAAAATAAAACATCAAGACATAGCAACCTTCCAAGTGAGAAGTGACGCCCAGCCCTCAAAATCAGCCTGACTCCAGGGACGTAAAGGTTCGGAGACCTTGTCATCATCCTCCTCAAAAGTCTTCATTACTTGCATCAATCGATGGTATCGAGCAGGGGAAAAATGAAAACCCAATGACGGCACCCGCATAGCCACTCTTGTTGAAGGATGTAATGGGTTTGGTACCTTTATCTAAACGTAGCTAGACATTAACATGGTATGGATATTGCAATATGCTAATACAATAAGTCTTGCAAACCGCATACACCTAAGTATGCATAGTTGTCAAAGCACAGAATGAAAAGATTTGCCGCAAGGCTAATAAACAACACACTAGATGAAGCCTCCCCCCCCCCCCCCCCAAAAATAACCTTAAAAAAAAACAAGAAGAAAAAAGAAAGAAAGCAGGGGAACTACCCAACACACCTGTATGTACTTGCACAGAGGGACACACACACACACACACACACACACACACACACACACACAAACTAAACGGAGATATTTTAAAGGTCGCATACATTTGGAAAACTAAAACCAGAGACAACTGAAGAGGTTTACCTGTTGAAGCCTAAGAACCACACCACATTTGTCTATCACAGGCAACAAACTCACACCAGAAAGCATGGCAGAACCAGCGTTCTCACTCGAAGAGGTTCTGCTCCAATAGTAATCACCATCCACTAGAAAAGCGGACACATCACTAAGCACCATATCAAACTGCAGGTACATATGCATCGTCTCAGGTGCCTCTGATCCTTGGTCATCCTGCATTCATACAATGTCTCTAGCAAGTGAAACTTCACCAAACACACACTCCATTTCCAAACAATAAGACATTACCCACCTTTGTGCGTATTATCAAATTCCCCAAGTCTAGCATAACTTTTGTTGGATGAATGTTGTCTGGACGAAACTCGGTAGGAATGGTTATCTTGGGGGCTGCAATATCCAAGTCCAGAACAAACCTAACAACAAATATTATAAGTCACCTCCACAGTTAGTACGCTGATGCCATGCAGAGAAGAAGACAATCAAAGAAAAGCTCCGTAATGGACAAGATTAGATACCACACAAACCCTGATCACACTATTATCAATCCTTTAAAAAAAGGAAAGAACATTGTGGGGTAAATATCAGAAGCCCTGTCAGGCCTCATTAGATACCACAGACCTCCTCATAACACTAGGTATCCAGATTATTTGTTGCTGTAAAATAAATAATGAACTTAGATTATTTGTGAGAATATTTGTTTTAATAGGTACCTTATTTGCCACAGAACTTGACATTTTTTTACAAGCTCTTGCAGTAATTTTACACATTTCAAATGCTTTTCGTAGTTTTTACACCTTGCACATTCCTACGGAATTAGACTAAACTGAATTTACATTCTCACCATCCTAGACAACAGGACCCAAATACTAAAGTCCTATCATTGCTTTAAGGTTAGAATTAGACGTATCAAAGATCCTAAATTACTCTTATCACATTTGCAAAGAATTGAATTCATAGGCAAAGAGCAGATGGGAACTAGACATTTTCTCGGACACATAGTTACCAGTGAAAGAGCCATCCAAGAACCCAAATCAAGCACTTTGTCTGCTAATCTACAAAGAACAACAAAGATGGTAAAGCATCATCTTGATGAAACCCTCGAAAACAGAAGCCTGCTAGTATTTACTATCCTCTCAACATTGAACGCTTGAGAGGGCTCATTCTTCTAAGAAGTTCACACTTCACATGCAACCTTGACTAAAGCATGTTCATTTTTCTCCACATCAGCAATATCTTCTTCTGTCCAATATCATATGGAACTCCAAAGTACATCTAAACAGTGGAAGCGCTACCAGACTATAGTTAACTAAAGCTCAATTAACCCCCAACATTTTGCTCCATTTAAGGGGTTTGTCGAGTTCTTTTCACCTGATATCTGCCTATTATCCCTCTAGTCCAGTCACCTTGTACTATCACATAGTACTATAAAAGAGAATCTTCCAGGCAAAAATACGGGTCATGTGTTTCCCCGCACCACTATCACTTCTGAAGCTACATGAACAAATAAATCAACCTAGTGGAGAAAAGCTCACCAATTTTTGGTTGAGTTTCATACCACACAAAGCTTCACAGCTACAACATACCTGCTTTGATCCTTTAGTGCCCTGGACATTTGCTCCTGCGCAGTCCGTTTCATCTCGTCGATAGTCATCTTACAGGAACAAAATCATGGTTAGAGTTCATTGAATAATACAGAAACAATATGTGATAGTATATGCCTTTTTTTTTGGATAAAGAAATGTCACTCCTGTCACAACATGACCATCACAATTCCTGTTTTGCTTTGTCCCACAACGGCTGTGTAATCTAATAGTAGAGATTTGTATGGCAATAATACATGTTCAAATAGGGGAATATACGGATCAGTAGTCACTGGTGATTGGTATTATCAATACATTAGGCATAAAACCTTTCGTCAATTTAGAGAAGTGAATGAGAACAATCGTAGTAGGGGAGAGAGAATGTTGAATTAAGCAAGCTGCACATAAGAGGAAGACAAGATGTACTCCAAATTTAGCATCCAAAACACCCAGGGAAAAAAGGAAAGAAAGAAAGAAAAAAGGACATGCTTTACCCACACTGTTTCACCAAATATCAACTTCATAGGAAAAATACAAGCAAACGTATAACTACCAAGAGGACAAGGAGGGCAAAAAAAGAAGTTTAGGGTCACAAACACCTCAGTGCTAGTCAAACCGACTTATCTAATTTCAAGGGAATACACAGGAAAGGAAAGTCAGTAAGGGGAGAGGAAAAACCTGGAAATCAGAAATTAAAAAATATTTTCTCCTATTAAAAGGGCAGTCATCTCAACTGAGCCCTTTCAAGCTAACTAAAAAAAATTAAAAGAGACTATAATACCTGTACTGCTGCTGCAGTCTCCACAGCTAAAGTGCGACTAACAGCGGTGCTTTCAAAGAACTTTACTATCTGATCAACTGAATCTTTGAGATACTGGAATAAAAGTAACGGATATCATTAAATGGAGCAAAGATTCTGGAGTCAAAATTTCATAAAATAAGCCATGTCAGAAATCATCCTCACAGTCATGTAACATGGAGAAGCTTTGGCAACCAAACTCCAGTCAACATCCATACCAAGAGGCTTGTAAGCAAATGTACCAACTAGAGAATCGTCAGCAGCAGCACTCTGGCTCCACAGAATACAAATTTCAGATGTCAATATGAAAAACAAAACCCAGTGAACCGCATAAACTGCAGGAAGCAGAACTAGACCTCAGCTAAGAGTCCACTTGGGGATGACAGACGATAAGAACCCAACTTAAGATCAAATACTTTTGCTTCCGAATATAGGGTTCCAGAGCACTTGAGGCTCTCACAGGACAATTCAGCAAGACACTCATGGGCATCAATCAGCTTTGATGCATTACGTGTCATGTAGACCTCAAATGCAGTATGGATACCATCCTTTTTAGCATCACCATACTCCCCCTCTTCAACCTCTTTGTATCCTATGATTCTATTGAGTCGTTCCCAGTCTTCTTCGCTGAATTGTATTGTTTCAGCCTTACCCTGAGATGACTCACTTCCCCTGACAGAGCAAAAATACTTGCAATTTAAGCAGTCAGGGCTTACATTATGCAAAAATATAATGATCTGTCCTCAAGAAAAGGCAGACATGGACATAAGAAGCAAAGATCTACCATCCAAATGACCACCATGACTTTTTTTCCCCTTGTCTCCTCAAGTCTGACTCCACGGATTTCTCCACAAACCTATGAGCAACCATCCTGAACAGTGCAGAATGAAGAAATCAGAATTTATAGAACAAAACTGGAAGTACCACTTCAGCAGAAAAGAACAGACTGTATAGAACATTATTTAACTCTCATATCACTTTTATCGGTATTGTATCACTAAAATGTCACAGATGCTTTGCTGCATAACACAGAATTACAGAAGCAACCCATAATGATGCCGCAATCAACATGAACTCTGATATTTCCTCGCCTTCAAATCTATACTTTACCGCTTCTAAAACTATGGTCACCTCAAACAAAGGGTCAAATCAAAAGGCAATCCACAGAGCAAGTGTTCTTGGGATAGCTTGGCTGTAGAAGGCCTCAGTGCAAGTCTGCAACTGATATTTGCCTTTTTCTCCCCACTTTTTTTGGCAGGATAACAGCATACATCATAAACTTCCTCTTCCACATTGCAAAAAAGGCAGCAAAAACATCATAAATAATTATTAGAAGTCCCCTTTCTCCAGAAGAAGAAAGAACACTTTATTAGTCATAATCATAAACAGACAACAGTTTTTTCATCCAACATCTGGATGTGACCGGATCGGAGTATACATTTTCATTCAATATTTGCACAATTCTTTCCTTTCCCACCAGTTTTCGCTCAGCAGTAAATGCAATGTCAAACGACTTTTCAACAGGCCATTTCATATCAGATAGTCCAATATGCTAAAGTAGACAAGTGTCGGAAAAGAGAACACTAAGTCACTCAAGAGGGAAACGAATGCACGAATGCACAAATGCACAATAGTAGAGCAAAGAAAGGAAAAGGAAAAAAAATGCGGCGGACAGATTCCAAGCTTTGATACTAAGCCAGTGACTTTGCTTGCCGGAAAGGAGAGGTTGAGAGGAAGATTGAGAAGGAAGCAGAAGAGAGTTACTAGAAAGAAGCAGTACTGCGTACAGAGTGTGGACCTACGCAGACTTTTGAGGGTCAAGGTATTACTTACTAGTATTTTTCAAAATTCAAAAGTAAAGGGAAATTGTTCAGAAAAGTAACCAGATCGGATGGTAATTGGATCAGATGATCCTCCCGAACCGATCAAGCTCGAATTGGGATTATTTTTTATTGGATTTGAATCGGATTATTTTTTCGGATTCGAATCAGAAATTTTGCCTCGGATCAGATCGGATTTGTATCAAATTCAGACTACACAGCCATCCCTAGTGTCGCTACAGCTAGAATGTATAATGTTGTGCCCCTTTGCTTAATAAATCACATTAAAATGGAAGCCTACCCAATTGCCCGAATACAAGCAAAGACAAAGCAAATTGGCTCACAGTTTTTAACACAATTTCTCACTAGTCAAGTAACTGCGACATACAAGCTTGTGATTCGACAGAGAGACGAATTTATGCGGCAATTTAACCAAAATAACATATGCTGACAACAGAAAATAGTGCCACAAGAGAAACTTTAGCTGCACCTGGATTCAAGAGAAATGAGAGTGTGCTGACTCAGAAACAAAAGAAACCAGGTGACTGCAGGCTTATACGAGCCCTTGATGACATAGGTTCTGACCAAAACAAGCCCAGCCTTCTGAGTTAGCCTTGGACACTTGATAATTGCTTCAGTATCATTCTTACTTACTGCTCTTAACAATTGAGACTAAATTCCAAATTGGCTTGTTTATTTCAAACTTTACGATAAGAAAAGCGATTTCATCAAAGAAAATAATCCAGAGCCATAGAGCCCCACCTAGATATAGCTCTATGTAGGGCCTATTCTTTTCGTTGGTAAATCCCAACTCCCCCCAACTCTTACCCCAAAAATTAAAAAAATTAAAAAAATTTCAATTAGACCAATCTTTCCTAACTCTAGCTAACTTCTTCCAACTCTTACAAACTTCTTACAAAAGATATTGCCACTCATTTACATTTTTTACCAACATCTTCTAACTCTTACCAACTTCTACCAATTTCTTTCAATCTTTCCAAACCTTAATCAACTCCTACCAATCATTCTAAGCCACCAAGTCTCTCCAACTCTTACCAACTTTTACCAACTTGTACCAATTTCACCCATTTACTAACTCATATTTACCAACAAAAAGAAGATGACCATAGCAGCCTTACCCCTTAATCATATTAATCACAGCATTTCGAAGAGGCTAGTTACTCAAATAGGAATGTTTAGGTCATGGAATGAGACCAAAATCGCAGTACGCTACCAAAATACCATACGGGATCCAGGGGTCGAGCAGCAAACAATTGGGGTCACAATCCATCATAAAAAAAAATTTAAAAAAAAGGGTTTGAATCAGCAGACTTTATCACCAAACTTATACCGGATATTGGAAGCCAATATGTTTACCTCACTGACAGACCATTTGCATAACATATCAAGCAGTAACAAGGTTGAACCAATCTGTGTCTTGAGGTGGAAGGTTGTTGTGACCTTGTGTGAAATTCTTTTGGGTAGAGCTCAATGCATCTGGCCTTCCAAGTTTTACCTTGACAAAGAAACTTATTTCTCAAGCTTAGACTCAGAGTGGAATAAGGAAGTTCTTTTTTTTTTTTGACCAGGAAAAGAATAAATATATTTCATTAACAAAAGGGTGGATGCAAAGATAGCATCCTACAAAAGGCTATACACATCCGATAAGCACACTATCCACAAATTTAAATGATCAAGAGAAGAGTAACAAAAGATCCCTTTGTCCTAAAAATAGAGACTTGATGAAATAATCTTTAAAACATTGAAGCGGCATCTCCACACCCTCACAAACTCTCCAATTTCTTTCGCGCCAAATGCTCCAAAAAATTGTATGAGGAATAATCTGGCATTCTTCTTCTTAGCTTCCCTACCAGAAAAGCCCTCCCACACAATGAGGTGATCCAAAATAGAATTGGACATAACCCAAGAAACTCCCAAGCAACTAAAGGCTAGGTCGCAAAGAGCTCTTGCAAAAGGGCAATGAAGGAAGTCTTTGGCCACCTTGACTCTATGATGGTGTATTTGGTGGACAAGATTAAGTTTTTTGATGAGAAGGAACAATCATTGTCCCTTTCTTTAGAGGACAGAATTGAAAGATTGCAAGTGAAGAAGGAGCTTTCTGTAGTGCGCACTTGGATCGACATCCTCTTGTGGCAAAGGGCTAAACAACATTGGATAGAGGATGGTGATTGCAACACCAAAAAAAAATTTCATAGGGTGGCAAATATTAGAAGAAAGTTCAATGCCATCCAGAACATTGTAGGGGGGGATGGTGAACAGCACGTTGAAGATTCTTCTGTGAAAGGTGCTATGAAAAGCTTTATCACGAGAATATTCTATCAAGGCAATTTCTGGAGGGTATTCCTACAATAGTATCAGCTTAGAGGATGCCATGGAGCTTGGAAAAGATATTCCCGAGGAAGAAGTCTGGAAGACCATCAACGACTTAGGCAAGGAGAAAGTGTCAGGGCCAGATGGTTATAATATTGCTTTATTCCAGCACTGTTGGAGTGTTGTCAATGGGGAAATGATGGGTTTATTTGCTGAATTTCACAAGAAAGGTCTGATTGAGAAAAACTTGAATGCTATATTCATTAGCTTAATGCCTAAAGTGGCATGGGCAGATGAAATTAGACCTATTAGCATAGTGGAAAATGTGTAAAAATTCTGGCCAAAGTACTTGCCTCAAGGTTAAGGAAAGTCGTCGGCAAAGTTGGTGGCCCCTATCAACATGCTTTAATCGCCAGTCATCAAATATTAGATGCTGCATTGATTGCCAATGAGTGTATTGACTCTTGCCTCAAATCTAATCTTCCCAATGTTATCTGTAACCTCAACATCGAAAAGGCCAATGATCATGTGTCTTTGGACTTTCTTATGACTACTCTTGAGAGAAATAGAGAATGGGCTTTCCTAGTAAGTGGAGGACAAGGGTGTCTTTTGTATCTCTACCATTTGTTTCTCAATTTTGATTAATGGCGAAGTCAACAGGCTTCTTGCCTAGAACAAGAGGATTGCAGCAAGGTGACCCTTTGTCTGCTTTGTTATTTATCTTGGTGATGGAGACTTTAAGTAGGTTGATAATTAAAGCAAATGAAGTGGGATTTTTAGAAGGTATCCATATTAATAGCTCTTGTTCGGACGATGTTTTGATTTCCCACTTGCTCTTTGCTGATGATACTTTAATCTTTTGCAAGCCTGATGAAACTTGAAAGTCATCTGGGTTATCTGAGGTGTATCTTTGTGCTTTTTGAAGTGATGTAGGGGCTCAAAGTTAACATATCTAAAAAGAGTTTTCATTCCCGTTGGTGAGGTGCCAGAGCTTACTCACTTAGCTCACATCTTCAGTTGTGGCGTTGATGATCTTCCTTCTTCTTATCTTAGTCTCCCTCTAGGCACCACTTATAAGAGCAAAGCGGTATGAAACCAATGGTGGAGAGGTTTCCGAAGAGATGGGCAGGGTGGAAATCCACCCAACTGCTGTCTAGAGAAGGGAGATTGACTTTACTGAAGAGCACTCTTTGGAGTTTGCCCATCTATTTCATGTTCTTCTTTACCATTCCTGCTAGCATTGCTTGTCGATTACAGAAAATCATGAGAGATTTTCTTTGGTTAAATAACGGCTCTACCAATGGTCCTCATTTGGTCAACTGGGGGAAAGTTTGTTGTCCCTAGCAAAAGGGAGGGCTAGGAATTAGGCCTCTTCATGAAATTAATGATGCTATGAAGACCAAATGGATTTGAAGGTTTGCTAAAGAGGAGGATGCGCTATGGAGAAAGATGATAACTTCCAAAAATGGGGTGGACAATTTAGGGTGTGGAGCAACAAGAGTTCTTATGCCCATGGGGTGGGTTGTTGGAAATATATCTTAGCTCGTTTGGAGCTCTTTAAAACTTTGGTGCATTTTAAGGTTAGAAATAGCTCTAGGGTGTTGCTTTGGCAAGATGTTTGCCGTGGTGGTCGTCGACTCAATTTCCTAATCTTTTTAGAATGCCTCGTTTCAAAGATGGAATGGTGCAGGCAGTGATTTCTTGGAATGGCAATCATAGCCAGTGGAAGTGTGCAACCTATCTCTTTTGAGAAGCCATAATGATTGAGAAGAAGAAAGTGCTTGCAAGCTTCTTGCTCAACTTACTCACATGAAGGTAGAGCCTCAAGGCAATGATGAGATTGTCTGGCATCAAAACCCTAAAGGGTCCTCCATAGTCAAGAGTTTTTGTAATACTCTTCATGATCAGTGGAGTTGCTCTGATTTTCTTGCAAATGCCATTTGGAGTTCAAAAGCTCCTCCGAAAGCTCCTTTTTGGGGGGGGGGGGGCCTTGGCAGCCACTGAAGAAAAAATTCCCACAAAGGACTTACTTAAAGGAAGAAATTTTCATGGGCCAAGAAGGTGCTCTACGTGCCTTAAGGAGGAAGGCTCAGTCCACCATCTCCTTGTGCATTGTCATTGGGTCTCCTTGATGGGTGTTAAATGGGTGCAACCTTTGAAGTCAAAGACGTGTTGGTGACTTAGAGAAGAAGGATCAAAAGGTGTTGGGCTTTAGGAATTTGGAATATGGCTATTTCGTGGACTACTTGGAAGGAAAGGAACCGACAGATTTTTGAGGCAAAGAAATTCCCTTTCAAGATTTCAAGCTCTACTTTCTGAGAACATTGTGTAGTTAGAGTCACGTTCTAAATGGTGGTACTAATTTGACCTTTTTGGATTTTGTGGATAATATTATGCATGGAGCTTGAGGGCATGCTCTTTTTTTTAATTGTCCCTTTTGCACCTAGGCAACATTCCCTTGAGGTCTACTAATGCAACTCTTGATTACTCATCACAACGGTAACAGGGTCAATATCCAAATCCAAAGGATATTCAGATGCACTTATAGTACAATCGCCTTTTTAAAAATATTTTTCCTTGTCTGCCTCAAACTTTTTGCATGCGTCATTACCTTCTCCTTTGGATTCAGATTAACAGTTACAGAACAGCACAGCAGAAGCAACAACGGCCCACAACCACAATCTAAGGCAATCAAATATTTCTCAGTTGCACTTCATAACAGGTTGTTAACTGAGGAGAGAGTTGCCAACTTATTCAAAAACATACATCTCTAAATTTTGCCACAAAGAAGTTGAAACCTGCACACACCTATTCTACCAATGTGATTTTGCACATGAAATATTGGAACAATGTGCTGTGATGGCTGAGGGTCAGAGGCAGGACGTCATGGAACTATAAGGTCAAATGGCTTTCTAGAGCTATCCTTAGAAATCCGCCAAGGCTAGAACACTGACGTTTGATTTTTGTGCCTCAGTATGTGAAATCCAAAGAGGCAGACATGCAGTTAAGTTCCAGTACAATGTTGGGAAAAAAAGGAGACAATAATTCAGAACAGTTAAAAAATATTGAGAAGAATCTTAATAAAGCTACTGATGCTTTATTTCTCTGAGATAGAATTGATTGAAAATACAACTGATATGCTGCTCTATTTATAGGCTGCATAGAAACTAATAATTCATAAAATCTAGCCAACTAACCACAACTCAACTTCCTTGAGCCTAAAGAATAGGAACAGATAACAAACCTAAAAATAGAAAACAAATTAACAGAAAAGACTTGGTAAACATCAACCAGATACTTTGACTAACTCCTGAAAATAAGGAAACTGAATTAACCCTTTGAAGCACTTTCAACACTCCCCCTTGCTTCAAAGCTTGTCACTCCCGTCCGAAGTCTGAAGACTTCATGCTTAGCCCGCAAAAGAGATTTTGTGAGAATGTCAGCGACTTGACTGTTTGTATTGCAGTAACTCAAAGTTACTTCACCAACTGCCACCAACTTCCAAATAAAATGATAACGGATGTCTATGTGCTTTGTTCTACTATGAAATGCTAGATTCTTTGTCATGGCAATTGTTGCTTTGTTGTCACAGAAAACCTCAGTAGTTCTCCCTTGCATTTGAAGGATATCAGCCAATAACCTCCGTAACCAAATAGCTTGACAAGCAGCTCCTATAACAGCAACATCTTCTGCTTCCGACGAGGACATCTTGCTTCTTTGAGCTCCATGAAATAGCACCAGAACCCAGTGAAAATATGGAGCCTGAAATGCTCTTTCTGTCCTCTAAGCATCCTGCCCAATCACTATCAGAAAAGCCACCTAACCTGAATTTTGATACCTTAAAGTACCAAATCCCAAAATCAGTAGTTCCAGCTACATAATGAAGAATTCTCTTTGCTGCCCCAAGATGATGCAGTGAAGGATAGTGCATAAATCTTGACACTACACGCACAGAAAATGTGATGCCTGGTCTGGTCTAGTATGGCACAAATAATTTAGACCACCAACAATGCTTCGAAATTGCTTTGCTTTTGCCATGCCGGTGCCATCATTAACTACAAGCTTTTCATTCACATTCATGGGTGTGGGCATTGATTTGCAATGCAGCATGTTAAACCTCTTGGGCAAATCAGGAGCATACTTCTTTTGTGTGACAAAAATTCCATCAGCACACTGGTTAACCTCAAGTCCAAGAAAATAATGTAGCAAACCCAAATCTGACATATCAAACTTTCCCTTCATGCAGGACTTAAATTCTTCAATGAGTGACTCAGAAGACCCCATATAAATCATATTATCAACATAAAGGCATACGACAAGAAAATCGGAATTACCTTGCCTTTTGACATAAAGGGTTAGTTCATTTTCACTCCTTTCAAATCCGCTCTCTTGAAAATATGAGTCAATCTTGCTATACCATGCTTGCGGAGCTTGCTTCAGGCCATATAAAGCCTTTTTCAACCTGTATACTTTATCTTCCTCTCCTTTAGCAGCATATCCTTCAGGTTGGGCAACATATACTTCCTCTTTCAATTCTCCATTCAAAAATGCTGACTTAACATCAAATTGGTAGACTGGCCACTCAAGTTGTGCTCCCAGTGCCAGAAACACCCTTATGGCTCGTTTGGTTCTATGTAATCGAAGTGGTAATGCAATCAAAATGGTAATGGTGATTCCATTACCATGTTTGGTTACCATTAAGTAATGTAATCAAGATTGCATTGTAATTACATTTACCTCCATCTATGCAATTACAATTACTTGACTTTTCCTAAACAATTTTGATTGCATACCTTTGAATCAAAATCTATCCAACTATAAGCTATTATATTTGAGATCTTTCTCTCTCTTATCTCCATTGTCTCTTCTCTACTTTCCCTCTCTTATTACTTTGACACCATTTTTTTAAAGGTTTGAAGCTCCACTCACCCCTCTCTCTCTCTCCTGTCCATATTAGATAAAATTTAACTTAGACAATGATCGTATTATTGTAACTGTATTTTTGTACCTTCTAGACATCATGTCTCTCTCTCTCTCTCTCTCTCACGTCGTCGTCATCATCATCATCATCATCATTTTCTCTCTACTTGGTAAACTTGAACAATATTACATTATTGTAATTTATAAGAAATAGAGTGATGTAATTCTCATGCGAAATATCGTAATCATGATGATAAAATATTTGATGATATTTATCAATGAAGCTACAAATAATTAAAATAGTCAAAAATAAAATGCGAATTGAATTGCAAGTACTTCACGTCACGTGTAAAATTAAGTATTGTTTGTAGATGAATTCATTCCATTATACTTGTAAAGACTTTGTAACCAAACATTGTAATGCAATTATTATCCCATTCCATTACACTAACAATTGCATTACATGGTTGATTCCATTACATAGTGATTGCATTACTTTCAACCAAACGCTACATTACTGTTTCAAAGGAGCCACAGGAGAGAATGTTTCATCAAAATCCACACCTTCTTGCTGCGCATATCCTTTTGCAACCAAACGAGCTTTGAACTTCTGAATTTTACCATTGGCATGGTACTTAGTGCGGTACACCCATTTCAAGCCAATAACACTCTTTTCTTCTGGCAACTCTACCAAATCCCAAGTCTCATTCTTCTTAATAGCCTGCAACTCCTCACCCATAGCCTTACACCACTCAAGCTCATTTACAGCTTCATCAAAGCTAATAGGATCTGTAACAAGTAGAGCCAAAGTGCAGGATGTGTTATAGTCAGCATATTGGGGATTTAGCTTGCTAATTCTTGTTGATCTTCTCAGTGGAGGAGTAGCTGAAGTCTCCTCTACATCTGAAGAAGAGTTTCTGCTTGGGGATGACGTGGGAGAACTCTCATGAGAACTTAGAGGAGATGACCTGGCAGGACTGCTTCCAGGTGTTGGTTCAGGTGGTGGAATTGAAGAAATGTCCATAGGAATGCCTTAGTGAGTCTGCTGTTCTCCCCAATCCCAGCTTGCTGCTTCATTGAACACTACATCTCTGCTAATGGTTAACTTGCCACTAACAGGGTTATACAATTTATATGCTTTGGATTCAGAAGAATAACCAACAAAATTGTATTTCTCGGATTTTTCATCAAGTTTCTGAGAATAAGTTTTAGCCAAAGCATATGCTGTACAACCAAAAACTTTTAAGTGGCACCAGTCCAAGCTTGATATGGTGTCTGATCACGAACTGCCCTAGTAGGAGACAAATTCAAGATGTACACTGCCGTCGCTACAGCTTCAGCCCAAAAACAGGTCGGAAGTTCTTTTGCTTGCAACATACTTCTGGCCATCTCCACTACAGTTTGATTCTTCCTCTCAGCTACACCGTTCTGTTCCGGCGTATAAGGTGCTGAAAGCTCCCTGCATAATCCATTTTCTTCACAAAAAATATTAAAGGCAGTGGATACAAATTCACCTCCTCTGTCTGTTCGAAGAGTCTTTATTGCCAGTCCACTTTGCTTTTCCACTAAAGTTTTTAACTTCTTGAACGAGCCAAAGGCTTCAAACTTGTTCACCAAGAAGTAAAACCAACTCATGCGACTAAAATCATCAGTAAATAGTAGAAAGTATCGACTTCCACCAAGAGACTTTGTACTCATAGGCCCACACAAATCTGCATGCACTAATTCAAGACACTTAGAGGCCCTCCAAGCCTTTCCTACAGGAAGAGGCTTTTTGCTTTGCTTCCCATAAACACAATTCTCACAAAATCCAAGATTATCAAGCTTTGGTAGTCCAAAAACCATCTCCTTTCGACTAAGCAATTTCAGCCCATTAATATTCAGGTGCCCATAGCTTAAATGCCATAATCTAGTCTCATATTGTTAGAGTCAGCACAAGTCATCAAAGCACACCTCTCAACCATAGAGACTTTTCGCGGAAACATTTTATTGCTGGCCATGGGAACTTTAGCGGTCATTAGCAGTAATCAGACCAGAGGCTTTATCTCTAATAACACAATACCCGTCATCAAATAAAAGAGAATATCCACTAATCATTAGTTGCCCGACACTAAGTAGATTATGGGAGAAACTAGGAACAAGTAGTACATCATCTAAAACCTTAGTATTACCTTTACTGGTTGTAACACTACTAGTACCTTTGCCGTGCACCTGAATTTTCTGGTTATCTCCTAGTTTCAGCTCTGATTTCTTGGACTCATCAAGCTCCCTAAACAATGACCTTGTTCCAGACATGTGTTTGGACCACCCACTGTCCAAAAACCAAACATCTTTACACTTTTCATCTCCAGAAAAAACAGCCATAAAAAGCTTACTGTCCTCTGTTTTCTCTGCAAAACTAGCTTGGTTGGCCTCATCCTTCTGCTTTTGCCAACAATATGCTTCTTTATGACCTGGATTCTCCAATAATGGCAGAGAAAGTTTTTGTTCTGCCTCTCTTCATGAAAACCACCTCTGCCTCGGCCTCTTCCTTGACCTTTTCCACGTCCTCTAACACGAAATCCACCTCTGCCACAGCCACAACCAGAATATTCTGATGTCTCCCCCTTCACCTAAAAAGCTTTTTCTTCAACCTTTTCTGAGGACCTACTAACTCTGGCTTCATGGGCTTGCAAAGAACTCATTAATTCATCAAAGGTGTATGTAGACAAGTCCTTAGACTCTTCTATTGTGGCAACAATATAAACAAAGTTCACTGTTAAACTTCTCAGTACCTTGCTCACAACAGTTTGGTTACTAACATCTTCACCATATGTTTTCATTTGACTAACAATGGCAGACACTCTAGACAAAAACTCTTGCATAGACTCTTTGTCTTTCACTGCCAAAGTCTCAAGTTCACAACGAAGTGTCCGTAATTTTACAGTAATTACCTTTTTGTCACCCAAAAATTCTTGTTTCAAAATTTTCCACGCCTCATTCGAGGTTGTAGCTGGTGCAATTCATGGAAAAATTTCATCATCCAGTGCTGATTGGATGAGACACAACACCTTTGCATCTTTCTTACGAGTCTCACGCAATTGTTGGTCGGGTTGAGGCGGTGTCGGATTAGGTTCAGTGTACCCATTCTCCACCAACTCCCACAGCTCTTGAGACCTAAACATGTTCTTCATCTAAAGACTCCAAAGGTGATACTTCATCTTAAGACCTAAACATGAATTCCTCTCAAATGTGTTTACCTCACAGTGACTCTTAAGTACTCAAGAAAAAGAGTCTTTCACTTAGTTGCCCAAAAGACCAAATTTGGCTCTGATACCAATTTTGTTGGGAAAAAACATGAGAAAATAATTCAAAATAGTAAAAAAAATATTGAGAAGAATTTTAATAAAGCTGCTGATGCTTTATTTCTCTGAGATAAAATTGATTGAAAATACAACTGATATGCTGCTCTATTTATTGGCCGCATAGAAACTAATAATTCATAAAATCTAGCCAACTAACCACAACTCAGCAGTTAGCTAACCTTGAGCCTAAAGAATAGGAACAGATAACAAACCTAAAAATAGAAAACAAATTAACAGAAAAGGCTTGGTAAACATCAACCACATACTTTGACTAATCCTGAAAATAAGGAAACTGAATTAACCCTTTGAAGCACTTTCAACATACAAGACAGTTTCCGAACAGCCTAAAATATGCAGCATGTATCAGATCAAGTAGTTAGTGACGATGCTTTAAATTTCTTGACACGAGCAGCAGGGGTATCTGCAGTCCTGATACTCCCTGCCTGCATATGCCCAAGGGTGATAACATAAGCAACTGGCAAGAACAGTGCATCTCTTTTTTGCAGTAATAAAATTAATTTCACATTGCTTAAAAAAAAGGCAAAAAGACAAAATTCAATTTAGAATCAAGCATATCTGACAATGTGAGACCCACATAAAGAAAAAAGTTCATTGACACAGTTCGCAAAATAAATGCTATCATAACCAAGTTGAATTCAACATCATGTCATGTTTAGGTCTACTCATTATAAGAAAATGTTACATTTAAGATCAGCACTAACAATATTACCTCCATTGGAGAATGAGATCAATATCAAGTTCACGATCTAACTCCTCAATTTCTTTGTTGTCATCAACCACAGCGCGAGTTGGATCAGATTTGAGCAGTGAAGCATACAAAGATATATACTTCTTCCTTAACTTTGCATACCTCAGCACCTGCTCCCATGATAACTTTCCACTGCACCATAAGTTCAAGTGTGATAGATCACATGCAAATCTAATTTATCTAAATGTATATATTAACAAACAAAAATTCCGAAATTAGTAAGGCAGATACAGAAACAAAATTACACTTTTTTCCCCTTGGTGAAGAATAATGATCACCGGATAGGGGAACAAAACAGAATTAGGAAAAAACTAACATCGTCTCACTCTGGTAGCAAGCACAATGCCTTCAGATATCATCAACAGAAGAGCTAAAAGTCTGACCAGGAGAGACACTTTGCACATATTATCTGTTGACAACTTTTGAAACATATGAAAACTCACAGCATTGACAACTATAAGTTGTGGCATTCAAGAGTTTTAAGTAATTGTTGAAGTAAGGATCAAAAATCATGCAGTGTTGAATTAAAATGCAAAAACGACCAGAGCACAGCGATTAAGTAATCTCAAGTGACATCATCAATGTGGTAAGTGCCTATATACCCCAAGATGAATCCACTGGGAACTTTTGTATAATGCCACCACCTCGTGTGAAGCCGCCAAGGAAGGGTTTGGGGTCCGAACATGGACAACCTTCCCCCTCCTCTGAGAAACCACCTTGGGAATAAATGGAACATACAACCTTGAGATCAACCAAATACTGCAATGCCCTGACATTCATTGCTGATCAGAACTGGACCACAATGGAATTTCGGTCGATACCGAACGCTGATATCATATTTTTATGGGAGTAGCACACTAATATCTTATTTGGGAGCTGATCCAGCAGAACCAAGAGACAATTCTGGTTCTGGGAGGATTTTGATGAGTTCTAGCCGCCCCAACAGAGAGAAAACCTGGCTAAATGAACAGACTTCAATGGTCACAGAGGAACCAATGATGATTGTTATGTCAGATTTCACCCTTTGTTTGATCTGATCATAACAAACTCGCATTTCTAAAAGATAGGGTAGCATCTGATCTAGTTCTGAGAGTGCAGCACAAGACCACACATTATAACTTTCTTCTCGAAATGAAAGATAGATGTATGTGTGAGGATTGCAAGATTATTCCTAGGGATTGAATAGGTATACAGTGGTGATGGGATTCATAAAAATCAATGGAAGGAAAAAAAAAAGAAAAAGCCAAGGGAGTTAAAGAAGAATTGATAATGGAAAGTTTGACGACCCAACATAAATTTCTGAATAAAGATGTAGAGATTAAGAGCACGAAGAGAGGGGTACATTTAATTCCTGCCCAACAATTAAGTGGTGGTATGTACTACTAAAAATGGTGTGAAATTGTGTCATTAGCATAAATCACGAGAGGCTTAGAACAAGAAGGTGACCCCAACCATATGTACAAAGCAGAAGGAAAATATACATGGACGCTCAGCTTGGAAAGCTCTAAGGATCTCGAAAGCAGGTAATAAGAAACGAAGAGAAGCATGATGTTAGAATGACATGTCCAAGAAAAGGTTAAACCATAACAATCTGCATTACTACAATTAACACTAAGGAAAAACCATCAACCTGCTAGTGGAAGATAATAATTCTATGGAACAGGAGCAACACTTCCTCTCTCCCCCTCACGACTAGCACGACCCCCATTCCTCTCTCCCCAGGTGCTGGTCCTCGGTGGCCGGTGAAGATCAGGGTGCCCGGAGTGGTCATCGGAGGTCCACCTAAGGTCTGCTAGACTTTAGGTCTCCGGGAGCCGCCGGTCGTCCACGTTGCCGGTCGTCTTGGGTCTGTTTCGGCTCTTCCTTACTGTTTCTTCAGATTCCTGCGCCGGTGGAGGTCTTGGGTGATTTCCGGTCACTGCTTTGGGTTGGCCGGCAGTTTCTGTCAGTTCCGGTGAGTTTGGTGGCGGTTTTCCGGTCGCCGATGACTTATGCGGTCACCGGAATCTCGCCGGAATTCCCTCAGCTCTCTTTTTCGAGCCCAGATTCCCCTGTATTCTCCCCTGGTGCTGCTGTTCTATCCGTCCAGTCTCCGGTGAGTGGCTTTTGTGTTATTCCTACTCGTTTTCTCTCTTCTCCGGCCACGGTTTGGTGTATGTGGGTTCAATGGTCAGTTCTTTGGCTCCCTTCTTAGCTTGTTTCGTTCTGTGGGTATGCTTGGCCTTGGATTGGCCTTGTATGCCCCTTTCTTTGCATTGGCCTTGTGTTCTGTCATGTATGCTGTCATGTATGCTGCTGTGAGGGTGGAGGGGAAGCTCCTGGAAGTGTCTAGGGGTATGGGAGGTCCTTTTCCTTTAAAAATTGCTGAATCCAGTAAAAGGAAAAGGTCGTTTATCCAGTTGAGCCTCCAGGAGTTTTGATGGGTGGCATTTCAAATGGTTCGCTTTTGCTTCTCAAAGGGAGAACCATTGTGGTTGAAAACTTTTAGGTGGGGTCAGAGGTGTCTATTGCTTCAACTGAGAAAGAATAACAAAGGTAGATTCATTGTCCTTTCTCTTTTGGGCAATGGTGGGAAGGTTAGGACTGTGATCTTCCCTGAGGGTGCGAAGGCTGACGGTTGGTTTGGGGTGACAAATTTTCAAGGAAACTCTGATTGAAGGCCATAAGAAGTGATCTCATTCATTGAGGAATGCTCCTATTCCCTCTAGGCTTTGTGTGAGCAGGGATAGGTCTTTTGCTAGTGTTGTTCGAGGACAACTAGGTGGCCCCCCTATTCTTCCTTGATGGGGTGGAAGTGCAGGGATTGTGGATCATGGGATGTTTGTGTTGTGATAGGCGAAGTTCACAATGGTAGTGGTGACATGTTGATGCAGAAGGTCTCCTTCAAGGACAACGTTAAGGATGTGCCAGTGTCTCCTGGCACGAAGGGTGGTCCTAAGGAGTGTGTGGAGGCCTCTTCTGATTGTGAGTGCAGCTCCCCGTGTGCCTCAAGGGTTCCAGAATCACCTCTTAATGTGGTGGAGGAGGAGTTGCATCTTGCAGCTCGCTCACCAGCCACGAGTGTGGTAGTTTACTCTCGTAGGAAGAAGTTTGGAAAGACTAAGCTTGTTGTTGATGCTGGTTCAGGTGCTTAACGCAGGCAGGAGGTGGGAGGGTCTTCTTTGTTTGAGGAAGCTCTCCACCAAACCCACACTCAAGATTTAGATGATGTTGCATTAGTTGGTTCTTCTGCTTATGCAGGAAATGTTAGTGAAGGCTCTGCGTGGGTCTTGGAAAGAATGATCTTCTTTTGTAAGAAGATGAGTTTGGCCATTGAAGGTAGAGAGATGGAGTTGCTCTCTTTTCTTGCTTCGCTGGAAGCCAATAGAATGAAAGGCGAGCAAGTGGTTGAAGAGGGTAGGGGGGATCCTGTTGCAAGGGAGAGATTGTCTTCGGATCGGGCCAACCGTTAAAGTTCTTGCCTGGAATGTCAGGGGGCTCAATTGTCCAAACAAGCGAGGGGATGTAAAGTGGGTGTTGCGCACTTTCACGTGTGATGTTGCCATTCTCCAAGAATCCAAGTTGGAAGTTGGAAGTCGTCCAATAGCGATTAGTCTCTGGGGTCGCCGTCCGATTGAGTGGCGTTACTTAACCTCAATGGGTCGCTCAGGAGGCATTATTGTCATTTGGGATCCTTAAGTCTTGGAGCTTGGTGACTTTCGCATTGGGCCGTTCTCTGTTTGCTGTAAGTTTAGGTTTCTGAAGGACAATTTTGAGTGGGGTTTGATTGGGGTATATGGGCCCAATGACAACTATATGCGACGGGCCTTATTTGAGGAGTTGTCGTTCTTTAAATTCTCTTGGGACATACCGTGGTGCTTGGGTGGGGACTTTAATGTCATCAGGTTTCCTTCAGAGAGATCCTCAGGTGGTCGGTCGTCTTGGGCAATGAGAGAGTTCTCTAGTTTTACTGATTATTGCAATCTGATCGATAAGCCACTGGAAGGGGCTCGCTTTACTTGGTCCAGCCATGAGGAGGTTCATGTGTTATCTCGCATTGACCGATTTCTATTCTCGGTTGAGTGGGAAGACCACTTCTGGGGGGTTCATCAAGTTACCCTTCTGAAAATTACTTCGGACCATTTTCCCATTCTCCTTCGGGTTGGGGAAGTCTTCAAAGGTAGACGTCCGTTTAAATTTGAAAATATGTGGCTTGAGGTGGATGGCTTTAGTGACCTTGTCAAATCTTTTTGGGATGAGTTGGTTGTCAGTGGCCCCTCCAGTTTTGTTTTGGCAAAGAAACTGAACTTTTTGAAGTCCAAACTCAAACAATGGAACAAGGATGTGTTTGGCCATTTAGAGTTAAAGATGGCTAGTTTGGTGCAGAAAGTGAAGCTCTTAGATGAGAAGGAGCAACAACAGTCTCTCTCATGGGTAGATAGAATTGAAAGACTGGAAGTTAAAAAAGAGCTCTCTCTGGTGCGGTCCATTGATATTTTCTAGCGCCAAAGAGCAAAGCAGCAATGGATGGTGGATGGTGATCGCAACACCAAATTTTTTCCATCAGGTGGCAAATAGGAGAAGAATGTTTACTGCCATTCAAAAAATTAAAGTGGATGGCAAGCTCTTTGAGGATGCTGCCTTGGCCAATGATGCAATTGTCCACTTCTATGAAAATCTATATCATGAAGGTCATCCATCAAGGATCTTTCTTGATGGTATTGCTTTTGCCTCTATTAGTCTTAATGATGCTAGGGATCTTGAAAATGAGTTTACTAAAGCTGAAGTTTGGAATGCCATCACTGAGTTAGGAAATAAGAAAGCGCCAAGGCAGACGGTTTCAATTTAGCCTTTTTCCAGCACTATTGGTCTACTATCAAGGAGGAAGTCATAGGTTTTTTTTATGATTTCTATAATAAAGGCGTCTTTGAGAAAAGTTTAAACGCCACTTTTATTAGTTTAATTCCAAAAGTGGCTAGGGCAGATGATATTAAGCTTTTTAGGTCCATCAGTTTGATAGGGAGTGTTTATAAGATCCTTGCCAAAGTCCTCGCTTCAAGATTGAGGAAAGTTGTTTGAAAAATTGTGGGTCCCTCGCAGCATGCTTTTGTTCCTGGGCATCAAATCTTGGATGTTGTCTTGATTGCCAATGAGTGCATTGATTCTTATTTAAGATCTGGGATTTCGGGTATCCTGTGTAAGCTTTTTTTTTTTTTTGGTAAGTAAACATGGAAGTATATTAAAAGGACACCAAGGGGATGTCACCCATGTACAAAAGGGGTAATACAAGCGCATTAGCTCCTTGAACTCTCATCCAATATACAATCAATAAAATCCAAAAAATTTAACTCTTTGTCACTGAACCTCATACACCAACTATACAACAACCTCAAAAACTAGAGCTTGAAATCTTGAAGAGCCAAGGGGTATCCTGTGTAAGCTTGACATTGAGAAAGCTTATGATCATGTCTCTTGGAGTTTTCTTTTGGCTATTCTTGAGAAAATGGGTTTCCCTAACAAGTGGAGGAAATGGATCTCTTTTTGTATTTCCACTGTGCCCTTCTCTATCTTGATTAAAGGTGAAGCATCGGGTTTTTTCTCTAGTTCAAGAGGTCTAAGGCAAGGGGACCCTTTGTCGCCTTTATTGTTCATTTTGGTTATGGAGACGCTTAGTAAGTTGGTGATCAACGCAGGTGAGGAGGGTTTCTTGAATGGCTTTCGGACTAGCAACCCTCATTCCGAGGGTTTGTTGATTTCTCATGTGCTCTTTGCCGATGATACCCTTGTTTTTTGCAAGCCGGATGAAAGTAATTTGGGTTACTTAAGGTGCATCCTTCTGCTGTTTGAAGCTATGTCTGGGCTAAGGGTTAACCTTTCCAAAAGCGCACTCATCCCTGTTGGTGAGGTGCCTAATGTTCATGATTTGGCCCGGTTCTTAGGGTGTGGAGTTGAGTATTTGCCTTATTCTTATCTTGGTCTTCCTCTTGGTGCTTCTTATAAGAGCTGGGACCCAGTGATTGAGAGGTTCCATAAAAAATTGGCAGGCTGGAAGTCTAAGCTTTTGTCCAGAGGGGGCGGACTAACTCTTTTGAAGAGCACTTTGAGTAGTTTACCTATCTACTTCATGTCCTTATTCACCATCCCAGCTATCATTGCTATCATGAGAGATTTTCTTTGGAATTCTATTGATAATGGTAATGGCCTCCATTGGGTTAATTGGAACGATGTGTGTCGTCCTAAGCAAGAGGGAGGACTTGGCATAAGATCTCTACGTGTTATGAACGATGCTTTGAAGACCAAATGGTTGTGGAGGTTTGCAAAAGAGGATGATGATATGTGGAGAAACGTGATCAAGGTAAAATATGGGGTGGATGAGAAGGGTTGGTGGAGTAAGAAGAGTTCTTATACCCACGGTGTTGGTTGTTGGAAATCTATCTTATCAGGTCTTGGGCGGTTCAAATCTTTAGTGCATTTTGAAGTGAAGGATGGCTCAAGGGTGTTATTTTGGCATGATGTGTGGTGTGGGAAGCGGCCTTTAAAGACTCTTTTTCCAGATCTTTTTAGGATGGCTCGTCTGAAGTATGCCACGGTCCAAGAAGTTGTTTCTTGGAATGGGGACATTACCCATTGGAACTTGACTTTTGTGAGGAATCTTAATGATTGGGAAGAGGACAGCTTTTGTGATTTGTTAGCCGTAGTTGCTGGCAAAGAGGTTCTGTCGCAAGGAAAGAATGAGATTGTGTGGCCACTTAACTCTAAGGGATCCTTTAGCGTCAAGAGTTTTTGTTCCACACATTCTGATGCCTTGGATGGTTATGATTTTGCGGCTAAGTCCATTTGGAAGTCTAAAGCTCCCACAAAAGTGTGTTTCTTTGCGTGGGCAACCACTATATGAAAGATCCCTACTAATGACATGCTTAAAAGAAGAAATTTTAGAGGTCCAAGCAGATGCTCTTTGTGCTTGGAGGAGGAAGAAACCGTGGATCATCTTCTTGTACATTGTCGATGGGATTCCGCACTTTGGGATTTAGCTCTCTCTCTTATGGGGATTAGTTGGGTTCAACCTTCTAATGTTAGAGTTGTGGTAGTAGCTTGGAGAAGAAGGATGAAGAAGAGTTGGGTCCTTGGAGTTTGGAACATGGTGCCTTTGGCTATTTGGTGGACTACGTGGAAGGAGAGAAATCGCCGTATCTTTGACGATAAAGCCGTGTCGTTTCAAGATTTTAAGCTTTATTTTTTGAGGTTGTTGTATAGTTGGAGTGTCAGGCTTTGTGGCAACAAAAATTTAAATTTTTTGGCTTTTATCGATTGCATTATGGATGAGAACCTAAGGGCATAATGTTTTTGTATTTGCCCCTTTTGTAAATGGGTGACATCCCCTTAGTGTCCTTTTAATATACCTCTTGATTACTTACCCAAAAAAAAAACCATCAACCTGCTAACAATAGAAGATAGTGAGGAAGGAAACAAAAGAGAATAGTTAAGCAAAGGCAGACGAAAGGATACGTGTGTTGTAACAAAAACAGGAGACACATGGAAGGAGAAACAGGAATTCAAGTTGGACAAGGTTAGAAAAAGCAAAACGAGAGACTTGCAACATCTGAGGCGCATGAAGGACAGGTTCTTGTGCAAGAAACTAGCAACAAGGAGAGATGCAGCAATACTTTTATAGGCCATTTGCGGTACACAGTGCACCAAGATAAGATGGCTACAGTTCAAACAATATCTCAGCAGCTGTGATAACAAACTGATGTACAACTTGTATTCAGACTCTCAAGTCAAACAACCCACAATCTGTCAACCAATGAGGATACAGCTGCCTTCTATAGGTTAATATGTAATCTAATTAGCTCATTCAATAAAAGAAAAAGAAAATGAAAATAAATCTTCTAGTACATTGACCTAATAAGATGCCACAGTGCTTTCCTAAGTATTTAAATACTATATGAATTCTCTAAAAGATAAAGAAATACCAGACTTTCCTTACCCCAGTAAAACAAGAAATCTGACAGACTTTTCACTTTGGAATCCTTATTTAAATTAAAAGCAGTCAAATCATAATAATTTCCTACAAAATATGAATTGCCAATTTGATACACGGCTTTTCTGTTTTGCATTAGAAAGGAGCGCCTTTTGCTTGGGTGATAGAGACTTGTAAAGACAATGATGTACAAGATCAGCAGAAAAGACGAGCGTTGGTAATTGCTGGACTACAAGTCATCTTGATTGAAGTCACCAATGAATAGCTTCTATGAAACAAGTAACAAAACTAAAGGACATTACTAGACCATAATGCATACACCCAATGACCTCCACTGGCTGACATGCCCAATGACCTTCACTGGCATGGTCTTAAGCCTATTTTAAATCAAGAATAATAGGACCTCCACTTAACACCCTTACAGAAAGTCAGCTCTATAATTAAATGCAACACATCCAATGAAAAAGTACACAAGCATGGCCTTCACCTGGCTTTCTTCAATTGATCAGACATAGCCTTGTAGGCATACTTCCACCAGGCCCTGGGATCAGATTTCACGGGAACAAGTGGACGGTAATGTGCATACTTTAGTCGCTGATTAAAAGCAGCAAAATTGTCTGCTAACTTCAGCATATCTCTGTAGCAGTCCTGCACAATTGAAATAAGTACACAAAGGACATGTGAACCACACAAATCAACTTGGAATTCAAGGAATATGTAGCCATTAAATTATACCTTTGACAAACACACTGTCACATCATCCAACTTTATTTCTGCCTTCTGCAAAGGCTGACTGTTAGCAAGAGACTCATCTGGTCGCAGCTTTATGTACTTGGCTTTTCCAGATATTGGCTCCAAAATGTAACTATGCGGACGTACAAGACTTGTGGCCACTTTACTATCCTTTGTGCCAAACTTGAAAACCTGATAGTCAAGAGGGTTGTACTTATGGAAGTTCAGGATTAACAAATGATAAAGTACTGCGTATCCACATGTTCACACCTGAGACCATTCGTTTGGAAGCAAATGTTCCCATGGTTTGTCAAGATTCCATGGTGATATACCAGAATCAAAATATAAAGCTAAGCGCTCCAGTTCCACAGACTATTCAAAAAGGAAGGCATATTATCAGAATTGGAACCATAAGTAGAATACGAAACAATATATGCAAAATCATCTGAAGAAAATTTCAGTTAATGTTCTTTGAAATTTTTGAAGATTCACCAACCTTCTGAATATGGTCTAGTGCTCCACCAGTCACAAAAGTTTCATTGCCATAGTCATCAACTGTAATAGCTGAAAGTTTATCCAAGGTAACACCAACTGCAAATGGGTGTCCTAGATTGCTGAGGAAAAATAGCATGATAAAGTTTCTGAAGCGAAAAACACATTCCATGTATCACAAGCTCATTGCCACATACCTTTCACCATCCTCGTATCTGATGTGAATGTTTGAGATGGAAAGTTTCAGGTTTCCTATAATAGTGCTGATCAATGATCCTAACCAAGATTTATTCTGGAAAGTTTTTTCAAAAAGAAAAAAAAGAAACAAGGCAAATTACTTGTTACGAAAAAAGGGTGAAAGTACATTAACAGCATCAGAAGCAAGTTGTAGATGCTGATAACAGCATATACCACAAAATAGTCCTGACACGCATGAAATAGACAAGATGCATGCATCATAGTGGACAAATGAAGAATGAAAATAACTTATCATAAAGCAAGGTCCAAGAAGGAAAAATCTAACATGACAAAATACCACCTACCTAAACAAGACAAGAACCCGCCCCCTAGAAGACTCAACTAGTAAGCAATCCAAAGAGCAACATGGAAGGGAAAATACTACAGAAATCATACTAAAATCTAGCCCTTGATGCCAACTATACAAAGTTCTCCAAGAAAAGAGCTTGAAATCCTGAGACGATGCAGCTTTGCCTCAAAAATCCGTCAATACCTTTGCTTCCAACTTCCAAGTTGATGCAGTATCTCCTAAGCAATTGGCGTCGCATCTCAGCATGCAAGTCATGAATATGCTGTGCAAATGTGGATAAAGGTTTTGACACTCGAACATCAGGTGGAAGGGGAATGACATCAACAAGGGTGCGAGGGGAGTAACCATGAACTCTTACTTGTGGACCGGTTGACTGCATTGTTATATACAAACTCAATAAGGAGTAAAGTCAAATCCCAAGTGCCTTGTTTCTCCCCCACAACACATCTAAGTAGCTCCCCAAGGCTGCGATTTACAACCTCTGTTTGCCCATTCATTTGAGGATGAAAGGCTGCAGAAAATTTCATTGTAGTACCACAATCTCCATAAGGTCTTGCAGAAGAAATACATCACAAACTTAACATCCCATCAGGCACGATGGAAGTGGGAAGACCATGCAACCTAACCACCTCTCGGAAGACTAACTTAGAAAAATGCAAAGCATCATCAGTCTTGTTACAGGAAATAAAATAGGTCATCTTAGAAAACCTATCGACCACAACCAAAATCGAATCAAGACCACGAGATGTCTTAGGCAGACCTAGTACAAAATACATACTACTTCTTTCCAAGGAACACATGGGATAGGAAGACGAGTTTAAAGTCCAGATGCGACATAGAGACCCAATGTGATAGACATCTCTTTTGAAAGAGAGCCAGTAGAAGCGATCTAAAACCAAAGCAATGGTACTAATCTTTACCAAGTGGCCAGCTAACCCTCCGCTTGCAGTTCCCAAACTAAGAAGTCCCAGAATGATGTCTTTGGAATGCATGACTTAGACCCCCCGAAACAAGAATCCATCATGAATGATAGAGTACACTTGGTGGTTGTCCCACCAAAAGTTTCGTGTAAATGAGACAAAAGTCAAGACAAGAGGTGTAAGCATCTTTGAGCTTGTCAAAACCCAAAACCGCAACCTGCATTAACACCAGATTTGTGCTTAAGCACAAAGGAGTACTCACTAATATATTCAACCCTCCTAGCATGCGTAGGATTGACATTAGACTAAGAATTCCAGCGCTTAAGGGTTTCATGACCCGAGTACACAACAAATTCATGAGGTAAAAGGTTAATACCTCCAATGGCGAAGGGACCGAAGCAAAGTGTATAACTCTTTCTCATAGGTGGTACACTAAATCCGCCTACATTCACTGAGCTTTTCGCTACAGAATGCTATAAGATGCCTTCCTAGCTCAAGAATCCGCCAATGCCACACCAATAGGCATCACAAGCAACCTCGAAGACCTTGCTAAAGTCAGGGTGCTACGTTCTGGAGCAGATGCCATCCTATCCTTGATTTCCCTAAACATAGATGTTGCTTTAGAAGTCCACTTAAATGACCCTTCCTTTAGCCAATCTGTTATGGGAGTCATAATAGAACTAAAGTTCCTAATGAATCTCCTATCGAAAGATACAAGACCATGGAAACTCCTAGCCCAGTGATAGACTTCGATACAAGAAACTCCCTAATGGCTTTCACTTTGTCAGGGTTAGCTCACATTCTTTGAGTAGACACAATGAACCCTAAAAAGAGACCCTAGGGTTGGAGGAAGACACACATCTTTAGACTAGCAAAAAGCTTTACCTCTCTAAGAATACAGAAAAGTTGCCTAAGATGCTCAATGTGTTGCTCTCGAGAGTTGCTTTATATCAAGATGTCATCAAAATGCACCCCCAAGAACTTCCCTAAGAACGGCTGCAAAACATGAGTCATGAGTCTCATAAATGTGCTGGGAGCATTAGATAATCCAAATGGCATTACCATCCATTCAAATGAGTCATCTTGGATCTTAAGGGCAGTTTTCCATTCATCACCATACCTAATCAAAGGCCTACTGCAAACTAGAACTTGTTGACAGCCACTGCGAAGGACTATCTTAGAAAACCAGCTAGACACACCACGACAATCAAGCATATCCTCTAACCTTCAACGAGGTATCTAGATTTCACAGTGATCTTGTTAATAGCTCTGGTATCAACACACATCCTCCAAGACCTATCTTTCTTAGGAGAAAGAAGGGCAAGAACTACACAAGGACTCAAGCTATGACGAACGAAGCCTTTAGGCAATAGATCCTCAACTTGTCGATTCAACGCAGCTCTCAGGAGGATTTTACCTATAATGAAGAAGGTTAGGCAATTGGGACCAGGGGGACTACGTGACATACTGTATGTCCTTAAGGGCAGGTAACTCACCGAAGAGCTCATCAAGAACAATATCGGCAAAACTCCTCAAGCAACTCATCAATCTCATATAGGATTCCCGTAGAAGGGGAGACACAGGAGGGAGAGCTAGGGAAGGAAATATAGTTTGAGGGTAGCTCCCTAGCTAAGATTGTTAGATAGAACTTATTAGAGTTCCTCAATCTCCCAAACGTTCTATGGTGAAGAACAGAAATAGTTCCCGTAGGTGAAGTAGACACATTAATGGGAGAGGATGAGGTCGAGGAAGGTTTGGAAGTTGGGGAAGGTAAAAGCCCATTGGGTCGACATGGGTTAAGAGTGATGCTCTTATTCTGGTACCCAAAGGCATATGTGTTTTCCCTCCCATGATGTGACACATTCAAATCATAAAGTCAATGACGACCTAATAGGAGATGCGCAACATCCATTGGAAGTAATCACATAAAATCTCGTCATTCTAACCACCAATCTGGACAGTAACTTTACACCTATGAGTAACCCCCGTAACTGCCAGGTTGGTCTTGTTGAACCACGCTACTTTGAAAGGGTGGGGATGAGACCCTACCTTAAGGTGACATCGCTTTATGGCGAACTCATGACAACATTCATGGTGCTACCACCATCAAAAAAAATAATTAAAAAAAAAACACTAAAGATGAGTTACGTGATATGAATCCGGCTCTCCTAGTGTGGTACCTCCAAGACAACTCGTCGGAGTCAAATTCTTTTCCGGTGGGGGAGAATGATGTAATATCTCCTAAGTAGTTTTATGGCAGTGTGTATTCTAGGAAGCATAGGAGATTTCAAAATTTAGGGATTCTCTTTTATAATAATAATCTTAGACTTATTTTATTCCCTAGACTATTTTAGCTTTCATAATCATCGAAAATATTTTCTATCCTTTTCAGTTGTAATGATTCCTATATAAACCTCCATGTACACTAAAGAAAGGGAGACTTGAACGAATTAGATTCCAAATCCAATATCCCAAAAATCCCGCCATCAGACGAGGTGTGGGGGGTCTGATGTGGCAGCTTTAGTTTTACCCTGAATTCCAAAATTACATAGAGACAAGTTCCAATTGACCCTAAATTTAAAAACGTTAGACTACCTACTACTCCACAGAAAAAAAATATAGAAAATTTAGAGAAGCATTGTGCTTTAGTCCGCACAATCCAAGCTAAAAAATAGTCTAAACTTGCCTTTTCCAGTTTCAGAGTTTGGACAAATTGTATGAATTAAATTGAATTGAGAACTATTTGTGAGTGTTTTCTTTTTTGGGTGTGAAATATTCGGTGTTGAAATTACTCTCAGAGCGTCCTACATCACAAACACTACAAAAAATATCCAAAGAAATCAGTTTCCATACTCCAACAACCAAATTCTTCATCATTCTACTTCCCCACGCCACCACTCTCTTACAGTTAAACATAAGGCCCAACCAGTCCAAATCAAGGAGGGGACAAATGCCAAAGCAAGGAGAGCCATAACACAACCACCACCACCACCACCACTACCTCCTAGTGTAGGTCCCGCTTTCACGGGGTATGGGGAGATTCAGATGCAGGCAACCTTACCGCTACCGGCATCCTTACCCGTAGAGAAGCTGATTCCAAGAGACCCACAAAATAAGATTTTGTGAAAATATTTTATAGAAAAGGAGAGTCATAAAGAATGCACAAACAGGTGGTCAACGGATTCTCCTCCCGAAGCACATGGGGCACATAATTGCTATTTAAAATCCCTTCCTTAAAGCATATCATATGTGGGAATCTTTTCTTTGGTGGCCACCACATAAAAAAAGCAAGCTTTCATATTTACACTTCCACATGGCCTTCATGAAAAATACGGGAAACTAAACCCTTAATAGACCACATTGTAACAGAGCAGAAAAACAATTTGCTCAAGTTGTTATGATCCTAGACAATCCCATCATTTTATTTAAAGAAAAAAAGAGATTGGTCTGTGAGGCTGAGCCAATGGGCCCTACCTAGGCCACAATAGACCCATGGGGGAAGGGTTAGATGCCAACCTTACAATTCCTTCAATTTAGTTCCCCCTAGCTAGACCGTCCCATCACTGACCTCACACACAATGTTCATATTAGCAAGTAAATCCAAGAACACTACAAAGGATTTCCTTTTCCCAATCATTTGTGCAAACTCATGTTCCAATGACCTTGGTCACCATTTCAAGAAACGACTTCTTGCACGATTGCCCTTTTTTCCCTTTTTCATAAGGAAAAGGTATTATATTCATATTGATAGGAGCCACCTACAAGAGAGGATGCTAAAAAAACATCTCACACAAGCTAATTACAACCCAAAAATAGGCCATCCACAAAATCAATTAAATCAATAGAAGAGAAACACAAAACCTCCTCCTCCCAAAAGCATAGGTCTTAAGCCCTTGGTCCGTCAACCACTCAATGATGTTCCTTCCCCATCAAAAACTCTTCTACATCTCTCCATCCTTAACAACCAAAAGATGGCATGGGGAATGGCACATAAAACTTTATATTTGACCTTTCTACGAAAAACAACAAAAACCTACATCAACAACTGCTATTCCACATAATTTGCGACCACCCATTGACAACTCAAACCCCTTAAAGCTAACTCCCATAGGTTTCTAGGAATTTTGCAATAAACAAGTAAATTCTATGTGGTTTCTGAATCAACTTCGCATGTAGCACGTGTTGACCAATACTTTACCCCTCTTTCTAAACTATCACAAGTTAAGATCCTACCTTAGAAGCTTCCCACACAAAAAAGGATATTTTAAAAGGGGTCAAAACTTCCAAAAAATACTCCATGGAAATCCACAATCATAAAACGAAGAAGATGTAATGCCAGGAGGGAAAGAGAGGTGAAGGAAATAAGATTTAATAGTGAATTCACCACTGGCAACTCATCTGACTGCGTCAAGGGAGGAATCCTTCGCCGAAGCCATGTCAAGCATGCTAAAGAACTGCGCCACACTATCATCTTTTGGGAAGGCTTCGAGAACAAAGACATGGAACCAAACTCCCAATGAAGAGTTGTGCTCCAAATAATTAGAAACAAAAGCATCCCTATGTGCTATAAAAGCAAAGTATGAAGGCAGCGATCCCTCAAACAAACCCCGTCACACCACCCATTATGCCAAAAATAAATCAAGGAACCATCACCCACCTCCAAAATAATCCGAAAGAAAGAAATATCCCAACTTCTGGCAATCAACTTCCAAATACCTACGCCATAAATGTCATTCTCCTTGCTTAGGATTCACTCAACATCATCTACGCCATATTTAGCCCTAACCACAAGGCTCCGAAGCTCGTCTTTCTCATTCATAGGCCTCCATAACCATTGACCAAGAAATCCTCGTTGAAGATTAGGTCTCCAATACCTAACCCATCTCTAGGAAAAATTTGCTTTACAATGTTCCATTACACTAAGTAATACTTAAAATCATCACCGAGAAAACCCCTTGGGAACCTCCTCTCAATGGTGGTTGTTTTCCATCGGGCAGGGAACAAGAAAAAAGCAAAAGAATGTAGGTTAGGATGTTAAAGAGAACACTATTAATTAGATCAATCTTCCACCTATAGTGAGATACTTGGTTTTCCACCCAAGAGTTTTTGTTCAAACATCTCCATTACTAGTTCCCAAATGGACTTCGTTTTGAACTTGGCACCAAGGGGAAGTCCAGGATAAGATGAAGGGAGTTACTACAAACCACAACCCAAAATGCCTGCGAGTATATGAGCATTATCCACCTCCCCCACCAATCAAATAGAAGACTTAGGCAAATTGACTCTCAAACGAGAAATGGCCTCCAACTACACAAGAAGGCAATGACAATGAAGACTAATAATTTTCTCACACTTGCTAACTCAAAATAAGACTGTGTGATCTACAGAGACATGAAAATTTTCCAAGCATGTGCAATCTGGAAATCCCACAGAAAAACCAGCAATCAAAGTGGCTTGTGAAAGTAGGCAAACTCAATACCTCCTTAACTAGAATGAAAGGAAGCAGTGAGAAAGAATCACCTTATCAAAGCACTCTGGAAGCTGAGGAAGGGGGGGGGGAACACTGCAAAAGAAGTAGTAGAGGTGCACCAACACGTCCACTCTATCCATTTGTCCCCAAAGTCAATTATCTCCATAATGCAAATAAAGAATTCCCAATTAACATAGCCATAGTCCTCCTCAATATCAAGTTTCAAAATCAACGCAGTCCTTCCATCTTAGATCCTCGAATTGAGGAGCCCATTGGCAACCTAGACAGCATCAAGAATTTGATGAACCCCGACAAAAGCATTCGAATTATTTGAGATCAAACTGTCAATCAAGGATTCAAAATGCAATTTCTATGTGTGTGTGTACGGAAAAATCACTCTAATGCGAAAACAAATTAAACATAACAGTTGTCGCGAGGCGAAAACTTGGTTCACTCAACTCAAAACCTTTCCTAGACGGCCATTTCATCTCAGAACGACCACATTTTGAATTTATGTTGCCAATAAATGAATGAAACCTCTCAATCTAACAACAAGAACCTTTGGCAAAAGTTTATATGCACAACCAACTAAGCTCATTGGCCAATAGTCCCTAATGTCTTAAGCACCTGATTTTTTGGGAATAAGACCGATGAAAGTTGCATTGAGACATACACCCTAAATATCAGCTTTTAAGGTGTCCTAATTATCTAGGATATATCCAGAAGCCTTATCACCACAACATTGATGCAAAACATTAAAGATTTCCTCATCAGAAAAATGAAGCGCGATATCCACTCTTTGTGAATCAGTAAGAGAAGGTAAGACCAATGCATCCATCGATTCAAAATTTGGTCGAACCGCGATGAAACGGCCGCATTGGAAAGGTTTTGGTGTTGGGCGAACCGCGTTTTCATGCCGCGATAGCCGCGATATGGAACGCGATTGCCATATCAGAGCGATTTTTCCGTACCGAAACCGCATTTTGAATCTTTGAATGCATCTACTTTTGGCCTCCAAGGCTCAAACACAGAGAATATAGAAGAATATAAGTCTTGGATAGCAGC
>JACYFF010031956.1:4076962-4133317 GCA_017589665.1 Selenicereus undatus | reverse complement strand
ATGGTGAGTGAATATATGAATTAAGTTCTTGGGAAAAGTAGAATGGTAGAGAGGAATATCATGATCAAGCTTATTTCATTGATTCACAATGGTGCATGCTCTAGCCCACCACAAATATCTGGCTAAAATCTTCAGCTCTTATTATTGCAAGGAAAGCCTGTAGCAATATCAAATAGTCACTACTAACCTTGAGCTTGACTGATCCAAGGAATCCTGCTTTTACTTTGACTGGCAATTTAAGTGCATTAAGTGCCTCAGGCTTTAATTGCATGTTCGTTAGCTCTACATCACCTGTACAACGAAACAACAGATCAGAAAGTGCATTGGCCTTCAAAAGACCGCAAGAACACAAATACAAAGCAGTCAGGAAATCTAGCAATATATGATTCTGCAGGTGTACAAAAGAGAAGCTAACTTTTGTCACTTATTCACAAACACGGCAATTTTCACCATAAATGTCTATTTTTTAGAAGCAATAACCTTCCTGTCTCACTTATGATGAATCCCTGCAGCAGCTTCTTGCTGCCTTGCCGCTAAGGGTGTATTTGAGCCAAGCCGAGCCCAAGCCTGAGCGTGCCAGGCTCGTGAGCTTGTATTTGAGCTCATGCTCGGCCCGTGGCTCGCCGAGGTCGGCAAAATCAAGCTCGAGCTTGGCTCGTCCAAGGCTCATGAAAAGCTCGAGCCCAAGTTCGGCTCGTCCTATGCACACCGGCTCGTTACGTTTCTTTGAGGCACTTTTTTTTAGGCGTAAATTCACAATTTTTTTCTAGTTAGTAATGTCATAATTTACATACTAACTATAACAACCAATAAAACAAATGGTGTAAAACTTAACAAAGCCTTTGACAGTTAAACACAAACCATTAGCCCTCCTACAACTAAAACAATTATCAAATACGAATCATGAGCTATTAAACACTAACAATCACAACTTACTCACAAGGGCATAAATTTGAAATCTATCAAATTTTCGATTTTTCACTAATGTAAATAACTATAATCAATAACAACACGAAAGGTTCGCTATAGTAGGTGGATAATGGAGTTCTTTACATAAGAAGTCCATAGTAATGAATTATGCTATAAATTAAATAATTAAAATATTTCAAATGCTCAAGGCTCCTCTACGGTCGTCTGTTTGGATCGGTTACATGCATTTGACTTGTTTAGGTCTGTTTGCTAGGCTTACTTGCTTAGGCTCGTTAGCTCATTTGTTCGTTCGGCTCGGTACTACTTCGCTCACGTAGGCTTCGCGAACTTACAAGCTTAAATATTAGACGCTCAAGCTCGGCTCAGATAACTATTTGAGCATAGCTCGCCCCAACTCGGACTCGGGCTCAGGCTCGGCTACACCCCCTACTTGCCACTATAGTGCATCACAAGAAAGTATCCAACTCAACAGGCATTCAGTAATGTCGATTCCCAGAAACATGCAAGCCTTACATGAAGGCCAACAAGGTGACCACAGTCACTCAGCCAGAGACTGAGGCGGAAAACATCGAAAAGAAGAAGGAGATAAGAATGTGTGAATGCAGGTCCATGGAAGCAACCTCAGCACCTAATTTTAAAGTCAAATAAAAAGACACTATATAGCTCACAAGAAGACAAAGAATACCATGAGATAAAATTCTCAAGGAAAGAAACAAGCCAGAGACAACAATCTGCTGCAGCCAGCAGATGTTAAAAGATTAACCTCACGGACCATCATAGAGGAAAAGGAAGGCACATGCAATATTAGGTTGAGATCATCAGACAGGATTTGGCCCATCTGTGAGCAGCCCAGCATGATAGAAGTTTTTAAAGTGCCAGTGTAACGTTTCAAACTTAGGCTCTGTTTCTTTTTTAACTATTTGTTATTATTGGTAAAGTCTATGGAAGTGTTTTGAATCCTTCCTATGCCTTTATGCCTCCTCTGCACCACTGTCCCCCCTCCCCCCCCGAGAAAAAAATACCCCAATAAAACCACTTCTATTTGTTCTGTTAATATATTTATTTAATTATAGCCTCTGTTAGTCATGTCTTTACTTTCTCAAAGCATTTTCAAAACTTCTTTTGAGAGTCTCTTAGAAGGAACTTATTTGCTTGTACCGGTAACGTCATTACACCTTGTTCCCTAGTCTGCCTCAAAGAGAAGCTGTGGTTGTTTGATTGCTGGAACAGTCTTCACAATTAAGTCTTATTTTTATACTAAGATCCCTAAGTTTGTACTGAGTTTCATTATTTCTCCAAATTTAATTGATAGTGAACAGCAAGTCAACTTGCAATGGACTGTCATGGAAAGTGCACAAGTAATGCTCCAATTAGTAGTACTTTCCACCATAAAGTGCAATAGTTCAACACAAAAACTAAATGTTCTGCATTTTGCAAGAACTCACTTTGTGTACCATATGTTATAGTCTCACCCAAAACTCCAAACATCACATCCTGACTCTAAGACACATTCTGTCTCAGTTCCTACCTCGACACTCACATTATTAGACTGAAGAGTAAAAACTAAAGAATATTTTTTTCTTTTTTTTTTCACAAGCATTATAAGTTAATTTGCCAGGAGAATTTGATTTTTGAATGTCTTTTGATGCCACTGAAGTTATTTTTAGTACTGAATTCACAAGGTTCTGCAAATTCTAGAAGCAAACTTTGTGCGTCATACAATAGAGCCTCCCCTGTAAATAAAATCACCCAAAATCTGTCATATCTTAACGCATACTCCATGCATAATTGAAACACCATGCATAGGATAGAGAGTATGTTCTTTATCGTGATAAGATACATTGTAAACTGTAAGGAAATATAAGAAGTTGTAAGAAGTTGTAAGAAAAATGTAAGAAACTGTAAGAGGAGTTGTAAGAAGATATAAGAAGCTGGAATGATAGATGTAAGGAGTTGTTGAATTATTAAAAAGTTGTATACTATAATTTTTAGATATGTATGTATAATTGTTGGTCTTTAATGTATGAATTATGAAAAAAATTATTTCAAGAAAATAAATCATGTGTATCACTGATATTTGTGAAATAAATTTTATAACTTCACTAAGCAAATTATATTTTAACACCACAGAAAAATATTTATTTTCTTCAATATCGTTTTGCATAATAAAAAATAATATTGAAATAACATAAATTAACGAAAATAAACCTTTAAACAAGTCAATCAAATACTAATAAGATAAATTCAAGCTGACAAATATGTAGAACCAAATATGTTCCACACTTGAGGTGATTTATTGGTATTAACATTAGTTTCAACTCCCTGTAAGCAAATTAAAAAAACAACAATTTTTCTCAATAAAATTGAATAGAACCCTAAAAATAAAATCCTATTTGAATTAAAAATTTTGGAACTAAATTCAAACTAATATTCAATTATACGATAATCGCAAATAAGTTATTATGGATAAACTTATGGATGAAATAGCTAAAATATTTTTGTCACCTACAGTTTGACTATTTTTATGCATGATTCACATCAAAACTCAAACATAAATGTGATTTTTGTATTATATTAATGTCATATATGTTTCATGTTGAAAATCAAATATTAATTCACATCGTTAATTTCTGTTTTTATGTTTATAAAAATATTACATTCATAAAAAAATATAAGATTTTTCATATTGGTAGTATACAAAAAACATATACATATTTCTGAAAATATAAGGAAAAAATAGATTATAACTTGCATGTCATAAAAAATATATAGGAGATTTAAGAAGATATGTAAGGAGCAGTAAGTTGTAAGCTAAATCCTCCCAATCGTAGAAAAGAACAGGGAAGAGTGTGCCACCATAAATGATCAAAACCAAATCCTAATACACGGTGACATTTCTAAAATAAGTAGTTAGACATAAGCAGATGATAATGGCACCCAATCACGTAAACTACTGTGGCCATATGGCAGTAAAACAGCTCGCAGGGTCCCCCCCCCCCCAAAAAGACAAAAGTATACAGTGAAATGTCACTTGTATGAACAAATTAAACCTTTAATTACTTGGTGGAAACAACATAAACTAGCTCAATTATGCACTCGACTTGCTTCAAGGTACACACAAGCTTCAATTCAATTAGTCGAACCAACAGCAATCCCTAAAAATGGAAGTTCCTCTGACTGATTCAAGTTCGAAACGACCAATCAATCAAACTTCTGAACATCAAAACCTCACAGAAACACCAATTCTGATCAAAATGAAAGCGATGAAAAATAACAGTAATCAAAGAAAACGAACCGTTCAAGAAACTGATTCTTAGAGCTTCTTTGCTGAGGCCTCTGACATAGTTCCCCAAATACCTCTGGAGCAGGTTCGCTACTTGTTCTTCCAACATCTTCTTGTTCTTCGATCAAATTCGTCAAACCTAGCAGAGTCCAAACCCTAAATTCCTCCCGCATGAAGCTAGAACAATTCCGACAGTAACTGCCGCACGCAAAATTGATCACACTCGAAGGAAACCCCGGGAGGAGAGAGAGAGAGATATTCGCAGATTAGAGGACACGTTTGGCAAGTTCTACTCCTTTTTATTTATTTACTTATATTTATATTTTATATTTTATATTTATATTTGTGTGCAGTATCATTATTACCAATAAATAATTTCTAGAGAAAACAATTATATTATATGTTTTAAAAAATTGAGAGATGTCAACTCTCTCTTTATTTGCCTCTCGGAAACTTTTCTCATCCTCTCTCTCTCCTACTCAGTAAATGGTTTCAACAATCGTTTTTCCCTTCAAACCTTTTGCAGAACTATTTTGTGAGTCTTTTGGAATCAACCTCTCTATGGGTAGAAATACCGGTAGAGGTAAGGTTGCCTACAACTGGATCTCTCCAGACCCCGCGAAAACGGGACCTACATTGGGAGTTTGTTTTGTTGTCGTTGTTGTTTTAAAAAATTGAGAGATGGTCACATAGAAGAATCTTTCGGCATAAAAAAGGCGGTGCCCTTTTGGCAGAGAGAGAGACAGAGAGAGAGAGAGAGTAAGGGAAAAAAAAAAGGAATATAATAAGAGTAAGGAAAAAGATGAAGGAGGAATGGGGGATCTTCGCCGGCAAGGCGGCGTAGGTCACGTGCTGGACATGTAATGGAGGCTTGCTCAAGTGCTGGCAATCTGGCATCATCAAGTAGTGCCATGTCATCAAAATTTGTGAAATAGTCAACTGTTATCGGCAAATTATTATATACATATGTGTGTACATGCTTTCACATAGCCACATTTAATCTTCGTATATTTTCTTGAGGTGTCTTTGTCATATATTCAATTTTTTAATACATAATTACTTAATTGTGTTATATAAGAGTGCATATTCTTGCGTGTATAATATATACTTTGACTGTTATTATATACCGTATGTTCACATCAACCAAAAAAAAAATTATATTTGGAGTTGGGCCCATGCATGCCCACCTTTAGGTCCACATTATCGAAACTGAACATAAGGTACATGCACCCATTAACTTTTTGTATACTGGTTATCTTACTTGAATTAATCCATTTTTAAAACTGAATGTCGTGTTAGCCGAGCTATTTCTTTTTCTTTTTTTGGGTAGTTTGAAAATAGCAAAATTTGAATGTTTGGTATGAATGTTCCAAACCTTTTTGGCTAACTATTTAAGTTACATGTATCAGCTAGAAGCATCACTGTCATAGAAGACTTTCTTCCCAGCATTGGTGTGATTTGTTTTGAACGTAATTCATGGTTAGAAAAACAATACTCAATTGTCATTATTTTAATTAATTATCGCTTTAGTTCTGAGTTTCTAACATATAACATAGCAGTTTAAAATATTATGAAATTGATAATTAGTACCTTAAGAATTAAGAGACGACTAATTTAATCTTTTTCTAATTTTAATAAGAAGTCGTAGAGATTATCTTATCTTCCAAAAATGGGATACTTTTATAATTTCACTATTTTTTTGGGTCCTTTTTTTAACAAGCCACGTTGACATATAACAAAGATCCAAGCAATTATTGGTTAGAAAATTTCAATATTTTACTAATTGGTTGTCAGCTCTATATTACGATAGTCTTTAATTAAGTATTTCAATTTGTCATTAAAACGGTTGCCAATTTGTACCTTAATTTGACCTAGATATGTGACACATGCACTATTAGCATTTTATATGCTTAGTTATTTTACTTTGAGTTGCCCCATTTTTAAAACTTAATGATATATTAGCAATGACCTTTTCCTGTTTTGGTAGTTTGAAAATGGTATAATATGAATGTTTGGTGTGTATATTCCAAACTTTTCAGTTAGCTTACATATTTCAATCGAGAAACATCTGGCATTTGTTGTGATTTGTTTTAACCTATTTCATGGGTAGAAAATCAATATTGTAGTCTTTTTTTTTGGTAGTAATTAACACTTCACACCTTGGAATTTATGACATGAGTAATCTCATCCTTTATTTGGCAAGAAATTCTTGAAACCTGACACCTAAAAATGGGATAAAATATCCATTTTTGTTGGTTTTTTAAGAAACTATGTTGGGGTTGATTGTGGACATGTTTTTGATGGGCTATACTATAGCAAGCGTACTAACTTCTTGAAATGATTACGTCATTCCCAGGCATGCCCAGGTAATCGTCCTAACTCACTCGAAGTTATTAGAGCACCCGCAATGTGCTCGCGAGGCAAAAAGGAAGAGAGAGAAATGAGGTGAGGTGAGGGGTTTTCTGTAGTGAATGCCTTGTGGCCCATGGCTTGCAGGGAGGTACGAAGCCCTCAACTAGCTCACGAGAGCTTTTTTATTTTTTAAAAATATTTTTTTATTCTAAAAATAAAGTTGTTTGTTATAGAGTTGATCCATAATTCCATATGCATTATTTTATTTGATAAGCCAAAGTTACGAGTCTTCCATTGCATGAGGAAAACTTAGAAGCCGAAAAATTGGCTCATGGGATGTTGTAGAAGGATTACACCCCCACCGGTGAGGAAAAAAACTTGCCCATCATTGAGAATGCTCTTACTGACCTTATGTAAGACGCATTCACTTCTTGCAAAACCCCAGAAAACATTTGTTAACGTAAATCCAAAAGATATTATGGTTCCTTGGGGTTTGGGTACTTCATTTCTTTTCAGTGCAACCTAGCAAAGCAGACCGCTTAGATCTAGGTCTAAATAAGACACAGTCGATCGGATACTGATAGAACACAATAGACCGACCACATGGCCTGAAAGAATTGAATATCTGATAAATCCATACTTTGCCTAAAAATAAGTCGTCGACCACATATCTGTCACACACTTGAGAACTTAGGCCTCTCTGTGATTTGAATTTTGCATGCGTACAGCCCATGATGCAATCTCTGTCCCAAGCGGAGATCAAACGCTGAAAATACTCCAGGATACAAGGACATCTATTAGAGGTCCTCCATCGCCACACAAGGAACAGCAAAGAAATTTAAATCATCAGCTGAAAAACCTGGCATCACATTATCTACAAAACTTCTTACATTAATGTACATAGTACTGTATATGAAGAATTAATGGCGGCATTTACACTCACAAACCCAGCTTTTTGGGTCTCAGGTAAGTAGAAGAACCTTGTTTTAGACCTGGCATGGATATCTTTTGCTGCTCTTTAGCTCTCTTTTCTCTTTCCTTTTCCCTGCTTATTCTCTCAGCCTCTGCTTGCTCTCTCCTCAGATTCTCCATCTCCTCCTCCATGGCGGTTTTTTCTTCCTTCTGTTTCTTCTTATGCTCCAACAGTGAAACATCCGACTCCTTCACTGAGAAAAACATGGGTCCCAGTTCCGCTAGCCACTGGGGCTCCACAGCGGTGACACACTGCATGTACTCCTTGGTAGTCAAAAGCAGCTCATGGTAAACCACATACTCCGGTGTGTAACCTAACCCATAGAGGGCACTGCTCGGATGCAAATGACATGGCATACCATTCCTCGTGTTAACATACTCACCAATCCCCTTCTGCTTTGCAGAGTTATGAAAATATGCTGAACAGATTGCCTGTCTAACGACATCCCAGTCTGGGGTTGATGTCAACGTTATTTTCAATTGTTTGAGAATATCCAAAAGCTGAGATCTCACCTCCCGGGCCTTCCTTAAAGCCTTGACTTGCAGAAAATGATCATTACACCAATCTCCTCGGTAATCATTGCTTTTCCATTGCTGGTACACATTGAGGAGGGTCAAGTGGTCTGACTCAGGTACAAAGAACTTCTCCCTAGCAGCATCACTCTCCTCTTCCCGATCTTTAGGACGGAAAAATACAGTTGGAACCGAGAGCATGGACACTATAGTTAAGACCTCATCAATGCACCCAAGTTGCTCACCCATCAGGAGCATCTTCGCCAGAGGCGGGTCTAATGGGAATTCCACCATTTTCCAACCAAGTTCAGTCAGGCTGCCGACATTGTTGAGCGCACCTAATACCCAAAGCTGGTACATGGAGTTCAGGATGTTCTCCTGTGGAGGTGGGTCCATGAAATCAAAGTCTAACAAGTTCTCAATCTTGAGAGACTTGAGGAGCAAGACCACATTACCCAGGTTGGTCCTCTGAATCTCAGGGACAGGAGCAGGGAGCATCTCATTCAGATATGCGCTCTCTGTGTAAAGTCGGTAGCAAGTGCCAGGGCCAGTTCTACCAGCACGTCCAGCACGCTGGTCCGCAGCAGCACGACTCACAGGGAATACTTGAAGAGCATCCATACCCATCCTCGGGTTATAAACCTTCATTTTACCATAACCAGTGTCAATCACATAAAAGATTCCATCAACCGTTAGAGATGTCTCCGCAATGTTGGTTGCTACAATACACTTTCTTGCGCCATCTTCAGCTTTCTGGAATATTTTCGCCTGCAAATCAGCCGGGAGTTGGGAGTATATGGGAAGTATAAGGAGTTTGGCGACTGCCTTCTGTGTAGAAGCAATCAATTGCTCCATACGTTCAGCAAGGGCATAACATGCAGCCTCAATCTCATCCTGCCCGGTCATGAAAATCAAAATGTCCCCTGGTGGAGAGGTTATGTGAATAGTCATTGCTTGTTTAACAGCACCTTCCACATAATCTTCACATGGAGTTTTGCTGTACAAGATATTCACCGGAAACGTCCTTCCCGGAATATGAAAAATTGGGACACTGAAACAGTAAAAATGGAAGACAAAATCAGTTGAAGCATGAGGACAGGCAACATGAAATTTTGCATAACAATAGAAGGAACCATTTTTCCACTGCAGGTATGATCATTTTTTGTTTTTTGATAGAAGGTTGCAGTTATGATCATGAAAAGCCACAAATTCACCAGTATTAGTCAAACAGGAAAAAATCTATCACTTCCCAAAAAAGTGGGTCATTGATTTTTGGCTTTTGGCCCCGCATTTTCGATCATAGATCTAAAAAAGAGCCAGTATTTATTTACAAACATAAGGTAACAGTGCTACAGCCTTGTTTGACTTGGCAGCGTAGTAGCGCATCTCTGATCTCACCAGAAAAAACCACAATTTACGCCATTTATGATTGCAATTGCCACAAACTAGCATAGTAATGTAATAAATGTGTCATTTAACATAGATGAAGCCACTCCATACTCCTGAACACTCCTCTCTTCAATATCCAGATTAAGCATTTTCCATCTCAAAAGATCACGCAGGTTTTGAATATTAGAAATGTTATTGTCACTATCCATCCATCACTAAAGCATATATTTTCCTGTAAATTTTCCTTTTTTTTATGCATAAGTTATTTTCTTCTAGTTAACCTCAGCCTTTTCTCTCTTCTCTGCCAAAGGAGCAAAGCAAATATCAGTATTATCCATTACCTTCCAAAAAAATTTGAGAATTTTTGTGCATTTAAAGTTGCTGACGTGACAATCAATTTGAAGTCCCGACGTTGTGCAACCACCTTCTTCAGTATCCCGAAGAGCACATCTGTGCTAAGAGACCTCTCATGTGCCTCATCCATTACAATAACACTGCAATAAATCATACGAGCCTCACATTAGCAAATTAGACACACTTTCCAGATGCTGCACATAAGGCTGCAGCTACATGTATCACAGCTTTCAGAACTCTTACCGATACTTGTCAAGTTCAGGGTCTTTCAGCGTTTCACGCAAAAGTACTCCATCCGTCATGTACTGCAAAGTAAAAAAAAAAAAAAGAGTCAGCAAATTTTATTCTCTGAGCACAACCCAAAAACAATGCCTAGGGTGCATCTCACTATGAGGCAAATTAGATACATATGTAGGCAGCCTCCTGCAAGAGCACAAGGGAAAAGATAAAAGAGATTGTTTGCAAGATAATATGACTAAGACTATAGAGAAGTTAACACGATCAATCACATATGACAAATACTTCAAAAATTCTCAGCATAGCAAAAAAAGAATCGCGCTGTCAAAAGTAGCATCATGGGAAACATGAACTTCAAGCAAATAGAACTTGGAAGACTTTCAACCTTTCCTAGACAGCAAGAGCGAATGGCAGGAATACAAACCTTGATTATAGTGTTGGGTCCAGTGATATCCTCAAAACGGATAGCATAACCAACTTTGTCTCCAAGCTCAGTATCCATCTCTTCACTGACTCTTTTTGCAACACTCATAGCGGCAACACGCCTAGGTTGCGTGCATCCAACAACACCATATGAAGTGTAACCATCTTCATGCAGGTACTGTCAACAATATCAATTCATTAGACTTACACAGATGGGAGCCTAGCCTTCTACATTATCAATCTGTACCATCAAATTCACAACCTAAAAGGTACTCCTAGTAAAGTTTTCAACCTGAAGTTTGGCATCCCTAATGTCCCCAATGTTAATACTAGTTTTTCCGCCCTCTGCAGGTATGGAACATAATGGCGAGGGTTTGTTCACTTTGCGGCAATTTTTTTGGCCACGAATATAATGAACTAAAGTAAACTCTCACAAAATTGTCCTAAACCTTTTTTGTGTAGTACGTGGACGTGGTCAATAGGTTTTAAACTAGGGTCCACGGTTGAGCTACCACACACCACCACCCCCCCGGCGCTCAGGCGGGACCAAGGATGCGAAATGCAGTTTCAACCGCCATTGCGGTTTCGGTCACGACACACAAAAATAGCTCTAATGCGGCAAATGCACACGAAAAGGCAGTTCACTCAACTTCAAAACCTTTCCGATGCGGCCGTTTGGTTGCATATTGACCACATTTTGAATGCATGGCCAGGACTCCAGTACTTATTCAGGGGAGCATGAGAGATATAAAAGAAAGCCATCCACAAACCTGTGTCAGCTGAGTCGTCTTTCCTGAACCTGTTTCACCAACGACCACGATCACTTGATTCTCACGAATTACCTGCCATACAGTAAAATAAAGATCAGAGCCAAGTCTCCAGTACCAATACCAACCAGACAATAGTAACACTAATATAATTAAATTAAGGAACTCTATTCCAGAGATGAGTTAGTAAAAATGCTTTAATGCATTAAGCCAACATCGGCCCCTGGGGAAGCAAGAAAAATGCCAACCACAGACCAGTAAACTCATATACAACATACTTGTTAATACAAATGCTTCAGCCAGTTAAAACAATGTTTACTTGCTGTCTCTTTGTTTCTCTGGTTGTGCGGGAGGGATTGCCCAATTCAAAAAACTTACAATCAATTGTCCCAAGTTGGAGTTTCTACTTGTATCTTAACATTAACAAAATGGTCTACAATCAAGGTGATCTCCCAGTTGGCAAGCTACAGTCAAACATTTTCTCAGCATAGTATGCACTCCTACTCTCTATTTAGTCTTTCCAACAATGAAACAAGGGAAACGGAAAACGCACAAGGAATCAAGGATACCAGCATTGTAGAAGCAGGCGGACGTTAGGGCCTACATATTTGATAAAAAAAAAAGAAAAAGAAACAAGCGTGATAGCTACAGTGAATTTTCAAGGATGTGAAATAACATAATTACCTGCAGCAACTCATCTCGTACAGAATATATTGGAAGATACTGCCTTTGCTGAGCTAGGGTCTTTGTTTTTGCAAAATCACTCACTGCCTCGTCCTTCTTTAAATGTTGTGCGAATTTTGCTTCTTCTTTGAAATCAATTTCCCCGTGCTCACCAACTACAGCTTTATCAGCATCAATCTGAAAATTGAACAGAACATCAAAGTAAGAACTCCAATGAAATGACGAGGGCAAAAAGAACCCAAAAAAAAGCCATTTATTCTTATTGCTAGGCACAAAACCTGTTCTGCTGTCTTCTGAACACCAAGGATATCCCCTAGTTTTGAACCAGCAAGCTCCCAAAATCGTTGCCGTGATTTATTCATGCTTTGCTTTTCACGAATTTCTCTAACCAAAGCAGACCCTTTACGAGATATTATAGCCATATCCGATGTCGAATCTTTCAGTGGCATTACTGGATCTGCCTGCTTTGTAAAGACCACTCTACCATCCAAGAACGGAGGCTTTGTATCTGTATCAAAGGCAAACAAGATTTAGTTCAGGCTACCAGCCCAACCAATCTTAGCACTCAACAGCTCAGCTAGCAACTGAACTGAGATTTCCAGACTGCTGTCAAAGTTTCCTTACCATGAACCAGAAGAATAACTTTGTTCTCTTCCTCATTGTCAAATTCCGTTTGGACTTCAGTACCTCGGACAGCTCCAGATCTTAAAAGCTGACGATCCTCCCATTGCTGTTTGTCAGCACTCATCTGCGAATATCTCTTGCTCTGAGCACGTGACATCATGCTTCCATCACTCCTCATCTGCAAAGCATATTCCACAATTTTTATGAGTTTACAAGACAAAAGTCGCATCTTCAGAAAAGACCACAACGTAGTAAACGATAGGGCCTAAAAATCATCACAGGATACTGTATTGTTTTGGGAAATAAGAAACAGAGACTACCATAATGAAAGCCGCAAATGACAGATAATAAGCTTTTAGACAAGTCTCAAACATACCAGTCGTTTTGCCAGTTCAACTTCTTTTTTCTGGTACGAAGCTTCATCGCCAAGATAAAATGACGAGCTGTCAGCATCATAAGTTGCACTGCCTTCCTCTCTGTCATACCTTTACACATAAAAGGCTGAACATCAAAATGATGACACAGCCAAATACCATGTTCTTTCTTAAACAAGAACAGTAGGCACGGCACAAAACAACATAAGAAAACAATTACACCAGGCCAGTATACCATCTCAAACAAAAGATTGTCCAGAAGAAACCACATTAAAGCGCGAGTAAAAGACAAAAAGTAATATAAAAACTGACGATGATGGGGAAGAAATCCCAAAGGATCCACTTACCATGAACGGTCTGAATTGTATTCCATTTCAATGCGCATGCTTTCAGTAATCTCAGGATTGTGTTCTACAGCAACGGAACTTGTATCAGCATCCATGTCCTGACACAAAAAGAAAAGGTACATAAAGTGCCAATAAAAACCAGACAACAAAATATAAACTAAGGCATATAAAGAATTTCTCAAATAAATCTAGAACAAAAGAAAATTCCAATAGATTTTCATTTCAAACAAATTCCTCAAATAACATACCTCAGATCCTCGTGAATCATTTGTAGAAAATCTTCGTTGATTTGATCTTGGGACATACCGCAAGCTTGAAGATCTTACAGACGATCCAGAAGCTCGGATAGGAACAGGGGATGGGGCTATCTGATCCCAAGGAGAGGCGGCAGACCCTACTGCAGGTTTTAAAGCCAATGTCAACCCAAACCCCAAAAAAAAAAAAAAGTAATGTACAACAGAACAGACAGTACTTGCTGAGGGAAATATTTACCAGAACGTGGTGTTTGCCAAGGGGAAACCAATCTGACGTCAGGTGATGCCCCAACCAACATTGGGGATGGAGACGGATTATAGTGCCTGCTAGAACTACGGCTACCATCCCGGCGCGGAGTATCCTCCCACTCCCATCTGCTATCATCCCAATCTGATCTACCTATTAAGAACAGTAGATGAACAAGTCAAATCAGTTATCGATTGATTGATACTCCTGAGAGAAGTTTTACACAAAATCATGCTCATAAATAGATCAATGCTCTCTGGTTACAGAAAAGCTGTCCTATTGAAGACGCAACAAACAAAAAATCAGCATATAATGCACTAAATACCACAATAGTTGTATCTGTTTTTTAAAAAAGGATAATGAAAGGTCATTCCCCCCCGTACACGTGTTGGGAGAAAGAACAGGATGAACAAGGAAATCATTAGAATATAAATCTCTTTTTCGTAGTTAGGTATAGTAATGGCATTAATTAGAGTGTTTAGCATGAACAAGAAATGTCTTTATGCATTTATTGTCACATTACATCCACGGTTACTTATTGACCTGAGTACAGAAATGCATCTTTAAGCTACCTTTATATGCGAAATAAACAATACCAATACAAAAGGCATGTATCAAGGCAAACAAAATACGAGCTATAGTCTGAAAATCAAATTTGCCTTTCAGTGACCATTTCTTCTTTTGTCTTCAATAATCTCCTGAAGACAATAATTTAATGATAGGCTAATCTATACCAAGGGAACTAAAAATATATCCTCCATAATCAAATACAAATATGTATTTTCTTCAAAATCCTTCTTCCTCAAGTTCTTTTTTAGTACAAGAGCAGCAAAGAGTAGCAGCAGTCATATTGCATTCTGTGGTTTCATCCGTACTGAAGATTCATTAAAAATAGCTGTGCATGACATGCATCAGTTTTCCCTCGCATCATTTAATTTCCAAAAGTGATGTACGATCAAAAAAAATGTACAGTCGAAGAAAGATAAACTTACCAGGTGTTCTTCCAGATCCCTCATATCTACTTCTTTTTCTTCCATATTCTCCATCATAATCTCTCTCAGAGCGTCCACCTTTGTAATCTCTCTTATATGTTCCACGATCTGAACCACGACTACGCTCTTTGCTATCATCCCTATATCTCTCAGACCTTCCACGGCTCCGATCTTCACTATCATCCCCATCTCTCTCATATCTTCCACTGTGACTAGGTGTCCCCCTCCTAGTCTCATTTCTCAAGTCATCTCGGAAGCTCATTCTGTCACCACGGTTTTCATCCCGGTCATATCTTGAACAGACTTCAGGACGTGTGCTTTCGCTGGAGTGATGCCTACCAATGCTACCACTTGCCTCCGCAACTTGAGTTACAGTGCTTTCTGCATGTCACATATAACAAAACACATTAGTTAGACATGCATGCAAGCCTGATCGGAACATTCTGCAGGTGACACAGACACCCCAAAACATGCTTGAACGTAGGAGAGGAACATGTTTTACGAGTCCAGGTGTAGAAGACAAGAAGCTCATTGCTAACGGCACCAAAAAGAGAAATCTGACCCTCTTAAATTTTGGGAAGATCATACTTAATAAACATCCTAGCAAGCAATAGAAAAGGGTTGCAAAGAGACGGTTCAGGGTCAAGAAAGAAGCCAATAAAAGGACTACCTGGCTGAGAAGCTTCGCTTACACCAGCATCACGATATCTCCTGCTGGGGCGTCTTTGGTCACTTTTATGTACAGTTGTCCCATCTTCATCCATATCACTAACAGTTGACTTCTCCTCTTCATCAAGAGAAGCCGCAACTGATGTAACTCCTCCTCTAGGAACCTTGAACATACCATCAACTTTTGCTGCATTCCGTTTCGCAAGAGCAAGGGCATCTAATCCTGAGCAAATATTCAAGCCACGTTTCAGAACCACAGTACACAGGGCCATGACATGTCTTATTATGAACAATACAAGCATCTAACCTAAAACCAAACACAAAAATATGCAATCTTCACCTTGTTATGAAGACAAAAACCATTATCCACCTAATTGAAGATTCGCTGCCAACAATAACATTTTAATGGTGTAGAAAGCAATTAAATAATCCTGCAGTTGGGCATATGTTAGGAGCCTCTTACTGCCTACTGCTTACATAAGTCTAATATTCTTCCTTCTCTACCACAACGAAGCTACAAAATTCTAGAGTCTGATGGAAGCCTGTCACTGCTGCAGATTAACAAATCGTACAAAGTTTCTTCTCCATTCTTATGCAATTAAAAAATTATAGAAACCAACAATAAGTTGTTAAGGCCAGAGTACAGAGCTTAAGTGAAAACAGCCAGAGATGGAATTGAATATGAAATATTCCGAGAGACAAATGACGAGATTGAAGCCAAGAGGAGCAGCCAAAAAGGCTAAGCGATGTCTTCCTTCAGCTCCTCCCATCCCACCAAATCATAGAACGCAAACTTGAGACCAGTTCAAGACATGACTCAGATCTAGCCACAAAATTCATGATAAGCAACTTCCACATATTACTCCACGAGCAATAACCAGCTACTTCTCATGAATGGAGAATGCCCACCAGAATTAAGTTCCACAATAAAGGAAGGACACTAAACCCCTTGACCCATACACCATTCACAGCCCGAAACAGGAAGAGGAATAAGGAACAAAGTGTGATAAACGGATAACCTTAGACTTAGTGATGTAAACAATCACAACTACTACTACAGTAATTATTGGAATGAATATGTTGGTTTTCAAGGAAGAAAATCCAATGACTCACCGAGACGAGACTTCTCTGGACGTCTATAAACAACACGATCTTTTCCCGTAACATATAATCCTCCACCACTTGATTGTTCTGCTTCCATGGTTACAACTGTGCTGTCAATGTTTATTGGTGCAACATCATGCTTCTGAAAGATAGAATACAAACAATGTCAAAAAGACGGAATATTTTTGGTCACGCCTGAATAATAACTTAAAATTAAAAGCCATCCCAAGAAGGCAAAAAAAACCGCTTCCAGGCATAAGCAGTTTGCTATTTCTTAATACATTTCATTTCCCTAAAATCAATAATGCTTTGCATGGAGGATTTTGCTTCTGCATTCTTATTTTTTATCTCAACCAGTTCACACATCAATATAGACCACTTTGTTGCTCAATCATGCCACCAGAAAAGGCAGACAAAACCACACTTTTGAAACAACCAAGGAGATAATTCATCATATCCCGCCCAAAAAAAAAAAGAATGGTGCTTAGACTTAGGGTAGTTAGCTCGTAATCATTGTCAAAGTTTGACATATGATTTTTCTCACAAGTAATTTTTCTAGGGAAAAAATCACCGCAATCAACTACCCCCCCCCAAGAACATGCAAATGCCCAAAAGCGAGAGGGGGGGGGGGGGGGAGAGACGGCTTGTGTAAATGTGCGTGTGCGTATCTGTTTAATTTTTAAGGCAAAATTGAAGGAATGGTATTAAGACATCCGATCAGAAAAGCAGGGAGAAAAGGCAGCAACAAACTTAACTGCTAATTAAGAGCAAGAAGAGTGGCATATACAAAAACAATTGAGGAGACACCAAAACAATTGAGGAGACCACGAATATTACCTCCATTTTTGGAAAACCACGTATCGTCTCCAACGCAAGTATTTAGCAATATGACTGAAGAAAACTGCAGTCATCAAAGACAGCAGATCAGGAAAAACAGAAATGTTGATGACAACAGAGTAAAGAACATTTACAATGAATAATGGCAAGGCCAATTCTAAGCTCCAATCAAGTAATCCATTGAGCACTGTTTTTGACAATGGCTCACTTGGGGGAGGGGGGGATTGCTTCTATTCACAGTTTCTTCAGTGATAATTCAATCAGATACTATCCAAATCAAAGTTAAAGTACTTCTGGATAGGCCCCGCTGACTCCAACAATGAATACAAGTATAAAGTTAGTTAAAGTTACCAGCATCTAATTCATGGTATTCCAATGCCAGCTAGCAAGGCTTGTTTGCTTAGGTAGACATTACTTCAACTGTCACCAATATGTCGGTCTCCTCAACCAAGCAAAAACAAATATACGCCTCCAAGAGGCAGTGGGGGGTCTAGACTTTTATATTAGGGTTGTCCACCTACGAACATTTGGGCAGTATGCAAAGAACAGTGACAACAAAGAACTCAATTTTCACAACACAATAAAGAATTCAATTTCCCAACAACAAGCCAACAACAAAATGCATTGCCAATGTACCATATTTTGTAGGGGTGAGGGGCATGGATTCAATTCGATTTCACACTAATTCTCGGCACAACAAAGAGCAAGTGCTCAATTTTCATGTTTTTTTGACCAATTTGATGCTTAAGTATCATCGTTGTGACTAAGTAACAAGTAATTTAAGCCCCAAAAAATTTGTTCAAGCAAGTAACCCTAAGAGCATGTACAACGGATGGCTCACGAGCCTATTTTCAACGAGTGAGCGGCTCATTTTCTCACAGTGGTCGGCCGCCGGCTCATAACTCGTGGGGAGGTGCGGGGAAGCTCGGGGCTCACGGCCGCTCACCCTCTCAAATTCCCTTGATTATTTGGATTTCTCCTTTATTTTCTTTCTCAATAAGCCCCAAAATCTTTCTTTTGGGTTTGATTAAGGAAAGCATATGAAAGAAGAAGATGAAGCAGCCGGTGCTGAGATGGGTTTTCTGAAGGAAGAAGATGAAAGAAAACCAGAAGCAAAGGGGGCTGAAGGAAGAAGATGAAGAGGCGGGGGGCGAAATAGGAATCCAAAAAATCAAAATTTGATCCAGTTAATGACAGTAATAAATTTATCCAAAATACACGGCCCAATGTCAACATTTATCACGGAAGGCCACATTTATTTTAGAGAGTAATGGGGGAGAGGGGGTTGTATTTTATTTATAAATTTATCTATAAATTTTCTCTAATTAGTTATTTTATCAAATTATTATGTCCAAATTTGTTTTTAAAAAATAATTAAATCAATTAAACAACCAAATTAAAAAAATCTAAAATAATTAAATATGATTCTGCATGGGGTCCATAGGTATTATTTTATTTGGTGAGGGGAAGTGGTGAGCCTGCTATTGCAAAGGGTGAGGATTGTGGGGCAAAAAATTAGAGAGATGGCTGATGTGGCAGTGGTATGACCCAACTGGTGAGCCAAAAAATGGCTCACCATTGTTTTTCTCTAAGTATAGTACTAGTTGGAACATTTGGGGCCCATGGGATAACGAGACATTACTAAAAAAGTTCAAAATAACAACGGAATTCAGCGACGGAATAAATTAACGACAGATTTGGCGGCGGAAATGGCGACTGAAGAACAATTTTAGAAAAAAGTCAGATTGTGCGACAGATATGGCAACGGATGAAAAGTTCTGTCGCCATAATTGACAGGTGGCGACGGAAATTCTGTCACCAAAATTTTTTTTTCCCCCTGGAGAAATGGGCGACGGAATTTCCGTCGGCCAAAAAAAAAATTTCTTTAAAAAACCAAGATGGCGACGGAATTTCCATCGCCATTCCGTCGCCAGCTCGGTTAAATGAAACTAGAGTTTTCTGGTTTCATTTACAGGTATTCGCGAAGAGAGAGAGAGAGAGTGAGAGCCGAACATAGAACCCACGGCGATGTCGTCCCCCGCCCAGCCCGGCCGTCCCCTGGCCCCCCTGACGCCGGCCGCCACCCCTCCCACCGCCGGTTTTTAGAGCACCTTGAGGTTAGTTTTTTCAACTAAACTACTTATAATTTGTACAAATTTTTGTATTACATTGTTAGAATTGTATGGTTAGTTCATATTTATGTTGAAACGTGGTGTTTGTGTGAGGTTGTTGGTTTAATTTGGTTCAAGTTTGGGATAAATGCGATTTAGGGTTTAGGTTTGGTAGTTTGAAGTTAATGTTTGATATATTGGTGGAATGAAATTGTTTAATTAATAATGTTGTTGAAATGTGCTATTTGTGTGAGGTTATTGCTCTAATTCATTGCAAGAATTTGGTGAATGTGATTTAGGGTTGAGGTTTGGTAGTTTGAAGTTGAAATTTCATATGTTGGTGGAATGAAATGTTTTAATTGACAATGTTGTTGAAATGTGGTGTTCGTATGAGGTTATTATAACACCCCCGACCTCACACGAGTCGTGTTACACGCCACAGACTTTCCCAGGGAAAAGCCTGTTAAGGCAACTTACTTAACCTATTTCAAACATAACATAAAAGAGATTCAATACTTAAAACTTAAACCATTATAACATAATTAGGTCTTGAGTTTACCCCTCGGGTTGGAAATGCTAGGATTTTCTAAATTTTCTGGGGCAAAACGGGCAGGATTTCCCCTGAAAACTGACCGTTTCCCAGGCTAAAAGTCTTACATTACACCCCTGCAATACAAAAGGATACTAAATACCACTAACAGCTCAACGGCTACACGCCGGAGTCCACAACTCTACGGGCCACACGTCGGGAGTACACAGAGCTTCCTATTTTTCATAAACTGTACAAGGAAAATGATCACTTACATAACCTTACAATCACAATCGATATTACATAACGTTATCATAAACATAGCAACACAATCCAAGCAAGTCCACTCAAGTCCACTCTGGGCGCTCCATGCATCGGTCATATACCTATGGATCTGGGAAAAGGGGGAAAAGTAATGGGAATGAGCAACCACCGCTGAGTGAGTAAACCCTCTCTCCCAAAACATACTTAAAATACATATTACCTTACGAAAGCCTTTCGTAATTCATTTTAGTTGAAGAGCTTACACATAATACATCATATTCAAACCATAAACCAAGTGAAGGAATAGTCATACCAAAAGCTTAACTTTAGTAGAAACCGTATTGCTAATAAAGCTACGTAAACCCAGAAACATAGCATAAAAGGGGTTTTACGCTTAAGTTTCACTTACCGAAAACACATACATAGTAACTTATTCACGTAAATGAGAAGATTGGACTCTTAGAGGTACTTTGTTACTGGCATCCCGAGTCGGCCAAACTCGAGCGGCAACATACGCCTATCCGGACAGACATCATACCATGCTGAGACATAATTTTCATACATAGACTTCAGGCGGGAATCAAACCACCATCCCTGAATCTATCATAACATAACATACGTGATACCAGGTGGGAACTAAGCCAGTAAGCCACCATCCTTGGGTCTCATACTTAAGCTTAAAGTTTCTAGAGTAGCTTCTCCACGTATACATACACATAAACATAATCATTCATATACATACGTACTTATTCATATATATGTCTTAGGAAGACATAAACATAGTCATTCATACACATACATACTTATACTTATACAGTTATACTTATTAACTTGTATAAACATAATCATTCATACACATAGATACTTCGTAGACAAACATGCTTATACTTATTCATATATAAGTTTTCTCAACTTAAAACGTGAACACATAATTTTCTTTCAACTTTAGCTTTAGGCAAACTACAAGAAAGGCCTCTTAAAACAGGGTGAGTATCCTAACTCACGATTTAAAACTTCGCAGCTACTAGCGTGCACTTCAAAGCTAGGATTCGCAATGCACAACCCCAGTTGCCCTTTTTAAGATCGTTTCAACGCTTTTAAACGCAAAAGAATGAATTTGATGCAAATCAAGTTTACTAACTCATAAATCGATTTTGCGAATAGTTTAAAAGCTTTTCATAATCGAAATAAATTTGCTAACTTGTAAACTACTTTGTGAAATACGTTTACGAATTCATTTCTAACTTAAAAGTTTTGTAAAAACGTAATTAGTTTGCTAAATCGTAAAATGATTTCGTTTCTAACTTAAAAGCTTTGTAAAAACGTAATTCGTTTGCTAAATCGTAAAACGATACTCGTTTGAAACATAACGTGTTTAGTTAATGCTTAATTCAAACTAAGTTCGAAGCTTAAAAGCTTCTTATAAATGTTATAAGTTTATTAATACATAAATCGACTTCCTTTGAAACTTCAAAGCTTCTTAAAAACGTAATAAGTTTGTTAAGTCGTAAAACGACTTCGTTTTCAATTTAAAAGTTTCATATAAACGTAATACGGCTACTAACTCGCAAAATGACTTCGTTTTAAATTTAAGAAACTTCTTATAGACGTAAAACGTTTGCTAGTTTGTAAAACGACTTCATTTTTGACTTAAAAGTTTTTTAAACACGTAATACGTTTATTAACTTCTAAAACGACCTCACTTTTGACTTAAAAGCTTCTTATAAAGGTAACACGTTTACTAAATCATAAAACGACTCAGTTTTCAACTAAAAGGCTCTTTACAAACATAATAAGGTTGCTTATAAACATAATAAGCTTAATTCATTTGTTTGTCCACACATACAATCGAATACATACAACAACTCCGAATTAGCATTTCGAGCATAAATCACCAAAATTAATTCAAATCGATGCTAAACATATATAACTCATTTCGAATTAACACCTCAAGCATAATTCACCCAAATTGATTTGAATCGAAGCTAAACATGTATAACTCACTTCGAATTAACATCTCTAGCATAATTCACCCAAATTGATTCGAATCGAAGCTAAAGAGATATAATTCACTTCGAATTCACATCTCAAGCATAGATCACCCAAATTGATTCGAATTGAAGCTAAACATATATAACTCATTTCGAATTAATACCTCAAGCATAATTCTCTTAATTTGATTCGAATCGAAGCTAAACATATACAACTCACTTCGAATTAACATCTCTAGCATAATTCACCCAAATTGATTCGAATCGAAGCTAAACATATATAACTCATTTCGAATTAATACCTCAAGCATAATTCTCTTAATTTGATTCGAATCGAAGCTAAACATATACAACTCACTTCGAATTAATACCTCAAGCATAACTCACTTCGAATTAATACCTCAAGCATAACTCTCTTAATTTGATTCGAATCGAAGCTAAACATATACAACTCACTTCGAATTAATACCTCAAGCATAATTCTCTTAATTTGATTCGAATCGAAGCTAAACATATATAATTCACTTCGAATTGACATCTCAGGCATATTTCATAATGATTATGCATAAATACTTCTAACTACCAATCCAATAAACTGATTCATATAATTATTGTTCGAAATCCTTAAAATAGGAGGGATTAAAGGTTTACCCACCTTGAATCCAAGCTATATGCGTGCAACTGGCTGAATTGAAGCTAAATTCGAACTCCACACACTCAGAAAACTTGCTGCCCTTGCGTGAAGTTCGCACACCACCAAACCCGAAACCCTAACTTGAGATTTTTGAAGAATTCAAGCACAATTAGCATGAATTGAAGGGAATTAAAGCAAGGATTCAGTTCATAGAGGTAAGGTTGTTCGACTCTCACCGTGCATGCGCCGAATTCGCCGGGGTTGGCTCGGTTCTGTGCTGAAATGGGCTCGGCCACGCACAGGGGAAGGACGCCGGAGGACGCCGGCACCTGGTGGGCGTCGCCTGGGGTCCGGTCGCACGGCGACGCAGCGAGGAACAGTGAAGAGAAGGCAGGAAGAAGAAGAAGAAGAAGAAAGAGGAGAGAGAGGGATCTCGGGCTTCAGCAGAGGAGGAAGAAGAAGCAGGCGCACGGGGGGGATCGTGGGCAGGGAGAGGAAGAAGAGTCTCACGCGCTAAATGACTAAATTGCCCCTCCCTACTCTCTTTCGTTTATTTTTGGTCCAGGCTGTTGCAGGAATCTGTGTCGCTCGCTTAATTCATGACCCGAATTCTAAACCCAAAATCCTTCATCGACTATTCGTTCCCAAATCTATGTAGGTTCGATTTAATAATATCGAACTACGTTTAAGGTTGACGTCCTAATGATATTCGGGTTGCTAATCGATTTCGTACTCGTTAATAATCATTACTAACGCTTATTAAAAATCATCAAAAGATTTTCAAGACCAACAATAATATTAATAGTAATAAGAATAGCAATGACAATAATATCGTTTTTTTAATAAAATTAGCGCTCACATAAGCACTTAAAAAACAATTTTAGCTCATATCGCTAATAAAATACGGTTTTTAAATAGCAAAAAGGCATTACGAACAACCTAACAGAATATAAAGTACGCGGGCATTACACTTATTTATTTAATTTGGTTTGAGATTTTGCTCAATGCAATTTAGAGATTAGGTTTGGTGATGTGAACTTGAAAGTTGATATGTTGGTGGATTGAGATGCTTTAGTTTATAATTTTGTTCAAAAGTTAATTCGTATGAAGTCGTAACTTATGTTTGTTTAAAGATTTCGCCCGATGCAATGCACACTTAGATTTGATAATTTTAAGTTCAAATTTGATATGTTGGTGGCATAAAGTGGTGAACTATATATATATATATATATATATATATATATATATATATATATATATGAATTATTAGTTTTGTGATATTCGTGGGAATATAAGTATTTTTGTCGAAATTTATAAGTTTTTTTTATACATGTGGTAATTTTAAAGTAGTCATATATAACATATAATTGCGTAATTTATGTAATTATTATAATTTTGATTAAAAATAATTATTACCAAATACCTTATGTGGTTATTGCTATTTGAGCAGAATATGAATGGTCCTTCACATCGTCGGTGAATGTATAACAGATTACTGCCTGATCGTAGTTGTTATACGCAAGAATTTCTAGATGGAGTAAATCAATTCGATCAATTTGCACGTACACAGACAGAGTTTCTGAATGGGGGAAAGTATAGATGTCCTTGTGCAATGCAGAAATAGGGTGTATTTGACACCTGATGAGGTCAAAATGCACCTTATGTATAAGGGTTTTGTACAAGGGTATTGGTTTTTGATAACTCATGGGGAAATAGAACCTCAAGAATGTGGTTCTGGGTATTCAAATAGTAAAATTCCCGAAGTTGGATTTTCAAGTCATGTTAATAAAGACTACTCTAAATCCTACATAGATCGGATTGAGGACATGGTTGATGATGCTATAATAGCAAATAAAAATGTAAGGGAAGAATGGTCAAGCACTTGCCGAAAACCATTTTATAATTTGGTTCAAGCTGTTCAACAACCCTTATATGATGGTTGCTCCACCCAAAGTGAACTATCTGCGGCGGTGAGATTGTTGAATATTAAATCTGATTATAATATGCCTCAAAGTTGTTTCAATGAAGTTGTTCAATTATTAAAAGAGATGTGTCCCCTTAACAACAGCGTGCCTAATAACTACGGGCAAACGGATAAGGTTGCTAAAGATCTCGACAACGACGTGATCCAAATTGATTGTTGGCGGAAAGGTTGCAAGCTATTTTATAAGGAGAACGCAAATTTGGATGCGTGCAAGTTTTTTGGGCATTCAAGATGGAAGATGCAAAGGTCACAACAAAGGAATCATAATCCATTGCCATACTCAATGATGCATTACTTGCCGTTAAAACCTCGACTGCAAAGGTTGTACGCATCAAGAAGTACTGTAGAGCACATGAGATGGCATTATGAACATTGACGTAGGACGGTGTTTTATGTCATCCATCGGATGGTGCAGTATGAAAACATTTCGATACCAAGTATCCTGATTTTACTGCAGACCCTCGAAATGTGAGGCTTGGCTTATGTGCGGATGGATTTAATCCTTACACATTGTTTTCAAAATCATACTCCATTTGGCCGGTGGTCTTTACACCTTATAACCTCCCCCCTGAAATGTGTATGACCACACCGTTTATGTTCTTGACTTGTGTAATCCCGGGGCCCAAAATTCTCAAGAACAAGATAGATGTATATTTACAACCTCTTGTTGATGAGTTGAAAGAGTTGTAGGATGTTCGAGTTGAGACTTATGATATTTCTACGGGGCGTACATTTCAGATGAAGACTGCACTTATGTGGACCATCAACGAATTTCCCGCATATGAAATGTTATCTGGGTGGAGTACTAATGACCAATTGGCATGTCCTGTATGTATGAAACAGGAAAAGGCTTTGAGATTGCGAAATTGAGGTAAATTCTCATGGTTTGACTGTCATCGGTGTTTTTTGCCGAGGAATCATGCGTTCAGAAGAAATAAAAACGCATTTAGGAAAGGCAGAACTGTTACACGGGGTCCTCATCGCCGATTGTTCGGGGAAGAACTTTATGCTGAAGTGGAAGATTACCCAATGGTAACCACAAATTGTGACTTTGTCATACCAGGATTTAAGGAGAATGAGCACAACTGGACGAAGAAGAGCATGTTCTGGGAGTTGTCCTATTGGCAACACCAACTGCTCTGCCATAATTTGGATGCGATGCACATTGAGAAGAACTTATTCGAGAAAATTATCAACGCTGTTATGGATGTTCATGTGAAACAAATGACATTGCCAAATCAAGAATGGATGTTGCAGAAATATGTGACAGACCAAAATTACATTTACATTTAGGCCCAAGTGGTAGGCCGGTTAAACCAAAAGCGAAGTTCGTACTTCCTGTGGATAAACGAAGAGAGTTGTGTGAATGGGTGAATGAGCTTCAAATGCCTGATGGATATTACTCTAATTTGAGGAATACCGTGGACCCCAATGAGGCTAAGTTCAACAACATGAAAAGTCATGATTGTCATGTCTTCATGGAGACTCTTTTACCAATTGCATTTGGTGCGCTCCTAGATGATGTGTTGAAACCTCTTATTGAGATAATCCAGTTATTTAAGAATTTATGCGCAACAACATTGCGGGAGGGTATGGTTGAGGAACTGCATCGCAACATTGTCATCACTTTGTGTAAGTTGGAGACCATTTTCTCTCCTGGCTTTTTCAATGTGATGGAGCACCTGCCAGTACATTTGGCAGAAGAGGCTCAACTAAGCGGTACAGTGCAATACCGATGGATGTATCCATTTGAGAGGTAAATTATACTATAATCGATGAAACCTTCTATGACTTCTTATATGTGGAATCACTTTTAAGTGATTCCAATTGTGAATTTGGTAGGTTCTTTGGACGATTGAAAAAAAAGATAAAGCAGCAAGCGTGTCCTGAAGGTTTAGTCACAGAAGCATACATAGAGGCAGAGAAAACATTATTCGTCTCCTATTACTTCGGCTCTAATGTGCCCTCCATGCGCACTAGGTGCAGGACAAATGATGATGACAATGAACATATTAATCATTTTCCAACTCTGTCCGTGTTTGCACCGCAAAGGATCGCTATTGGTAGGGAAAGATCAAGGTATCTCACAGATGCCGAATATGTTGCTGCCCATCTTCATGTGCTGTTAAATTGTGACGAAGTTAAACCTTATATGGGGTGAGTGGTATTTTCACTTCCAATTGAGTGTATCATTGATAGTGCAAGTATATTAATAGGCTTCATAAAATATTATAGAATTTTCACAGAACAAGTAAGAGCTGCACGTCCTAATGTCGGCGACGTAGATGTCGACACCATCATCGAAACTCATTTCGCAGATTGGTTTAGTGAGGATGTAGGTATTCTAACTCATTTATTCATAATTTGAACATAACAGTTAATTAGGTGCATCATATTAATTAAAACCACATGTTATGTCACCTTAGGTGCATTATATTCAACTATTCGATACCCACAAACATTGCTACCTGAGTCAATTGGCTGTGAAACCAAAGTGGTATGTGTCGACGTGGATGGCATATAGAGTAAATGGATTCAAATTCCACACAAAAGCTCGAAGCATCGGGAAGAGAACATATAATTGTGGTGTTGGTGTTTGTGGCACTAGGGAATGCGATATTGAGAATAATTATTATGGTGTACTGAAGGATATTGTCCAAATTGAGTACGTATGTGAACCACGTAAACAATGTGTGCTCTTCAATTGTGAGTGGTTTGAACCCACATTGAATCGTGGGACACGATCTCATAAACTAAACAGCCTTATTGAGGTCCACCGTACAAGAAGGTACCGAAAGTACGACCCATTTATCTTCCCAAACACCGCATCACAAGTATACTTTACGCCACATGCAGATCGCTCAAGGGATAGGGCCAATTGGCTTGTAGTCATACCAACCAAACCAAGGGCGAGAGTGGATCAGCAATACACTCTACCTACTGCGTACCAACAAACGGACATGACGATTATCGTCGAACATGCGAATGACGTCATCCCTGCATCATTAGTGGATGAAAGTGCACCACTGGAAGAGGTTAATGATGAAATAGGGTTTTCATTCATTCATGGCAATGACGAGATAGATGAGGTAGAGAATGATGAGGATGATGAAGAGGGGGAGTAGGATGACGGTAATGAAACAGATGAAGCTGAACAAAATTTGCATTTGTATGATGACGATGACGATGACATTGATGAGGGTGAGGATGTAGCTAATCCCGCATATGATTGAGTGGTTATGAATTCTTATGTATTTGAGTACTTTGCATGTCAAACAATTGATTGTGACTTTACTTATATTGTATGAATGAGCTTTGCAAAATATGTGTAACCTACGTACCTATTACGATGTATGAGGAAAACGGTTTATATGTGCAATCATTATATATTTGTACTTGGCGTTGTTGTCACCTATTTCGAGTATGGATTCAAGTTCTTGTCGAGCAAAGTCCTCCCCTCGAGGCAGAGGACGAGGGCGTAGGAGCTCTGTTGTAGATCCGACAGCAATGGACATTGATCCATCTTCCCCACAGGTACCTCATATACCAGTTCAGCCATGAGCGACAATGGCTGCTTATATACTACGTATTTCAGGACCACTGTCTCCCCATTTTGGGCTTTCCATCATTAGACCTCATACATTCCCAACCAAAGCACAATGTACGCCCAATTTGCCTACAACATTCCACCAAACCCCCATGATGTTCACACTGTGTAGCCTACTCCCCAACCCACTCACCCTAACACAAACCAGTTCCAAGAGAACATTGAAAGTGGTGAAAATGAAGCGCAATCCAGTCATGGGAGAACTCGAGCTAAGACTTGGATTGAGCCAGATGGTAACGGGTAAGTGTTCATTTGTCATATCTTATGAAGTAGTACATGAATTTTGCATAACAAGTAATGAATTTTATGTGTTATGTTCAATTAGGTTTCTCCCCAATAATGGTGCCGTTAGTAGGATTTCGCTCATATTTGAAAGCAAATTTGACGGAGCTTGGCCTACTTGGAGCAAAGTGCCCAAACCAGTACGAGATTTGTGGTTTGGAGAGTTCAAGGTAACTACAGTGACTTCGTATTAATAGTTTTTGTGAACGTTATATATTACTATTGAATTATTTGATGTGTTTTTTTGTTTTCATGATTGCAAAAATGGTTTACTTGGGATCCGATCCATGAGGACTGTATAAGAAAGAATTTTCAAAACCGAGGCAATGCACGTTTGAGAGACTTCTTTGGCAAAGCAAAGAAGCATAACAAGAAGCCTGTTTGGCTCGGTGATACTCAATAAGAGGGACTCCAACAGCACTGGGCGAATGAATATTACAAGAAATTGCGTAAAACAGCCCAGAAGAACTTACTAAGGACTCCAGAAAGTGGTGGTACATCTCTCCACACCTGTGGCTCGATCCCTATGCATGAGCATAGGCGCTGTCTAGTAAATGAATTAATGTTTGCTACGTATTCGTTTAAATTTAATACTGTATTTTGTGTTGTGCTTGACATCATTCTTTCTAGCACGTACATAGAGGGAACAACTTGAGATGGAGCCTACCATTGTTGAATTATTCAGTCGCACTCACAAATTTCAGAGCAAAGAAGATGCCACTTGGGTTGACAAGAAATCACAACAAACATATGTAAGCAATTAGCTATTCTTAATATTCATTGGTAGTTCAACATGAACTCGTATACCTTATTTTAAGTAATTGTAGTATGCATGATTTCGTGCGCATGTTGCGGTATTGTAGGAATCCTTTGAACGTGATTTTCAAAATGTTATCAACCCTCAAGGGACCGAGGATGACACTTCTCAAGATCCAAACCAGCAATTTCCAAACCCAAATGAGTTGTGGGTGAAGACGTTCAAGAACAAGAATGGTCGTATTTATGGCATTGGTAACAAGATTGTCAACATGAGGGAATCCGGTTAATTCAGTCTCAATCAAAGATTCGGTATAGTTTTCATATTAAAGTTCCAACGACCATGGTTATACATTGAATTTACTTCATTGCAATACTAATGTGTACTTCACTGAAATGTCTGTCAGCAGGTACCGGTTCTACGCCATCGCAACAAGAGTTCAATGACTTAAGAGGTGTAGTAACCAACTTGGGGGGTGAGCTATCTTCACAAGCCGGAAGCTACCAGTTAGCTATGGAGAAATGTAAGCAACTGGAGGAATCTAACAAATTGCTCACCCAAAGCAACCAACAACTGAGCCAACAAATGATGAGCATCGATTAGCGCATCCAAACTTTCTTTCAAATGCAACAGGCGTCTGGCTCGGGATCTCAGCCACCATTTACTCATCACTCGCAACATAATGAGGAAGATGGTGAGGCAGAGGAAAAGGAAGACTTTGGTGATTGAGTTTATTGCAGTTTTCCTTTAGCTGGTGACTCTTTTGCTTGATTTTTCACGAAGTACATCTCTTGCTGCTTACTTCCCCTCCCCTTTCTGCTTATTTCACTCCCCTCCCATTTGGCGCTTGCTTTTCCCTCTTCTGTAAACATATATATAACTTCATTCTCAATTATTAACACTTAACTTTTGGTTTGTTTGGATTTGTGGTTTGTGATATGTACAGACTTTTTTTGGAACTTGTACTTTGTGATATGTAGAGAGTTTGTTTGGAACTTGTGGTTTGTGAATTGAAAACCCTTGGTTGGAAGTGTTGCGTTGGATGTGAAATTCTACCTTTGTGTGGCTTGAAATTGTTGAGAACGCTTCGAATGAAGTCATATTCGAAGCCATTGGATGTTGATTGAGTGCGAAAATCTTGTAAATTTCTTGAAGGGATTTATTTGTATGTACGGATATGATAAAAAACAAGCGATTTTATTTAAAAAAAAGAAACCTAGCGACGAAATGGTGACGGATGAAGGAGGAAAAATTTTTTTGGGCAAGGGGGCGACGGACTGAAGAATCCGTCTCCATCAGCGACGGAAATTCCGTCTCTGATGGCGACAGATGCTCAATTTCGTCGCCCCCCTACCCCGCCAGTTTTTCCCGCCAAAAAAAGTATTTCGCAATTTCTGTCACTGAATCCGTCGCATACATACACATAAACAATGTTTTTTGTCTTTCTCTTTTTGGGGGTTTTTTTTCCCTCGGCAAGAGAATAGAAACAATTCATGAATTAATTAGCCAAACGGCATTTGCAAAGTATATTCAATGTGAACTAACACAAACTCTAATATTATGTCAAAAACTATTTGTTGCGGTTGCATATCATAAATGTTATATGTTTGCCTTTTACTTTTGAATTTCGTGAGAATTGTCGGTATCAATTAACTTTTTATTCAAGTATATTTCCTTAGAAGTTATAAAGCTTGTAAGGCCACCCTATTTGGTCTTTCAAGATGTAACCCAATATCGCCTTTGTTAGTGTTGGGAAATCAATGACGTATCTTAGAGATGCGGAAGCACAGGAATCTGATGCTCGGTAATTGCCCACGTGTTGTTGAACCGGGTTGACGGTGGCTACTAGAGTCACCGTATGATATCACGCTCGAAACTCGAACCCCGTAGATGGATAGGTTGTGATGGAGAAAAGTCAGAGAGATTAAGTCATATGGGGAATGCTTCTTATCATGGTTGTATTACTTCCTGATCAGTTTTTCATATTTTATAATAGCACACAACAAATACAGAATCAGAGAATTAATTATTGAATTAATCTTCTTGTAACCGCCAAATCAATGTCCATTATGTCGTAATAATGTGACCGTTACTTCTCCGGTCAACAGCTCTCCCCCGGTCACATAAACCACAAATCTCATATCTCTCTGCCAAAGAATCTCCTCACGTTTCATACTGGGAATGGAGCGTGCAACCAAAAATATACCAAAAGTGTTATATCAAGTCACCATCTAACTGACATAATACTTTCACTAAATATCAATACCCCGAATCATTCAAATACATCACCAATGGTATACACTGTCTCTTTATACCTGATATGTAAATTGATTATATACTCAATATAATCGCCCGGGCTTGATATGGCGATGAGAAAATGACTCTTCGTTAGACAATTACAATAATCCATCTTAGCATAACTGCTTTTCTAATTTTTCTTGCTACACCGTATACATCTTGGCCCTTGAAAAACACATTAAAGTAGCAACATCATGCTTTGACTTCATATTATAACTCTAAATAAAGGGGTATTGCAAAAGAGAGTCATACAGTGATAACAAAAGGGAACTCACCTATCACTAATCAGATAGGTCGACTTTCAGCACACACAGTATGATAGTGCGTCACGACATAGCTCCCCCTAAATTGGGCATGTCACTCTTCTATGCCATGCGAATCTTAGGCTTGGCTTTACCTAAAAAACCAACATGAGCTGCCAGATCAACATACCCAATGTTAATCCCAACACTCAAGATTCGGCTATAAGGCTTTGATATGAAAACTTATTTCATACTCAATTCCCACGAGTCTCATCTTAGACACACCAAGGCGACTATAGCCATTTTAACTCATATCCTTCCAGTACGAGTAATCAATATTGCACACTTAGTGCCAATATGATTCAGTCTCATTCTGCCCGCTATTCAAGCGCTAGGGCGATTGCCTGTATGAATAGGTCAATCAGAAGCCTGGTGACATTTCAATGTGCCTAACATATAACAATAAATCATGAGCATTTTGCTCACTCACAAAGAAAACATGTCCATCACATAATAAAACACATATAAGCACTAAACCTTATGAATTCGTAGACTCAAGAAATGAGATTTGAATGCATCACTAGGAAAAGGTTTAGTCAAGTGAACATAATCACCTTGTCAGTCTATATATACCTCATGACAATATTTTTTTTCTCTATGGTAACAAGACGCACAATCTGCCTCCAGAGTTGAGGTTGATGTGCAGTTTCGCTTTTTACTACACCATGACATGACTCTTGCACGAAAAGTGAAGACATGTCCTGAGGTTGCTCTAGACTCATCCGGGTCACCACCCCAGTCAACCTTTAAGTATCTTGTTAACTTAAGGTCCTTCAATGATAGCATAAGACTAAGTCAGCAGTACTTCAAAGGTAGCGCTTGACTCTCTTGATGGCTTGCCACTTAGCAAAAACCGAGTTACTTTGATAATGACGTATCAAATCAACCACTAAGCAAATGTCAAGTTGTGTACATAACATGACTTACATTTAGCTTCGTACGACACTAGCGCAAGGGACATTGTCCATTTCATCATCTCTTTTAGGCCGCCTAACAAGAATCAAGGTTAGAACATTCTCAACTGAATTATCTATGAGTTCGAAATTGTAAATCAAAAATCATTCCAAAACATTTTGATACATGCATCTTGGGACGATTTTGAATTATTTCCTCTATTAGGACAACCACTTTTAAGTAGTTTCGACCAACTCCAGGTTGGTCCCAACCAGCAACATATCATTAGCGCATAGGGTAAAAAAAAACATAATCCCCCATGCTGAGCTTTTGACATACACATGATGGTGTTCTGAAACCATAGATAAGCCAAACTAAATTATGGCTCCATGGAATCTAAACTTTTTTTGCTGGAATATCTGTCGAAATAAGATGGGTCGGAAAGGGGTTCCGAAGGAAATAACAGGTCCATCAGACTGGTTCCCCTGCGGAATTGGGCATCAACAAAAAAATTCGCGAAAAAATTTCAATTTTTTTTTTCCGGATTCCGCCGGAAATTCCGTCGGAACCCGTCGACAATTCCGTCGGAATTTTTAAAATTTATTTAAAAAAAATAAAAAATATAGTACCAAACAACAAAAATATTTTTCAATGTATGTAATACACAATAAATTCTCATCATTGATGTTAAATTGATATTAGTATTAAATTATGCTTCATTAATTAAAAATTATATTTTTTAACAACAAAGTACAAAATTGAGAGTAAATCATCATTCTAACAAACTAACGTCAATGTGACAAGCTAATTATATATTTAATTAACAATAAATTTACACAAATTACACATAAGAAAACCTTATCAAAAAGTCGATGACGAATAACAGCGAGAGGAGGTGATGGCGGCAACAGGCGGTGGGGCGATGGCAAGCAGTGGTGCTCCCTTTCTCTTTATTTTATGAAACAAGCAACGAAAAAATGAAGCGAAGTGTGAATTTTATAAAAGAATGTCCGACGGAATTCCGACCGATTATTCCGTCGGAATATTCAAAAATTTTGAATTTTCCCTTCAATTAATTCGGGCAAAAAATTTGATTTTTTTTCTGACGAAATATTCCGTCGGAAACTTCAAAAAAAAATTGATTTTGAATTTTGAAATTCGTCCGAGATCTGGTCAATATTGACCAGGGATTCCGACGGATAGTCCGTGGAAATTCCGACGGAATCGTCGGATTCCGATGGAATAGTCGGGTTCCGTCGGAATTTTCAGCGGATTTAAAGTCCATTGGAACATCCGCCGCCCTTGTCTGCTTTTTCGGTCTTCCCGTCACCATGTCCGTCGGCCTGTGCGACAGTCTCTTTTTCGGTCGGCATTTCCCACTTGAATAACTAACATTTTTAGCAGTGAATCCACTAAGAATCATAATCGAAACCTAATGCTTGGGAGCACACATATTATCTAGGAGCAACTATGGGAGAACAGTATGATAGCTTTCAATTCCTTGAGTAGATCGTCATTGATGCAATACGACAAAGTATAGCATGTTGATCGATCCGTTCTCGGACCATTTTTGATATGCCTTTATGTTTTCTCGACACTGTTCACTAGCAATACCGTCTTTACCATTCTAGGAGACCTAGAACCTAATGAGTGTTGTTACACTTCACGCTTGTTCAGAAGAAACTGAATCTTCTGACACTTTGTGTCATAGTCAGTGCTATCAAGCTATTAATTGGTAAACGAATTACCAACCACATTTTAATTGTCATATCTAGACGTATATATTTTTTTTAAAAATAATTAGGCATATTTTCAAATAATTAAATTATCAAAAACTCCATTATTCATGCTGTATGATCAAAGATATCGCTATGCTCGCAATCATCACATACAAACATGAATTAAAAGTTTTTGTAATTTAATTATCACATTTTTCCATAAAATAAAATTTATGGAAAACATTACGGTTAAACTAATTAACATTTCAGAAAATCACAAAGATTGTAAACTTTATCATGTAAGCCAAATTTACATTAAGGGATCTCATTACATAAAACGAATTTATATATCTGTTATTATGTCATTTAAAACCTTATCAATGACATATCTACCATAAAATTCAGATTATTATATAAAACATATTTATATAATAAAATGAATCTATATTGCGAAACATATTCAAACAATAACATGTTAGAGAAGAAAATCATTAAAGGCCAAGGAACATTATATAAAACATATTTATATAATTATAGATAACACGAAACTTATTCAAATGTCATTCACAAATTATAAAACACATTCATAATTTCATAAATTTAGATTTCGTGAAACGAATTCATAAAATTACATAATATGAAACGAATTCACATTCATTAACTTGGGCAAAGGAAAAGTGCTAAAACAATTAGCAAATTTATTACAACTCATGTAGTTCATATATATAAAACACATTTATATAACACTACTAATTGGGGATTGACATGAAACATATTCATGTAATCGAATGCAACATAGTTTGTAACATGAAATATATCCAGACATTAATCGCAATTAATTATATAGAACATATCTATATAATATCAAAATTTGCATGAAACAAATTCAAAGTAATATTCGCAAATTATATAAAACGTGTTTATATAATATTACAAATTTAAATTTCATGAAACAAATTCATAAAATGTTCAAATAGCCTATATATTCAAATAATAGCGTGAAACTTGCTCATGTAAGGCTTAATTAATCATTTTTATTAACTAGAGCAATGACAGAACAATGAATCGATTCACAACTGCTCATTTATTTTGCATAAATTATTAAATCATGAAACATATTCTGGTAAATGAATATTATATAAAACATATTTATATAATATAAGCTATAAAAGATAACTTATGAAACATATTCATTTATAGACCAAGGGGGGTCTTAATATCACATAGATATTTATTGAGTTCGAGTAAACTAAATTTACATCATGCTATTTTCATATATGAAACGAATTCATATAAATCTAATTTATTATTTGCAAGTCACTAGGCATGAAAATTTTCAAGTTGACACATACATTAAACAATATTATGTGACATTAAACATATTAATGGTTTTATAACGAATTCGTGCATTCAGAATTAAAACTAATTCGAAATCTTGATTCAACAAATGAATTAACTCCATGAACCATATCAACTTGTTCATAATTGTAATTCAACTAAAAATCATGCCATGACTAATAATATTGATAAATGTTTTAAAACAAAACCAAAATCATAAAATGAAACTTTGAACAAAAGCTTAATCACTCTCGAGAGCCCCCCTTCCCCTCATCTCATTGAGCGTTTCTCACTCTTTCTCAAAACCCTTGGACTCTTTCTCTCTAAACTATGGGCTACCAGAAAAAAAGGTCCCCTGGAGCTCCTCCTCTACCTCGGCCATGGATGACCCCCTACCTCATCCAACGCCGGCAAGCCACCAGCCTATTCCCACCACCATTGCTTCTACTCTCGGTCATCGGCACCTCCGGTCGAGAACCACCCAAGGGATGAAACCGCCATCCATACACCACCGCTGGTAATCCACAACCTCCGATACAGGCTTCCCCGGCAAGATACAAGATTACCATCATTTAGATCGGCCAAAACCGAGTCTGAAGATACGACCTATGCTACCACGCGCCACTAAGGCGGTGGCGCGTGGGCCTCACGCGCTTTCTGGACGATGGAATCTGAAGTTTTTTTCGTCGGTGACGCGTAGATCAGTGGGTTGACGGGATGAGGAGGAACCGAGGAAGCAGAAAGCCGAATATGACCTGCGTCAGCGGCGCGTGACATACACGCGCCACCCCTCCGGGCTGTTTTATGATGGGTGCATTTCATCTTCATTCTCGTTTCTCCATCTTTCAAAATTTGCCCTTTTTTTGTTTATTATTATCGTTTGTGGGTGAGAAGGAGATTAGTGCACGGGCCACTGAGGCCTGGCCATGGTTGTAGCCGCCGCAGCCACAGTGGCGACGGCCGAGTCTAATGGGAAAAGGTGAGGCAAGTCAGGAGTCATTTGGGTAGCAAAGGCGTTGGGTTGGGTGACTTGGGTCAAAGTGACTTCTATTTGTATGGCCAGTGGCTTGCTTTAGGGGTAGAAATATGGACCCATAGTATTGGAAAGCACATAGTAGCACAAACAATCGAACAAAAATAGCATGCTGTATTAACGCGATCAATCACATAAACATGTTTCTCTTGAATTCAATTCTACATAATCACTCACAGCGATGTGAATAGTCATACTTTCACAAATAACAGCAATATTAAACGAATTAATCACACATCATTGCATGATAGACTCATTCGAGGTCAGAAACCGAGCAACGATGGCTCTGATAACACTGTTGGGAAATCAAGGACATACCTTAGAATGCGGAAGCACAGGAATCTGATGCTCGATAATTGCCCACGTGTTGTTGAACCGGGTTGACGGTGGCTACTAGAGTCACCGTATGATATCACGCTTCAAACCCGAACCCCGTAGATGGATAGGTTGTGACGGACGAGATTAAGTCATATGAGGAATGCTTCTTATCATGGTTGTATTACTTCCTGATTAGTTTTTCCTCTTTTATAATAGCACACGACATATATTGAATAAGAGAATTAATTATTGAATTAATCTTCTTGTAACCGCCAAATCAATGTCCATTATGTCGTAATAATGTGACCGTTACTTCTCCGGTCAACAGTTAGTATATGGGACAATTTTTTATTCACATATATTTCTTTAAAAGTTATAAAACTTGTAGGGGCACACTCTTTGGTCTTTGAAGATGTAACCCAATATCGCATTTATTAGTATATATATAGTACATTGTATAGGAAATTTACCATTACATTAGCTTTCATGATTATTAAAGTCTAAAGATGATCCTCATGATGTCATGAATAGAGTGTGGTCTATAACTTGGTGGGCTCCTATTTCTCAATGAGCTAGGTCACTTTGGTAGTTTGCCCTGCACGGTAGGATCTTCACAAATATGAATCGAGTGATCAAACATCTTCCTCATCGATTCCTTTTGTAAATTTCGTGGCAATGTTGAAGGTAATTCATTGCATAATCTTCGAGACCCGTGCTCCTACTTGCTTTATTAATTGGAGAAATTTGGGGTGTTCAAATATGGTAGTAAGTGGCATCTCCCTCTTAAAATTAAAGATTGGATAACCAATAATCTGACCTTTGTTAGTATTCCTTATGACTTTGATTGGGCATTGAAACTTATTACCATCATTTGAGTGTTATGCTGTTGGAGGGAATGTTCAAGTGTTTGATAAAAGTGAAGCCAAGCCTAGGAATCCAATTGCTTTTTTTTTTCTCTCTATATTGAAGAAGCAAAAAAAGGGCAGTTAAACATAATGAAATTGTTTTTGGTGAAGGAAAAATTCTCTTCTTTGAGAAATTGATCACTTAAATAGTATGGCTACTCCTCAATAAAAATGGAGTTCTAAAGGTGATTATAGCCCCAACTAGTATGGTGAACTCTTTCTTCGAGATGAGTTTCGGAAGATGATATGAAACTTTAAGGATCACTATTGCTGGACCAAGAGCTCAACTGTTTTCCATGAAAAAAGGCCTAACTATGGTTAAAGAATTGGAAAACACCTTTTAGGTACTCATCCACACTATTATCTATAATTGTAGAGTTTAAGCGGATAATCGGATTAGAAGATTAGACAGTAAAGTCAATTAACTATCTGACTCTATGTAGCTCCTTTCCACTTCCCACTCATTCCAACTTCTTTCAACATATCTATCTGAAAATCCTATCCAAAACAACAGGTTCTAAATTACTTGTTAGGAATTATAGCAAACTAATAGCGGCAGCGATAGGATGAAACAGATACCTCTCAATGTGTTATGGAATTCAGGGATTTGAAGTCTGAATAAGTGATTTTAGATCTTAGGCAATGTCTCCTTATATAGGGTTTAGAAATCTAAGGTTTAACTCTTAGAGGAGAACCCTAGCCGACACAAAGATTGCATCCCAATGCGCAAACCTTAGCCGCCAAGAAACCCGCGTCAGAACTGGGAACCCAGCACGGCCGTGCTGGGTGGCACAACCTCCCCGTGCCAAATCCCTACCTCCTTTCGTCGTCGCTTCTTCGATATGACACGCCCGTGTCGTCTGGCACGGTCTCACTATGCCGTTTCTTGGTTTTTGAGCCACGAAACCCAACATTACTAAACTGAAGTGAGGTTAAAATGCAGATGATAGGTCCATAATCCAAATGTATGAAAAGAAGTTAAATAGAACACACAAACGGGCCACACATGGCTGACCCTTGACACTCAAATAGATTTTGATGATAATTTCTTGGACATGATAAACTTAAAGTACACATTTGATCAGTTTAAGAGTATTTTTAATGTTTGGTTCAATTTTTAGGCCCGACCTTGACCCATACTCACCTTTTTGTTTTTCCGTTTTATACATTTGTTTATTTTGTGTTGACCATGATTTTGGGGGGGGGGGGGGGCTAAATAGTTACATTTTACAAAAGCCTTATTAGATTTACTATTTTTGCCTTTGTTTTAGATGTATAATAATGATTTATGAATGTTTCCAATACAATGCAATTTTTTTTATTATTTTTTTTTTGTGGCTGCATATAGTGCCAGATTTGTTGAGCATACTTATGCTCAAAATAGTTACTATCGTGTGCAACGTGCAGCTAGGCGCGAGTTTAGTTTGCTAAAATTGAAGTTCCCAGTATTTATTAGTCCAAAAAAATATACAAAATTTTACCCCAAAAAATTTCAAATTTTCAACAGTCACCCTAAAAATTAATTAGTATTTATAAAACTCTGATCCAAGAATTTGAACATTTGGGCATCGTTACATGATTTTATTTTATTTTTTTATTTTGTTTGGTACTGCCTGCAGGAATAGGATTAGACTGTCAATTGAAAATTTTTCTATGCTTATTCTGTCTATATTCTATGAGTTTATATTTCTCATGCATCCACTGGAGCAAAGGTGCACCTTTTCACACAATAGACCACCGTTGGGCCTGGGCCTGGGCCTGGCCCGGGCGGGGGGGGGGGGGGAGCACATTATCAAAATACACAACAAAATTCAACGTACGACCATAGTGGGGTGTGGCAAGGATGGACTAATTTTGTTACAATAAATTATTTAAAAAATGAATATAAACATGCTTTTTTAATGGGTAAATTTTTACAAACATGTGTACCTGTTTTTTTCGTTGGTAAATTTTAATTTATCAATTTCAATATACTTCAATCAACTTCACTCCCTTTCTCTTACTTTCCTTACCTCGGTAAATGGTTTTGCAATCGTTTCCCCTCCAAACCTTTTCTCAAAACTGTTTTTGTGGGTCTTATGGAATCAACCTCTCTATGGGTAGGAATACCGGTAGAGGTAAGGTTGCCTACAGCTGGATCTCCCCAGACCCCGCGAAAGCGGGACCCACTTTGGGAGTTTGTTGTTGTTGTTGTTGTTGTTTCAATCAACTTCACAAACTTTAATAAAGGAATACCACCTTCAACTCACTTTAACAAACTTTAACCCACAATCTTAACCAAGTTTTACCCGTCACATAAAAAATGTACCAGCTTTAACTCACTTCAATCCACTTCAACTCACTTTAATACCAAAATATAACTTTCAATCCACTTTAACTAACTTTAATCATTTCCTAACCCCTATTTCCCAACGAAAAGAACAAGCCCATAGTAAGGAGAGTTGAACTCTAATATTTATTTTGGAAGTCAATCATTATACCGCTAAGAGCTTGTTCTTTTCGTTGAAGAATAAGGGTTGACAAATAGGTGAAATTGGTTGAAGTAGGTGAAAGTAGGTATTTTTTTTGTTGAAATTGGTATATTTTTTATATGATGCGTCGTTGAAGTTGGTTAAAATAGTGGGTTGAAATTGGTTGAGGTGGGTTGAAATTGGTATTTTTTTATTGAAATTTATAAAGTGGGTTTAAGTTAATTGAAATTTACCAACGATAAAAACAAGACCTAACTACTCTCAAAAGAGTATGTATATGTACCTTTTAGATTTTAGAGTGTATATTTTGGTATTTGGACATTCATCTGTTTGAAGTTAAGCTATTGAAGGCTCATAAGAGGTATAGCTTAATCTGTGTGGTGTTTCTTTACTTGTACCACATAAACTTGAAATGGTGTTTAAAAGAAGTAAGTGTCAAAACAAAAACCAAAAAAAAAAGGCAATTTGTCAATGTATGTAGGCTGTTGTTTGTGAATATATCTATTATATTATCTGGAGGAAAGATGTTGATGTTGAAAAATTAATTATAAACTGTCAAATAGAAATGATCTTTTGATATTGAAAATAAGAATAAATGATTTTTTTTAAAAAAAACAATTTCAAAAATTGGTGTGTTGTATGAGCTAGGGTGCACTATATAACAACGGCTAGAAAGTATGATATGAAAATGACATATTTCAAAATTCTAGACTTGAAGGATGAGAAGTGATGACATTGGAAATCAAGAGACAAACTATATAAGTTTATATTTTATATTTTAATATATAATTGCTTATATGTCATATGAGAGTACGTACACTCAGATGTATGATGGAAGCTTTGTAAGTAAACACATGGGACAAAGGAAGTAGTGGTACCCATACAAGAGAAGACGGCGTAAGTTCTAGAATATTATGGACAAATGTTTTGTAATGTGCACATTTAGGGCCTGTTTTTTCATGGGTAAATTGGAGTAGGTAAAATGGTAAAGTGGGTTGAAATAGATTGACGTAGGTTGAAGTAGATTAATGTCGGTTGAATTTTTTTTACGTGATAAATTGAACTTCATTAAAACAGTGAAAGTGCATTGAGGTAGGTTGAAGCAGGTTGAGGTTGGTATTTTAGAATTTACCAACGAAAAGACCAGGGCCTTAAACAAAGCAAATATTGAATTAATTAACTTATAAGTTGATGTGATAATTTCAAAATCAAGCATTGCTTCATGGTCTCTCTACTTGTACAATAATTTGTAGAGAGTAATGTTACACTGAAACTCTTGCTTTTCATCAAACAAATATTCTACATGGACGTCATAATTTCATTTACACAAGACTATCACCTTGGTTAGCTTCTCTTTTGCTTCATACTTTAGTTATATTCTTTTTTCCAAGTGTAAATGAAGGTTTGTAAGTTGCAAAAGAAATTTAAAGGAGTTGTAAATAATTATAAAGGGTAGTAAATATAAGAAATTATTGTGAAGAGAAAAAAAAGCAATGACAAAAATCTGCAAAGCCCAGGCCCTAAAATATTAATCTCAATTTACTTTAACCTACTTTTACTATTTTAATTAAATTCAATTTATTATATAAAAAATTCAATTCAATTTAATATATTTCAACCTATCTTAATCTGCTTCAATCTAACTCAACTTATTTTATATTTTTACCAACTGTAATTTACCTACGAAGAGAACAAACCTAACAAACCTGTAGAGTGCAAAACAACGAGCCCCTTGTATTGAGAATTGTCATTGCAAGATATCCCTTTCTCACGTATAGCCCCAACAAGCAATCAATGATCATCGATGGGTGAGGAACACATCATGATGTGGACTTGACCACATAATACAAGCCCCATCTGATGTTCACATGACAAACAATTAGTGGCGAAGGGGCCCACTCTGAGCTTGTACCAGCTCAAAGTCTACAAATCTTAGTCAGCAATGACCACTCCATGTCCTTCCAAACAAAAATAAATTAAAATTTTCTTTTTTTCCTCCTCTCTTATTCCTTTTTGGGGGGCGCGGGGGGGGGGGGGTAATAATAAGTTGTAAGGTAATAATTTACAGCTTTTAAAACCTCATTGTAACTCTAATAAATTCTTTCAACTTTACATCTTTTTTTATTCATATATATATCTCTTTACAATATTTATTGACTAATATATATTTTTTGCACTTGTTTATGATATGTTTAATTTATGACAAATATTTTATAAAATGTTAGTCATCATTTTTTTCTCATATTTGCTCAATATGTATAATAATTGTATAAAAATAAATTTTTTTTATATAATATCAATATGAAAAATCCCTATATATTTTTACAAAGGTATAAACATATTAGTCCAAAACTATTACAATAAATATAATATTTTTTTCATTAAATGCAACATAATAAACTTTTATATTGAATTGAATTATGTCATTGAGCAAGTATGGAGAACATAAATAAACATATATTTGAAATTACAATGCAACTTTTTCATTCATATTTGAGTTTTAACGTGAATTGTACATGAAAATAATCAAACTGTATGCAACAAAAGTGTGTTAGCTATTTTATCCGTAAGCGGGTCCATTATTTCAAATTGGCTTATATTTTTTCATCTCTGTTTTTTTTTTCCTAACAAAAACAAAAATCCAAAACTATAACCATCTTTATTTTCAAAGTTTTCATATTTCATAAATGCTATCTTAATATTTTGAGGGATTTATTTTTCTAATTGTTTGGTTATGTTATCTTAAAATATTAATTTTAATTTGTCAAATTTAAATAGTATTTAATTTTAAGGGTTCTATTCAACTTTATTAAGAAAACTTGTTATTTGATCTTGAAGGATCTATTTTAATAAAGGGAGTTTTTTTATTTGTTTATGGAGAAGTGACACTAATGTTTAAAAAAGCCTTCAAGTTTAGAATGCATTTCATTCTATAAATTTGTGGTTAAGTAGTTATTGTATTATTACTCAATTTGCTTGTGTAGAGGTTTATTCTCGTAAATTATGTTATTTCACAGTCAATTTTATCCATCATAATTGCGGATAATCAATATTTACTTTGTATCCACAGGTTATGAAACAATTTTTTTAGTAGAGCCATGAAATTAATTTGACAAATATCACTAGCAAATTACATGTAACTTATTTTGATGAAATAACTTATTTCACAAATTATACACTAAAACCAGCAATTATATAAATAGATCTAAAAATTAACACGTACTAAAATATATTACTACCAAAATAGCACGCACTAAGATATATTATTTTTAGCTTATTTTTATGAACAAAATTGAATCAAACTAAATCTTATTTTTACTAAATTGAGTAGAATTGAACTTATTTTTATTAAACTGAACTAAATTAAATTAAACTTATTTTTTATGAACTAAGCTGAAATAGGCTTATATATTATGAAAAAATAACTCCAAGAGAACATGGCTTAAATCTTAATTGGATGGTTGTCATCAACTCTCTCATCTTGGAACTTTCATGATCTCCTAGCTGTTGGACTTCAATTGAGATGCTTAAATTTTGTGTTTGCTATGATGACTTTGATGGGGTTTCTTTAGCTTTTGAGGCTCTTTATAAAGTGGTAAAAGGTGTCAAGAGGAATTTTGCTTGAAAGAGTGAACTTTTTCTTTTTTTTTAAATTAGAGTTGAAGTAATACTATGATTGTAGGCAAGAACAATCATCAACAGTTGAAGTAATGAATTCAATTTCCATAGTTCAGATAATAAAAGCAAAGAGGTCTCAATGGGCTATTTACATTAGTTCAGATACGTTCATACAATCGCCATAGTCACATATATTTTAGTGAAATATCATAAAAATAAAAACTCTTAAAAATGTCAATGATCTTTCAAATCATCTTAAATTTCCTAATTATCTTAAAGAACTTATATTTTATTATGTATTTAAATATTATATGTACAGAGATTCCGTAAAAATAAAACCCTTACTGAGAGATGATGATAGTAGTGGTGGTGGTGTATGTACACAATTTTGAGGATTGTTACTAATAGTTGGAATTCATTTTTACAAGAGTCTATAATAAGTACTTGTGGCCACCTTAATTACTTGTGGCCACCTTACAGGCTCGTACCAGAATTCAAACACAATTCTACTGCCAATTAACATTTGAATAAGCGTCTTTTTTTTTGGTTAGAAAGCATGGGTTGGTGAATGAATAAACTTGGTTAAAATTGTTAGAAATGAATTAAAGTGAGTATTTTTTTATTGAAATTGATTAAAATTAATTAAAAAAAATTAATAATGAATAAAAGCTGATTAAAATAATAAAAAGTAAATACATCACAACAAAAGTCTTCACTCTGAAGAAGCCGTTGGAGAATTGCAAGGAAAAGGGCAAAACGAGGTACAAACAACCAATACTAATAGTAGTGCACTAGACAGTGCCATTATTTAAGAAACGATAGGAAATCATACCAATTATGGCCCACAAAAGGGATAGGAAGGACAATGTCAATTGTGGAACCAATTAACACATATTGAAAACAACCAATTATAAATAACTTTGCCATTGCAACTGCTCTACCAAAAACGCCCAAGTAAGGACTTTTCCAACAAAATCAACCAGCCCTCACTACAATACAACAACAATAACATCTTCGGTGTTGATTTTATTTTTGTAAGATCTGAAAAAAATTAAATATAAATAATTTTATTTCTATAAATATTTATATTTATAAAGAGGTTAATTTTAAAAAATCTACAAATTTTTTTTTTTATAAAACCCTCACTACAATAAGACACAGTAATTTTTAGAAAAACAAAAATAGAAAGTGGTTTAATTTCTCTAGTGATATTTGATTGGATCAAATTAGATTAAAAATATATAAACTTTTTTTTTCCCGATGAGGAAGTTCCACTGTGAAGACAAATTTTACGAACATTGATCTCCAATTAATAAATAGCTTTTTAAAGAATTTTTAGTTTTAAAAAAAAAATTTGAATTAAAATTAACTATTTAACTTATTTAAAAATTAATTTAGACATTTAATAGAAATTTTTTTTGAAATAACTTTTTGAGTTTAAAAATCTAACTTAAAAAAAATTAATTTACAATTTTTTAATAAAAAAATTCTTAATAATTAACTTTTCGCCTCACAACTTTATTCAAAATATCTAATTTTATCAAATAAATTTTCTACAACATACAAGTATTAATTTAGACAGCTAACACTTAACTTTTTTTTGATAAAAGACTGGCCAAGAATTATTCTTCATTCCCAAAGATCAAACAAAAACACAGCCAATTTATGCAAATTCCTCCTCATAATGTGATTTGTCCATTGATAGTTCATACTTTCATAGTAATAACATATTGGCACGCTTGCCATCATAATATAACAAAAAACTCCAAAAAAAAAAGAAAATTACATTAAACTTAAGGGGCAAAACTTCCTTTTTACCCACTTTTTTTTTTTTAATTTAATATCTCCAACAAAACCTAAAATATAGAAAAAGAGCCATTCATAGAGTAATTTCCTTAGATCCAAAATCTAAAACCCATATCAACAATTTGATCACTCTCCCCCTCCTTGCTTGCATAAACCCCTCTCCTGGCCTCTTCTCTTTTTCCTTTTTTTCTTAACATAAATACACAAAATTCAGCATTTTTTTCCTTCTACTCTTTTCCCCACCCCAAAAAACCCTTTTTTACCTTTTTGCCCCTACTCTAGAGATAGAGAGAGAAGGGGATCGGGGGAAGAGATTTCTACGCAGCAGCAACAGTGCCAGTACGGAAAGGGTAGTTTTGGGATTTCCTAGCGGTCGAGGAAGAAGAAGATGAAGAATTAGCAGCTGATTTTGTTTTCTCTTTCTTGGATCTCAAGACCTTCATTTTCCTGCTCTTCTCTTTGGCTTCATCAATCTCAATCTGGTCTTCCCTGCACTCTTCACTGCAAAATGGAGTATCCCCTCTGCAAATTTCAAAAATCCCACATCAGAATCTCCATCAGATCATCAAATCAAAGCCCCAAAATCAAATCAGAACCCAGATCTCCCAAATTACAGATCCAAAACAGGGGAAGGAACAAAACAAACCTGTACATGAAGATGTCGCGATTACCACCAAGCGGCTTCTTGCAGAGGAAACAAGCCTCTAAGAAGTGAGGAGGCTCTTCAAATCTGGCATCAAAAAATCGACCAGATCTAGGCGAAGCAACAGAGGCGGACGAAACAGAAACAGGGGATGAGAGAGAAGACAAATTCCTCAAACTGTTTCTCCTCCTCATCATAATCGGCGCAAGATTACCCGAAAATGGGTGCTGATTTTGATGGGTATTTTGAACGTAATAGTAATTGTTGTTGTTGTTTCCAGAAAATCCAGCCTCCATTTCTGCGACTGAAGCAAGACCATCATCTTCAACAAAACAAGGCCTTCTCATAGAAACTGGGGATTCCATTACTACTGAAATCGAAATGGAATTCTCCGTATGAAATTTCTCCCTCTTTTTTGCGAGAAGCTGAGAGAGAGCGGGGGGGTTAACGAAGGGAGGTGAGACTGGGGAGGAAGGAAGCGGAGGAGGAGGTTATAAAGAGGGGTTGGTGGAACCGTGAAAGCAAACAGAGTTTGAGGAGGAGGAGGAGGAGGAGAGAGAAAGCTGAACAAAACAAACCACGGGCGGACTTCTGGAATCCCGTGCATGTGAATTCATTCGAGGGAGGCGATTTGACGGATTTGCCCTTAGTGAGTTCGTCAAATTTCGGGTTAGTTTTGCTGGATGTGTAGTTGTTGTATGAGATATTGTCATGGAGGATGTTTTGGTAAAATTTTGGGAGCCGAGTCTTCCAGTTCTCTGTCAGTTTTCTAGATTAGTAGGCCCCACTGGCTCCACTAAAAAACTTTTCTTTTTTTTTTTGCTTGAGGGAACGTTTTGGGCATGGCGGAGAAAATGACTTCCCTGCACTCGCCCTTGGACTCGCGTGCGGTTCAACACTCTTTAAATGCTAAATTAATTTATTTGAACTACATTAAATTGATTTTGTTGAAATAAATTTATCTCAGCCTTCTTTTTTGGACTAAATAGAACTCATCCACTGTTCTTTTCGGTGGAAAATAAGGGATATAGAATGGGTGAATGTGGAAAAAGGAGGAAGGATTGAGTGTGTGTGTTATTTTTTTTAAGCGTGGGAAAAAGCGAGTGAGTGTGGGCGAAAGTTGAATGCAATTGAATAAGGTTAAAGTATTGGTTATTAATAACTTTTTGTTTCATAATATAATAATTTTACTATAATAGTAATTAATGAGATTAAATTTTTTAAAATTTTGTTTATTATTTTTTTTTCTTTTTTTTCTTTTTAATTTTTTTATTTTTATATTTTTAAAATTTTTTTATTTATATTTTTAATTTTTTTAAATTTTTGAATTTTCATTTTAATTTTTTTCTTAAATTTTTAAAATTTTTTAAGTATTAATTTTTTAATTTTTTTGTATTTATTTTCTTTTTTTCTTTTATTTTTTTATTTTTATTTATTTTTATTTTTTTAAAATTTTTTGTTAGTTGTTTTTCTGGAATAAAAAAATAAATAATAAATAAATACAAAAAATAAAAAATAAATACAAAAAATAAAAAAATTTTAAATTTTAAAAATAAAAAATAAAAAGTAAAAATGAATGCAAAAAATTTAAAATTTAAAATTTAAAAACATAAAAAATAAAAAATAAAAATAAAAATAAATACAACAAATAAAAAAATAAAAAATAAAAATAACATCTGAAAAATTAGAAACTTAAAAATAATGAAAAATTGAAAAAAGAATGAAAATCAACAAAAATAAAACTATTTCATAACATCCGAAAAATTAAAACTGCTCATAATTGCTATCAGATTATTCGTCCACACAATTACGTAAATTATAAAAAAATTTAGAATATGAGAAATGGTTGTTTTATGTATGTGTGGGAATGAGTAAGTGAGTGTGGGAAGGAGTGGTATTTTTTTTTATGTGGGATGAGGGGAAAATAGTAGGTGAGTATGGATTGGGCTAATTTTCCAACGAAAAGAACAGGGCCTCAACCTATTAAAATTGGGCCAAACCTATTTTTCTTGACTAAAAAATATAGGTCAAAGAGAGCATAACTTTAATTACATGTATTTTTCTGCAAATATATTGACTCTTCAGGTCTGTTTTTTTCGTGGATAAATTGCGGTGGGTAAAATGACGTAGTAGGTTGAAATGAGTTATTTTTTTGTGTGTGATAAATTGAACTTAGTTAAAATAGTAAAAGTGACCAAAGAAGAGCTTGGAAGAGGTGATAACAGAAGATTTGAGAGTTGTCGGTTTGACGGATGATCTAGTTCAAGATAGGAAGTTGTGGCGAGATGGGATTAAAATCTTAGATCGCTGAGAGTCGACCCCGTAGTTATCTTTTGGTCGCAGTGGCATAGTGCTGGTAGAGGTTTGCTGTGTTTATACGTAGGTGGTACTGTGTTCTGAGAAGTGTTTCCGTTTGCTCATTGTTGGTGGTTCATGTATGTTACCTTCGTCCGATTTATTGTCATTTTATTTCATAACTTCAACAACTGATCTTTTATCTCAGTCATCCCTTACTATGGAATTTTTTTCCTTCAAAATGTTTTCCCACTAAGTGTTTTCATAAAATTTTTCTTTTGAAAATATTTCTACAAAACCTTTTTTTGTTGGTCTTTTAGAATTAGCATCTCTACGGGTAGGAATGTCGATAGAGATAAGGTTGCTATAGCTGGATCTCCCAGACCTCGCGAGAACGGAACCCACACTGAAAGTTGTTGTTGTTGTTAAAATAGTAAAAGTGGGTTGAAGTATGTTGAAATGAATTGAAGTAAATTTAAATAAATTGAAGTAAATTGAGATTAATGTTTTGAAATTTATCCGCCAAAAAAACAAGCACTTCATCATAGTAAAACAAAATATTTTATTTTTATAGAGTAGTAAGTCATCAAATGTTTCGTCTGTTTTAAATACTTGTTCATCTATTTCGTATTGAAGTCTCAAAAGAAAGTTGGTAACATTGTTTTGTGTTAATTTTTTCTATAAAATTAATATATACAATGCATACAGTGACATTCGTTAAGCATTAATTGCGCATGACACGTCTAAGCTAGTCATCTTTGTTTAATTCAGAGTGCTTAAATCTAGTGTTTGAATATACCTTCGTTTTTTCCTCACCGTCTTATTGAGGGTAGAGTTAGAAAATCTTAATTCGGCATAATAATATGATTTAAATTTAATTTAAAATTATTAAAAGGAATATGGATTTGAACAAATCGAACTGATTATGATTTGAAGATGACATAATTTAACTCTTTATTTTGAAAATATATTATATTTTACTTTTAAACAAATCTATATTATTTCTAACATTAACATAAAATTCATTTATTTTATTAAATTAATCAATTTATTTTATTAAATTAATCAATTTAAACTGACTCATTACTCAACTTAATTAAAAGGAGACAAGGAGTGCTAGTTGTCAACTACCGAAGTCAATCCTACTCCATTAAGGAAAAGAGAAAAAAAAAAAGGTAAAGTAACAAAATTTTACCTTTCACATCATAAGACGCGTAGAATTCAGACTCTAAAAAGCCGACGTAACTAAGAAAACCTAACCAAACCACCGGCCTTCGAACTTCCCACTCACTCGACCGTACGTGTAACTCTGACAAAAGCCAAACACTTTTTTAATTACTAATTAATTAATTTTTTCACCATTAATTTACTTATTTAGATTTTTATAAAAAAACAAAACTCCGGTTCACGTTGCTTTCTCTTTTTCTCATGTATTTTGGTTTTTACTGAGCACAATACAAAATAGGTGACGTCATTCACTCCTACCTTGTCGTTTTCTTCCTTTTCTCTCTCCTAGGGAAATATGCATCCAACTTGCGTAGGGGCCCGCCTCAATAAACCTCCCCGTCTCATCCGTCCCTTCCAGGGCCCCACTCCTTCTCATCATGACGTGGGCCTGATAATGATTTGGCTTTTTTTTTTACTAATAATAATTCCCCCAAAAAAGGTGCAACTTACTCAATTTAATATGACACAACAATTCTCCCAAAAAAAGGCTAATCGTTTATTCAGTTTTTTGTTTTAACCCTGTGTTAACTAAACTATGGTTAGTCACAAAGGGCCAAAGGGGTACTTCATGCTGGTCATGCAAAGCAAGTCATTTTGCTCAAAAGCTTCAAATATGATTATTAAGGCCCTGTTTTTTCATTTATAAATTCTAATTTATCAATTTCAACCACTTCAACAATTTATTTTATAAATTTTAATAAAAAAATATTTATTTTAATCAACTTCTACCCATCATATTAAAAATTATACTAACTTTAACCAACTTTATCCTAGTTTAATCTACTTTAACTATTTAAAAAAAAAAACTCAGTCTAACTCACTTCAACCAACTTCACCCATTTTTTAATCTTCATTTCCCAACGAAAAAAATAGGCCTTGATATTCAGCAATTTTGCTTTTACGAGAACTTTTATGTTTGTTATGCATTAAATCCTTATCTTTTTAAAAATGTGCAAAGGTTTATATATAGTGTCCATTGATATGGAGAAAAATTATGATAGAACGCATAAGGAGGTATTATGGAAGTGTATGGAGTAAAAAGGCATGTTGATAACTTGTATTAAAGTTATTAAAGATACGTACGAGGGGGTATGAATAAGAGTTAAGACTATATGGGGGGTAATAGATGACTTCCCTATAAAGGCTAGACTTCACTAGGGATCGGCGCTAAACCCTATTCTTTTTACTTTGGTTATTAAATGCACTCGCTTGGAGGATTCAAGCTGAGATATCTTGATGCAAACTATATACCTGAAATGTCGATTTAGTGAGGGGGGAGGAGGTATTGAAGACGAAGTGACCATAAGATGTGTGGCTATGTCAAGGGTTGAGAAATTAGCTAGTTAGACGTGATCGTTTAAGAGAGATGGGATATTGATGATAACATTAGCCACCGAATAAAGGCATGATGGCAAAAATCCAAGCATGATTCTGGAGTGCTGTGCGATAAGAGAATTTGTCTAGGACTAAAAGTGAGGAGTTATTGTAAGATTGTTAGATCAGTATTGTTGTATGACGCAAACTGTTGACTTATTAAGAAGTCTCGGATGTACGGAATGGGGGTCTCAGAGACGATGATGATTCATTGGATATATGGGCACACGATGTTGGATAGGAATAGAAATTTAGTAATTATGGACTAAATAGGAGTGACACTCAGATAATAAGACGAACGAAACTAGATTGAGATATTTTGGGTATATAAGGAGAAAAAACATGGATGCACCAGTAAGACATGAAGTTGTGAAAATCTAAGATCGTAATATCTTATTGTAGGTAAAGCGTGGGTTGTCCTTTTTTGTGGTTCAGAGGGCACCCAAAAATTGCTGGTGCTTGGATTTAGCTTTCTGATAGTGCATATTGGTGTTATAGACTCGTTGTTATTTGTGGTGTTTTTGTCATTTTGTGTGTGTTTGTATTGGTTATTATGCAACTTCTTGTTATTTGTGGTGCAATGCTTTTAGTTCTATCATCGATTTATATTTGCATTTTATTTTGTCAAAAATATTTTCAACCATCAAATATCAAATATTTTCACAAATTTTTGTTTTTGGTTGTGAATTGACGGTTTTTTTATAGATAGTGATACCTACAAAGGTATTGTTCATATATGGATCGTCCAAAATTCATACAAGCAAAACTCATATTAATAAATGATTGTTATTGACCATTTTTTCTTTAAGAATATATCAAACTGTCTTCAATTAGAGTACTTAATTAAATCAAGTAGAATGTACCATTTGTACACCCCAACAAAGCAAAGTAAACAACCCCTTGTTAATTTATTTAGACATAGCCACTAGTTCAATGTAAAAACTAAACAAACAAGGAAAAGTAATTAGGGAAAAAAAAAAGGAAAGAGAAAGAGAAGAAATATAATAACAACAAATTAGAAAAATGAAAAGTGTGGGGCCAAGTGTCTTGACTCTTGTGGGCGCTAGTTCCGAGGTGTTTGTACCATCACCAACAGCCCCTGCCCTGGAATCTAGGGCAGGTCGCCTACTGCCCGTTCCCTCTGTGCTTCCTCCTTTTCATTGGCCACTCACCATGACACGTGTACGGTGGTCCCTGCACCACCGGAGTACAGGATCCCATTCTAAAACGCCGCGTTGTACACTCACAGATGTGACTGACAGAATCATAAATCCTACGGTACCTTAACAAGGAAACCAAACGTCGCCGGAGATCTGATCCCCTGAGACGCAGGCGCACCCTCCACGGTTAATCTCAACCGCTTATTTCCAATCATTGAAAATGAGAGGAAGGGAGAAAATTCGGGGCAGTGATGATTTTTTTATTTTTTATTTTATAAGGGACAACTGGAAAGGGTGGGGAAAACGGGCAACTCTTTATTTTTATTTTTATTTTTACGTGTTGGAATTATTTTGTTTGTTAAAGTGGGCAACAAAAGAAAGCCATTTATGGTGCGGTTGCATTCTCTAACTTTAAATCGCTTTCATTAAGCATTGTACTAATGACTCTTTAGTGGAGGTTTAATCTAAAATTTGGTGATTTTTATGGTTGCATTGAAAACTTGTTATGACAAATACTATTTTTAATTTATTTTCACTGAAATATATTAAATTTATTTTTTGTTTCATTAAAATTATTTTTGAATTGTAAATTTATTTTTATTTAAATGCATTGAATTGGTTGAATTAAGTTTATTTTTTCTAGAGTAAACTGATTTTTTCTTACAAAAATAAGTTGAAGAGAATAGGAACTTAATGATGTGTATAGCTATTGTGTCGGGTAGAATTTAAGAGAAAAATACAAGATTGATCCCATATAAAATGAAGTGTAAGAAATACAAAAAAGGTTATTATTTTTTAAAATTTATTTATGAACTTTTACTTCTTTTGTTGTGGAAAATAGTCCATCTTTTCTTCTGTAAAAATCTTAAATAAATTCTTTTTTAATTATTACTAGTGTTAAATATCACCATTTTTAAAATTCTTTTTTAATCCCCCCCCCCCTTTTCTTTTCATTTGGTGGAGGGGAGAGGGGGAGATAGCGCCAAGTGTTGGTTGCTTGTTATTTTCCTGCTGGCCAGCTAGTGAGCATTATAACTTATTAAATGAACATATAATGGTCATATGAATTGAATCATGCATGCAACTTAATAAATCTAAATATTTATGAGTTATGACATAATGGAAGCTAGGGTTTGGCGTGAGGTTTACTTTTTGCCCATAAATACTTATGCAATAATTTAATTAGGGCGTTTATATTACGACAACACGTTGAAAAGGATGCAACTAAAAATAATGTACACCCAATTAACATGAATCGACCCAGTTTACAAGGAATATATATGCGACTTTTTTAATAGGTATGTTGTTTTCTTTACAATTTATATAACACGCTCAGATTTGTAGGTTCAGATTGAGCATTTAAGAATATGGTGTTGAGCATTCAAGTTCATTGTATTGAGCATTCAGATTGATTGTGTAGAAGATTTAGGAGGTTTAATTTCACATCATTGTTTTCGACTGTTCTCTCAAACCCTTGTTAATTTAATTCGGCTATGATAATTACTTCATTAAGTCTTAGTTTTCGCTCGTATATATATGTACCCATTTTCTATCAAGTGCACGTCATTTTCTGCCCTGTTTTTCTTACATAAAATGTCTCGAGTCTATAGAGATGGAACTATAATATAAGCAGTGTGTTTTCACCCTCTAGCACGTTGAGGAGTGAAGACCTATTTATAAAAGTGAGATTTTTTTATAGACACTTATTGAAATTTGAAATGACTCGAATAGCTCATCTCATAATGTTTCTTTTACTTTACAGGATATTCTGGTTGAAAGTTTTTTTGGGGTGAATTTGCAAGTGGAAGCCCTTTTTTTATGGCTTTTTTTAAAAAAAAATAATTCTGTTGAACATGCTAAATTTAGCATTAGTCTTATCACAATTCGCACGCCCTAAAATTGGCTAATCACTTAAGAGAAATGGCTAATCAATGCATGTCAAGGTAGTGGTATGCTGCTAGCGGAGTTAGTGGGCTGGTTTGACCTGCCCATAACAACATTTCCATGCATTTACAATTTTTAGGAAAATCTCAATCTACATATTTTTTTCATTTATTTTTAGTCCGTAAGAAAGATTTAGAATTTTTCAATCCATCTCAATCTTTTTCAATTTTATCTATAAAAAAAAATATTTATTTTCATTCTTCCCAACTCTGACCAGATCGTCACAATCCTACCCTTTTCTCACCTTTATTGCTAACGGCAAGAATAAGTTGATAGCTTTTTTTCCTAATGAAATTTTTATGTTGCAAATTTAGTCATTATTCACTCGTATCCTCTGCCCCCACGTGTAAGATATAGTAAAGATTGATTCAGCCGACTCTTTTTTATTGGTGGGAGGATCGATAATTCAAACTCAAGTCCGTAGGTTTAATAATAATAATGATAATGATGATGATGATGATGATGATAATAGTAGTAGTAATAATAATAACAACATCAACGTTTTGGAGATGGCAATGCAAATGATGACGGATAATCTGCATTTGAAATTTATCATATTCAGCGACGTACATAGCAATGGAATGTCCATTCCGTTGCCATTATTTGACCTGATGACAGAAATTCCGACGCTAGCTACGGTAATTTTTTTTGTTAATTGGTATAGTGACGGAAATTTTTTGGAGATGGCGATGGAAATTCTGTTGTCATTCTATTGTTGGGTGGCTTAAATGAAACCATATTTGATTTTGGTTTCATTTCATCTTCGCCTTTTGAAGAGAGAGAAAGTGAGAGACCCAAAGCACACTCCACCCCCGAAACCACCGCCCACTACCTACCGCCGCTGTTCCATGCCGCTTGTCGCCGTTGTCGTTTTCCGTCCAAACCGCCGCCTTCAAGTGTTTTTTCTCACTTCTTGTATAGTTTAATTTCTTAAAATTTTTTGCTTTACATTGCTAAAATTTAATAATTAGTTCATATTTTTGTTGAACTATGAAATTTGTGTGACGTTATTACTCCAATTTGGTTCAAAATATTGCTCAACATAATTTAGGGTTTAGAATTGAGAATTTTAATCAATATATGATATGTTGGTGGAAGGAAACGCTCAGGTTAGCATGAATTATTAGTTTTGTGCAATTCGTAACAATAGAATTATGTTTGTAGAAGTTTATAAGTAAATGTGTAAAAATAATACATTTTATAAGTCAACTGTGAAACTAGGGGGAGTTATAATGAGTAGTTTATATAAATTGGCATGCTTTGAAAGAAATAATTGTTAACAGAGGATGATGTATTTGGATGAGATTGTTGGCATAAAATTGATGTTCTAATATGGACTGTATGATAAAGTGAAATTAGTAAAGCATGAATATTTAAGAAGTTTCTTATATGTATGTTATATGTTTACATATTCAATTATATAAGTTATATAATGCATGTTTCTTATATAGGTTATATACACACACACACACATGTATATATATATATATATATATATAT
>JACYFF010031956.1:4020594-4047973 GCA_017589665.1 Selenicereus undatus | reverse complement strand
ATCACCAACCTGTTTGGAGACCTGTTTTGTGCAACACTCAAGTATGTACATTATGTTGTCATTTATGTTTGTTATCATCAAAACTCCTTACATATTATAAGGAAGGGTTCAACAAATTCCCCCTTTTTGATGATGACAAACTAAATGACCATATTGACCAACCATATTGACCAAGAGAGAGACAATAAAGCCAAGAAAGAGAAATTTGAAAAAGAAAGACGATTTGAGTCTAGATTACTTCCCACGCCTATGGTCATGCATAACTTCCCCCTTTTGGCATCAGCAAAAGTAGGGTACAAACAACCAGTCAAGGTAAGTTACTATCACCACCTGCGATACACTCAAGTATACAGTACACAATGAGACTGACCATCCAAGTCACGCACAAACAACATCCAAACAGAAAACAAGCATAGCCAAGCAATATAGCAAGCCAAACCAAGAATCGGAATCAACCCAGGTTAGTAAAAACAAATGACAAACCAGCAGCAGCGATGTGTAGAAACAGATGAACACAAAAGAGAAATCAGAGCAAAATAAGGAACAGATGCCAGAACAGGGGGATAGGGTGTTTAGGGAGGGAAATTGGATAGTTTGGCTGTCAAAGTGGAGAAGAGAGATAGGATTTCCCCATGGCGCTTCGCATGCAAGGCCCTCTCCTCATCTAGAGCAGTCTTGAGCTCTGCAATCTCAGCCTTCTATCTGGTCAACTCCTGAAGAAGGTCCACTGGCGGTGCGCTGGAGGAAGTCCCAGGGACAGGAGTAAAGGGTGTTTGGGACCCCTGTTCAGGAACGACTGTCCCACCTGGTCCAGACTTGAAGCCACAGCCCAGCAGAGTAGTACTCCCAATCAGGTCAACCATCTGGGCCCCAATCCTTCTCTGCAGTGGCACCCCAAACTGTTCTAGCACTTGGGTGAGGAAAAACCCGTAACCCAAGTCGTGATCTCGGGTGGAGGTGGCAATGCGATGAATGTGCCTGATCATGATAGCAGGGAGATTAATCGGCTCACCCCTAGCCAACAAATCCACGAGGTGCTGATCCATGGCATCGGCCAAGTTTCTTCCTTGGCCACGGGGAATAATGTTTTTTATGACGAACCAAAAGAGAAGTTGATGAATGGGGGTCATATCACCCTTTCGCAATGATTTGGGCCTTGTCAAATCAGACTGTTGGCCCAACCTCCGAGCCATATCAAGCAGCTGAGCCTGATCCAACACTGATTTGTCCTCTCGGACATAATCAGTGCACCCAACAGTTGGGACCCCCAGAATTTCCCCAAGCCTAACCGCATCAAAGCTAATCTGTGTCCCTCCAACCGCCGAAGTCACCATACCCTGGGTGACAGAGCAATTTGCGTAAAATTCTGCTAAATCAGGAGCAGAACATCCCACTTTTGCATTCCCAAACAATTCGAGCCAACCCTGGGCGCGTAGTTTGTCCAAGAACATGTCCAGGCCCTGTTCTTGGAAGTATTCAGCCTTCACTATCTTCCCTTTCACCACACTTCGTTGTAAAAATTTGTTCAGTTTTGAGGCAGGAGTAGGTGATCGCTTGACCTTCTTTGAGTGTGGTTCAGTGGTGTCATCCCTAGCAGGGCCCTGTGTGGATCCCTGTTTGGGGGCTCCCTTCCTTTTGAGGGATGGTTTGGTAGCAGGAGTGTGGTATGAGGACGGAATAGCAGGACTTTTAGGGACACTGGAAGCCTCAGTCATGTCCCAGTCTTCACTGGAGGCAGGTGATTCAGATGAAGTGTCATCCACTTCAATCGGGGTGGAAGACTGTTGGGAGGATCGAGGCCTTGTTTGGAAGGCTGTTCAAGAGGACTGTCTTGTGCGTTTTGTGGGGGTCGGCTTGGTGGGATTTTTGTGGGTTTTTGATTCTGGCAATCGTTTTTCTGGCACAGGGGGAAAGACTGTTTTGTCAGAATCGAAGAATTGAACATTACCAGAATAGGGTAGATCTGTTCGGCCTGCAGGGGTTTTTAGGCGTCTCTTGCGAGAGCGTTGAGGAACAGGAGGTGTGGTCTTAGTGAGAGGGAAAGCCGGCTCACAACCCGCAAAACTAGGATGTTCGGTTTCAGGTTCAGAATCAGGTGCAAGCCCTGTTCGGGGGTCGGTCATGTCAAAATTATCAATCTCAATATCGACCCCATAGACCTTGTCTTCCCACCCAGATCTAACACCCCATCTTGATTCGACCCTTGGTTCGACCCCAAAAGGTCGAAATTCGACCAATTTCCATCCAAAATTGAATGGAATTTCCTCTAATGCAAGCCCCACACTACTCAAATTAATAGATTTGAGGAAGTTGAAACCCGTAACTTTTAAGGGCAAGGGAGGTGAGGGTTCGAATTTCATACCCAAATAGTGGAGGAGCTCGTCGACCGTCGAGGGGAGAGGAGATGGTGTCGCCGGCGTAGACGCCAGGCGGCGGTGCGTCAACAGCAAGGTCTCCGGCAGACGACTGTCGACAAGTGAGAGAGGCAAGCTAGCGAAGTTGGCCATGGCGGTTGGAGAGCCTCTTGGTTTTCGGTTGAGAGGAGAGAGAAAGAGAGGTTGATGATTCTTGGGAGAAAAGGGCTTGATGCAAGAATTAACGCAAGAAGTAAAGAGGAGAGAGGGAGAATCACACTAACCGAGATTCAAGAGGAGTTATAACCGGCCGCCCATCTCCGGAAAGACGTGCCCATGCATAGGAATTGTTGCTCAACATAAATAACTGCTGGATGCATTTGTTTTGACAAACAAGGGTCGTACCTGTTCATGGTGCCTGTTCCTGAAGTGAATTGTTTGGTGTCTTTGGAAAATAAGGGCAGTATCATTTGACTTCAACAAGTGTCAACAAGCAGCTTTTTGACTCATGTGCCAGTTACAGCACTAGAATTGACAATAACCAGAATTTGACTGAATTGACCTGAAACACAACTTTTAACTAAAAACACAATTAGGGTTAGTATCACAAGACCTAGAATGGTTTAATCAACCCTAACTCAAGTCGATTCTTTTCAAACTGCTCTCTATTCAAGGCTTTTGTAAAAATATCTGCAATTTGCTGCTCAGTGGTACAAAAATTCATTGTAATTAATCCTTTTTCAACATTGTCTCTTAAAAAAATGATGTCTTATGTCAATATGTTTAGTTCTTTTATGTTGACATGGGTTTTTGGAAATATTTATAGCACTTGTATTATCACAAAATATAGGAATACACTCTGTGTCAACACAAAAATCTTTTAATTGTTGCCTTATCCACAGCAGCTGGGCACAACATGAAGCGGCTGCTACGTATTCAGCTTCTGCTGTGGACATGGCCACTGAGTGTTGTTTCTTGGTTGCCCAAGACACCAAACAGGGTCCAAGAAAATGAGCCATACCTGATGTACTTTTTCTATCCACCAAGAAGCCTGCATAATCCGCATCAGCATAACCAACAAGGTCAAAATTACAACCCTTAGGATACCATAAGGTTAGATCAGGTGTATGTTTCAAATATCTAAAAATTCGTTTAACAGCCTTTAAATGTGTCTCTTTGGGCTTAGACTGAAAACGAGCACACAACCCAACACTAAATACAATGTCAGGTCTACTGGCCGTTAGGTAAAGAAGTGACCCAATCATCCCTCTGTACGATCTCTCTTCAACTGAGGGACTCCCATCATCCATTACCAACCGGGTTGATGGTGAGATGGGAGTAGCAATTGGCTTGGCCGAATCCATAACAAAACGTTTTAATAATTCCCTGACATATTTTTGTTGATGGATCATGGTGCCGTTTGAAGTTTGCTTGATTTGTAAGCCTAAGAAGAAATTAAGCTCACCCATCATGCTCATTTCAAACTCACTCTTCATCATTTTAGAAAATTCAATGCACAAATCATCATGGGTTGCTCCAAATATAATGTCATCGACATATACTTGGACAATTAATAGATATTCCCCCTTGGATTTTAGAAACAAGGTATTATCTACCTTGCCTCTTCTAAAACCATTTTCTAACAAAAAGGTTGACAAACGTTCATACCAAGCTCTTGGAGCTTGTTTTAAACCATAAAGTGCTTTGTCAAGTTTGAAAACATGGTTAGGAAATTCATTATTTTCAAAACCAGGGGGTTGCATAACATACACCTCTTCTTTTAGGTATCCATTAAGGAAAGCACTTTTGACATCCATTTGGTAAAGCTTTATTTCCATGTGAGCTGCAAAGGCTACTAGGATACGAATGGCTTCAATTCTTGCAACCGGTGCAAATGTCTCTTCATAGTCAATCCCTTCTTCCTGGTTGTAACCTTGCACCACCAATCTGGCCTTGTTCCTGGTGACTGTTCCTGACTCATCAAGCTTGTTTCGGAACACCCACTTGGTGCCAATGATTGTTCTTTCTTCTGGCCTTGGTACAAGGTGCCATACTTTGTTTCTTTCAAATTGATGAAGCTCCTCCTGCATGGCTATGACCCAATCTGAATCTGCAAGAGCTTCATTAACATTCTTTGGCTCAATGTTAGAAAGAAACGCATAAAAAGCACAAAAATTTCTCAATTTAGATCTGGTTTGCACCCCAGTGTTTAGGTCAGTTAATATTTGGTCAAGGGGGTGAGAACTCTGATGTTTCCATGGTCGTGGAGTACGAGGATCCACGGACTCACTTTCTACCCTTGCTTGACCAATCGGTGAAACAGGTTCAGGAACTGTTCTGGAACTTGTTCCTGCACCTGTTTGGAAGCCTGTTGCTGAATCAGTCCTGGGATTTGTTACTGAGTCGGATCTGGACCCTGTTCCTGGAGAGTTAGGCTGGTTCTGTACCAGATGGGGCTCGTCATTTCTTCCCCCTGTTTGGTTCAGACCCTGCCTGTCTTCTCCAGAAACAGCTCCAGGCCCTGACCCGTCCTCAGAATTCTTACCGTCCAGACCCTGTTTGGGCAGCAGATCTTTTTTAGCAAGCCCTAGTTCGAAATCATCTTCATGTGCATTATTCTCAACTAGAGAGTTAGTTTCATCAAAAAGCACATACACACTTTCCTCAACACACAGGGTTCGCTTATTGAAAACTTTGTATGCCTTACTATGTGAGGAATATCCAATGAAGATTGCTTCATCACTTCTTGGATCAAACTTCCCTAAGGCATCCTTCCCATTATTATGCACAAAACATTTACAACCAAATACTCTTAAATGTATAATATTGGGTTTTCTTCCTTTAAAAAGTTCATAGGGAGTTTTATTAAGAATGAGTCTGATCATGCACCTATTTATAATGTAACATGCAGTGTTCAAAGCTTCTGCCCAGAAGTTTCTAGGAAGACCACTAGCAATAAGCATGGTTCTAGTCATGTCTTCTAGAGTTCTATTTTTACGTTCTACCACCCCGTTCTGTTGGGGTGTTCTTGGGGCTGAAAAGTTATGAACAATGCCATGTGCATTACAATAATCAACAAAGCTCGAGTTTTCAAACTCGGTACCATGATCAGATCTTAAACATATGAGTGAATGACCAACTCTCTTTTCAATCCTTTTGAGAAACTTAATGAACAATTCATAAGTTTCATCTTTTGAAGACAAAAATAAAGTCCATGTGAACCGAGAGTAGTCATCAACTATGACAAGCACATATCTCTTCCCTCCTCTACTCCTAGTCCTCATAGGACCACACAAATCAACGTGTAACATTTCAAGAGGTCGAGATGTGCTCACATAGTTTTTTGTTTTAAAGGAATTTCTAACTTGTTTTCCCATGGCACAAGCGTCACATACCTTGCCATCATCATATTTGATGGAAGGTAAGCCGACTACTAGATCTTTAGTCACCAATTTATTTAAGAGAGAAAGGCTCGCACGACCTAGCCTCTTGTGCCACAACATAATGTCATCATTTAACACACTCAAACAAGTTAGATTGTTTTGGGAAAGCGAAGAGATATGCACTTTATAAACATTTTTATCACGCTTCCCCCTTAGCACAACATCTCCTGTGTTCATATTAACAACCAAGCAACGGTTTGAAGAGAAAACTACTAGGTTGTCTTTATCACACAGTTGGGACACACTCAACAAATTATGTTTTAGGCCATCTACAAGATAAACATTATCGATGGAATGGGAGAGAGACTTACCAATCTTACCTATACCGACAATTGTCCCAGACTTGCCGTTTCCAAAAGCCACACTCCCTCCTTCAGAGGCTGTAAGTGAGAGGAAATTTGATCTTTCACCAGTCATATGTCTTGAACACCCACTGTCAATATACCACAACCGTTCGTTTTCTGGGCAGGTCCCCGAGCTGTTTGGTGGGGTGTTCGGTAGCTTGTTCCTGCTCACTTCAGCCTTCAAAATAAATCAAAGGTTAGTTTTGGGGACCCAAATCCATTTGGGCCCCAGTCCTTTTGATATGCCAAGTTGATCCTTTCTAACCCAAATTTGTTTCACATAGATCATGCTTCTTTCCAAGGCACGCTTCCTTAAGGCACACATACTTTGATAATGTCCGGTTTTACCACAATGATAACAAATAATATTTTCAGGCAAGCTCACATATTTTTGGTTTACTGGATATACAGATTTCTTGGGAACAAAACCCAGCCCCTTTTTATTTCGGTTAAAGTGTGTGTTCAGCCAATTTAGAGCCAGTGAGGCCCTGTTCCAGCGCCTGTTTCTGGCCAGGTCAGAATCAGCTTTGTTCACTTTTTCCATGAGATCCTTGTTTTCATTCAAAAGCGCTTCCAGTCTTTCTTTAAGCTTAAAGGACTCAGTTTCCAGTTTGAAGTAAGCAGCACTGAATTCTTCCTCTTTCATGCTTAAAGACTTCTTTAGATCATCTAAATCCTTATTCAAAACAAGATTTTCAATATCGACCACGGACTTGTGATTTTTAAGGGATTCATTTTCTTGCTCAAGTTTCCTTATGTCCCTTTTTAAATCAGCACAAGCATCTTGTAACATGCAATTTTCAGCATTCATGGAGTCATATTCATCTATCAAAGTAAGAAACAACTCCTCGAGTTTTGCCTTAGTGAGAACACTTACCTTCCCTTTTAGCTCGGCTAGGCTATCCAATGCTTCCTCATCCGTGTCTGATTCACCAATTGCCATAAGCGCCACAGCAGCCTCTTCACCTTCAGAAACTTCATCTTCATCAGATGTGTCTCCCCAGGCAGCAAGCATGGCCTTTGAGAGGCGTTTGGCAGAACTGCTTCCAAACCGTCTTCGGCCCTGTTTGCGAGCCTGTTCCTGCTCCTGTTCTTCCTTTAGTAACGGACAATTTTTCACAATGTGGTCGAATTTGCCACACTTAAAGCATCCAGTAAACTGCTCTCTGTCATTATTCTTGGCCTTATTGAAGTTCCTTTTCTTAGAAATTTCTTTGGATTTTTTGAAGAACCTCTTGAACTTGCGAGTTATCATGGCCATCTCCTCATCATCCAAATCTGAGCTATCTTCATCCATCACTTTTAAGACCAGTCCTCGGTCCTTCTTAGCTTCCTCCTTTTGTTGGGAATTTTTTCTAAGCTCATAGGTTTGGAGGTTTCCAATGAGTTCGTCTAGCGAGATGCTTTTCATGTCTTTTGCCTCCTGGATAGCCGTGACTTTGGCTTCCCAGGATTGTGGCAAAAATCTCAATATCTTTCTTACCAACTCCTCCGAGGTGAAGGATTTTCCCAAGGACTTGAGCTCGTTGGTGATGTGCGTAAATCGCGTGTACATCTCCATTACAGTTTCCTTGTCGCCCATTTCAAACAACTCATATTTCTTCATTAGTAATTCAATTCTGGACTGCTTTACTTGGTTTGTCCCTTCATGTGCTATTTGTAAAGCGTCCCATATGTCTTTGGCGGTCTTGCACTCGGAAATACGTACGTATTCATCTGGACCAAGGCCAAAGTATAGGAGCTTTTTAGCCTTGGCATTCTTTTCCATCATCTTAAAATCTGCAGAATTGAATTCTTTGGGTTCTTTGGGAATCATAGTATTCCCATCTTCTGAAGGCTTTGTGGGGACAAGAGCACCATTTTTTATGATTATCCAAAGCTCGTAGTCATCAGCTTGGATGTAGTTTTCCATGCGATTTTTCCACCAACTGTAATGTTGACCATTAAAGTATGGTGGTCGGGTCACAGATTGACTTTCAAGTATTCCTTGAGGTGTGCTCATGATTAGGATCTCTCTTAAGATGTTAATCTTTTGGAAGAGAACCTGCTCTGATACCACTTGTTAGATTTGAGAGCACACAACACAAGAGGGGGGGTGAATTGGGTTGTGACAGATTTTCGGAATTTTCACCAAACAGGCTCAGGAACTGTTTGGAGAGGGTGTTTGGAACTGTATACGAAGCACTGTGCAGCAAGTAATCACTGACAATAAATAGAATCGACACAGTATTTTTCCGTGGAAAACCTCTAGCCCATCTGAGGTAAAAAACCACGACCTACCTTGTAGGATTTTCGCACAATTTCACTATACGGGCTGAAAATCGTTACAAAGTAACCTTGCTGTTACACTTGCAACACACCGTGACTTGTCTTCCCAAGACTTTGTCACCCCACGTCTGAGTCACCCTTGACTCAAACACACTCAATCACTCTCAGAATGAATGAAGAAAAGAAACTCTCACTTGAATTGCTTCTAAGTAAGCTAATGTGAGATACAATATTCCCTATTGTGCCAATTTTGGAAAGCTTGATCTTTTTGCTCACTAGGTTCGGTTTTCTTAAAAAATAGCCACACTTAATTCTGAAAATTTTCTGCTTGAAAAACCGGTATCTGGCTCCTTGTCTACGTTTTGAATAAATAGATAAAATGAATGATTTTAGTGGAGAAAATGGAGGAGAATCTTTAGGCATATTCTCAGCAGCTAACGGCTAGTGGGGCATGACTTTTAGGTCAGCCACAATTTTCTCAGTCAGCTTGCTGCTCCTTTTAACCATTTACTAAAAATAGGGGTTGGTTATTTCAATTTGAAAAACAAGTAAAGAAAATCTAGGTTAGTCAATACCCAAGCTAAAAATAGCTTAGCTGACTAATGGCTAGCTGAAAATCAGTTTTACCAAAACCCCTGAAAAAAATCTGATTCAAAATTTGAAACAGAAATTTGGAAAACGTTTTTACCAGCGCAACACCAAACAGTCTGGATACCCTGTTTGCAGACCTGTTCTAAGATAGTGTTGGGGTCTTTAAAACCTTGACAAAGTGAGTGTTAAATCAAAGATTTCCTAGTTGGCACATTAACAAGAATCTAAGAATAAAAAATCAATACTACCCAAAAGATTCTTGTTGACTCAATTGCAAAGATGTTCCGCTGCTCCAATCACTTGCATCACCCTGTTTGGACACCTTTTCTTGTGCTTTGACTTTTCATTTCATTTGCTGCTCTGAGGACCTGATCACCAACCTGTTTGGAGACCTGTTTTGTGCAACACTCAAGTATGTGCATTATGTTGTCATTTATGTTTGTTATCATCAAAACTCCTTACATATTATAAGGAAGGGTTCAACAAATATTGAGATTGTCCTAAAAGACAATTAACAAAGCCATTTTTTCTCTGTAGTTAAAATTTATGCATTCCCTGCCCTCCGATCAATTACCAATAGCCTACATAAATCAAGATGAAGCCAAAAAAAAATAAAAAATAAAAATCAAATTAAGAGCATCAGATCTTGTTCTTTTTCGAGATAAGGAGTAGCTATAAACTGTAAAAAATATTATAGGAAGATGTGAAGATGCACCTGCAGTTTATCGTTGGCTATCGCAAGAACTATAAAAATTGTAAGACTAATTTATTATAAAATTATATTTGATTACACTTCAAAACATAGAAATTTGGGATCAAATGATATTTGATAACTAACTAAATAATAAGATTCAATGAGATAATTCTTATAATTAATAAGAAGGAAACTCGATTATCCAATCTTTTACTGATCAACATCACTAAATTCCACCATTTAGGTTGTCTTGCAACGGTGTGTGCATTCACAAGAATCAGATGTGTAACATCGAGTGCGAACGAGCCGCTCATAATGCTTTGATTCACATAACTTCTGACAGGCTGCCTTCGAGCACAAGCCTACGTCTGGCAGTTCAAACACCTCTTTGCACGTCTCAGCTTGCTCTTCAATACCTGTTCGTGTATTTTTCATCGGGGAAATAAATGAATAATCAATAATTAAATACATAAAAGAACATTTGATATAATTTCAACATTTTCTTGGAGTTCAAAATTTATTATCGAACAAGTATGCTGAAATTATTTGATACAGACCCATGGAGAAGGACACCAAGAGAAGAAGGAATAAGGTGATGCCAAAAACCTTTGTCATTTCTGCTTTGGATGGTGAGATCGGAATTTTATTTGTTATGAAAATGTGTATGTTTTGGAACATAGGAAGGAATTAATATATATATACATATATATATATATATATATATATATATATATTTATATTAATACGTATTTATGTATGTATCGATGGTTTTATTAATCCGTTTTAAGGGAAGGATCGGAGGATCTAATTGGTTAAGGATATTATGGTTCTAATATTATTTCTTAACTTATATTTTTTTTGATCAAATTTATTCACTTTTATTATATACTAGCTAATCTTTACGTATTGTGTATACAATCTTTATTGATTAGTTATCTATAATTAATTGGATCTTAATTGCTTTTTTTTCCTTTAGGACATATTTCATTAGAGCCTAGAGATACTTTAATTGATTTAGTTATGTAAAATTAGATTTTAATTGCTATTGTCCTCTTTATTTATCTAATGTTAGAGCCTAGAGAGATTGTTTTTAAATTGTAAGTAGTTGCATGGTTAAGAAAAATTAAATCATAAAATAAGAGTTTTTTTTTAAGAAATTGAACGGATTAGGTCTTATACATACGTGAGGAGGATGTGTTGAATCGCTTTATTATGTTATGGACAACGTCCTACTCACGATGGCTTAGTTGAATTGGCATAAGCCTCCTTTGCGGGCTCCATAGCAAGAAATAATACGGTTTGCTAAAGAGAGTCCTTTGCATAAATTGAAATGATATCCATAATTTAATCCCATAAATTATATTGTTTCTAAAATCTATAATTTGAGACATTAGTAATGATTTTATTCTATGCTATGAAGAGTAGAAAATAAAATAAGAGTTGACTATAGAGTATAAACTATATGAAAGATCTAAGTATCTTCAGTTGTTACACATCTAGGGCCCTTAATACAAATAAACGTCTCACGAGTTCTATATAGATTACTTCTCCACAAAGAAAGCTTCGAAAAATTCTAAACCATATATATATATATATATATATATATATATATATATATATATAAAGTACGTGTTGTTAACGTTTTAATTTTAATTCATCAAACAACAATTGATAACAACTATCTTAATTTACTTTTGACTGGGATTGGTAGAAGATAACAGTTATAGTGCTTATGATATGAAAATTAACTTCATTCATTTAAAAGGGACAAACAGTTCTTTCGATTATTAGTTGGGAAAATCCCATAAAAATACCACTAGATATCAAATAAAAAAACCGTTAAAAGCCTAAAAGGCAAAATTACAGCTATTGATGAAAGGACGAAGAGTTCCAAACAAAAAACCGTTAAAAGCATAAACCGTTAAAAGCATAAAAGGCAAAATTACAACTACTAATGAAAAGACGAAGAGTTCTAAACACTAAACAGCAAAATAGGCAATAAGTGATTACTAATCTGCCACTCTAATAAGCTAAACTTAATCGTCACATGAGCTCAATGAACCCTTGAAAAGATCATCAAGGCTGTTCGTCCATTTTCTCCCTCAAACTTCTCATAATCCTTCTGATAGCTGGAGTCTCATCCCCTATGATACAAACACCCAGCTGTCTGCCTACCTCTAAGCTTTCTCAAGCAACTTCCGTAGGGGTAGGTAAGTCCTGCTTGACAGACTCTTGTATCTGTTCTTTAGTGTTATAAATCTTTTCAGTAGTGGACGAGATAGGTTGCCTACGGCTAATGAAATTTGTAGGACAAATAGTTTTATGAAAATTCACTTTCGGTTTCTTTTTGTCAAATACTGAGAAATTGGAAATGAATTTTGTGAATATCATTCGTCCAACTCTAGCCAAATACACCCTTGGATTTCATATGAAACCAAACATATGGTCCGATCACATCTCCCTCCGCTTTCCCCCCCCCCTCTCTCTAAATAGGGTAGATGTCATTGGAAGAATAGAAAGAACTGGCAAAATATCTCCATAAGGTAAAAAGCTGGATATCAATTTCAAAACATGCCTTTGAAGGCAGGTGCCAAAGTCATGGTCCATGTCAAAGGAAACTAAAGGCCGTATTTAATAATCTAGAAAGGTATAGTATTGAAAATTGTTATAACGGATATGAGAAAATATGAACAGATTGACAAACACACACAGATTTAACGTGGTTCACTAACAATGTGTTAGCTACGTTCACAGGCAGCGAGACCACCGTGCTAAGTCTGCAAAAGAGGACTAAAGAAAACAGATTCAAGACATTCTAACACAAATTAACTCAGTTATATATTTAATAATCTTGAAGGTTATAACACTGAAAATAAATAGTGATGAAAGGCCGAGGGACAATGCCCCCTTCCCCTTGGCCCAATAAAAAGTTTAGCTGTATTAGGAGGTGATTCGTGATCAAAAGCACAGTGCAGTCTTATACTCTCCAAAAGAGTTAGTAGTTGGCTTCATTGGTTTTTTTCCCTTTAGGTCCGATCTATAACTGGTTATTTGTTTCTCTTCATTTTTCTTTGTGCGATGGTATGATTTGATTGTTATGGTCTCTATACTTTATCCACTATTCGGGCTTCATAATCATAGGGGAAAGAAGATATATGTAGAAGATTATGTCAACATTTCCTCGTGCAACTAACTAAACCGCACCACACAAATTCTAAGTGTAAAATAACTCAAAATTTCTTTAATTAGACGGATGGAGAACAAGAGCATTTTTTTTGGGAAAAATAGTAAGTACATTATCGAAACATTAGACAACCCTTTTCTTAAGAGATCTGTCAATGTTGTCATCCGCTAAAATACGAAGAAGCACATGAGGAAGAGGAGGGAGATAGAAACTGGAGCTATGAGAAGGTAAAAGAAGGTGAGTCTTTGTTAACCAATATGTTGTCATATTGCCTCCACAGTATACGTGTTGATTCTGTTGAACTTGAAAACTAGCTGTTTGCTGTAGAAAAATCTGAATATCTTGCACCAGAGTATGAATTACACATGGTATATGTACTAATTTCACTCCATACTGCTTGGATGAGGATCTAATGAACAAATGTAAGTCCTAGTCCCCCCCCCCCAATATAGTATAGATCAATAGTATTAAAAAAAACTAGGTGTTATATTTGTTCATTAAATCTAGAGTATGAATTACCCATGATATATTAATTTCCGATAGATGATAACCCTGTAAGTGGTTTTATATTTCATTATGTGGATAAGGTACAATAGTACCCAAATGGATTGCTTGATCCAAGATTTACTTGAAATATTTTTGGTGCCTAAGATTTACTTAAATGTGCAATAACTAATCTTGGATCAATTATTACAAAGGCTTGCTTAGATTATAAGAGTATTTAGATAAGGAGTTTAGCTTAATTAGAAACCCCAATTTTTTATAAAACAATTCTTTTTGGACAGTTTCTTCAATATCTATGCTTCATAAATATATGACTCTACTAGATGGAAGTCAAAGAGTAGCCTTCTTGAACTCAAAGAAAAGAAAGAAAAGCTAAGCAATGTATTATTTGATGTTATGATTCCTCCTAATCACACACTACAACTAGGTTTGGCCACAAATCACTATACTTTTATTGTTTGATGTTAATCTAACTGTCTTATAGTTTTAAGAGACTTAAAATTTAACCAATGTATATTAATTCAAGTGATTCGAAACCTATTTTCTATAACCAATGTATTACGTTTAATTTTTTTTTGGATAGAGTATTATGTTTTGTTAGAATAAGCTTTTCGTTGAGATGGTTATTGAACATGGTATCAAAGTTTTTATGATTGAGAGGTCAACCCCCATATTGATTTATTGCACGAGGTAGGGGGAGCCTTTGCAGCAGCTACGCTTAAAACCGAAAGAGCATTCGCGTGAGGGGGCGTGTTAGAGTATAAACCTATTCCTAGGCCTTCAACCATCAATTTAAACTTTTGGTTGAGTTGGTTCTTGAACATATTCAAATTTTACCAATTTAATCAATGGTAATTCAATGACTATAAAAAAAATCTTTATTAAAATTCGAATTGAATTAACTTAAAACTTTTAAATTATAAATTAAACAAAAACTGCACCTAAATCAGACCAATACTAATGGAGTATGGGCTCTCTTAAATACATCTTCATGGGCTCTACGAGCACAAATTCACAAGGATAGCCTGGTGGAGATTCATTCATTTTGGACTGCCCATTAGGATAAAGCCTAAACACTTCCCCACTTTCCAACCCCCCAAAAAAAAGAAAAAAGAAAAAAGAAAAAAAGAGCACGTTCAACTGAAGGAAGAAGTCCGCTTTCGTGCTTCTGATCTTCTGCCAACACTCCCTCCTCCCCCGCCTCCCTTTGACATTTGATTCTCTCTCCTTCTTTCTTCCATCTCCAAACTGTGCAAGTTTGATCATTTGAGAATCATCTTCTGAGGTATGTTCATGGTCTGATTTAATTACTGAAAACCTTACCATTTCCTGCGTGAAAATGATCTCAGTAGTTCGATCAATATGCATTTAGAATTTAATTTGTTGATGGGTTTTAGCAGCTTGTTCAAATCAAAATTTGGGCAAGTTTTCTTCTTTGTTTTGGTTGCTGTTGTTGGCTGTTCGTGAGATTGAATTTTGTTTGATTACTAGCTGTGCATTTGTCTCTGTCCAAATCGTGTAAATTATTGATTCTTGGTCAATGTGGGGGTTTTTTTTTGGGTGATTCTTTTTTGGAGAATTTGACCCTCCAGGATAATGGTTTTCTGGGTTTATTGTATTACTAGTGGTTTGAAGCAATATGGCAATTTTCATGTAATAATATACCGCAACAGTGTTGTTAGTACACGTTGTAAAGCTTGAACTATGATTGCTACACAATTAAGTTAGAAATGGGTAAGGAAACAGTACGATGTCAATGGTTTTAGCTTTAGGAAATATATGTCATTGTGTGTCTATCGGAATCGGTCTCTTTGCCTGTAGAGGTAAATTTTGCTCGATTACTACTGCGCATATGTCATTGTAGGGGTCGAGCTTTAGGAAATATTTGGATCTCCCCATATTGGGAGTTGTTGTTGTGTTAAGTATATGCCATTGTACTCATTTTGATTGACTGCATGTGAAATTATAACAATGGTTCCGCTGGAAACACAGCTGAGGAGGGATGTGGATTGAGAAGTTGCTTTCAGTTTTGCATTGCAGCAAACAGCTTCAAATATACTGACCACAACAACAACAACAACAACAAAAGAAGCTTCAAATATGTTAACTTCTAGAGGGTATTTCATGCTTCGATATAAAGTGCTGAATGCTTGTTGGATAGCTTGTCATCATGGAAAAATGAAGGAATTAAGTCAAACTTTTTTCTGAGGGTTATAAAGAATTTGATCAGTTGCCATTCCTGACTTAATCGAAGTCCAAGTTCAATCAGTTGATTCTTTCTGAAGCAAGACAACTCTTGTTCGACAGATTGCCATGAGTGATTGATTTCACCATTTTAAGTTTTGCGATTAGCAAATAAGCAATATTTGGATATCAGCGTCCTTTTGATATCAAAGAAAATCTGGATTCTTGAAATAGTGTAGGAGTGGAAGTAGACAAAATGAATCTATAAGCAGTGATTTTTGTCCGTTTGGTTCGATGTTTTTTTAGATTGAATTTTTTTTACCCCCTTTGATTTTAGAATTCATCAAGCTAGTTCAGCCACTTCAGTTTCTGACTGTGGTTTTCTGTTGCTTCGGAAACAGATTGTGAAAGTGTTACTGAGACGTTATTCTGTAAGAGGAAGTTTTCCCAGTAAATGGCTGCTGATTCTTTGAGAGCTTGGCATCCTAAGAGAAGAATCAATATCATATCACTCCGAAAGGTTTATCGATCAGCGTGGAATCATCCATTCGTTGTGGTTATGCTATTACTCTTAATATGTTTGCACCAATATTTCCCTTCCGCATTTGCTCTTTTGGTCTCTGTGTCCCCTATCATAATTTGTACTGCTGTTTTGCTTGGAGCTATATTGGTCCATGGGCAGCCAAATGACCACAGAGTAGAATATCATGGAGGATTGAGTAGCACTATTTCATCTCAGAGGACTGGAGTAGCAGATCATTTATCTTCTGCTGAAAGAGACAGAATCTATTCCAACAATAGATTTGCGGAGGTCAGAAACAACATAGTGGCGAAGAACATGGAAGTTTCAGGCATGGCGGGTGCTGGGATCAAAGTCATTGATAATCTAGCTAAGCAAGTTGACTGGGAATATTGCAATTCAAAGCTCAGTCAGGGAAAAAGCAAGGCGGGGTTTCATTTTGGTCACTTTGAAGATAAAGATTTTCAGATGCCCGAGATTCAAGCACAGAACTTAGTGGGAGAGCATGATAGAATGCTGCAGGTTAATGCTGATGCTGGTATGATGGACAAGTTAGATACATTTGTGTACCAATACAACCACGTAAATGCGACTGCTCACCATGATTCTTCAGACTCTGAGTCTGATGGGCGAGGGAAGCCCTTTGTTAATGATTGCGTTGCTCATTCTATTCCAACACTTCAGGAGATTCACCCACTTCTGGACACTGAAGATATACTACTCCATAATCTGTCTCATGATGCCTCTCTGAAGTCTGAAATGCAATCCCTTGAATCAAATATAAGCAATGGCGAGTCAGATGAGGAAGTTGATTATATAGTTGAGGAGGTCGAGGATGAAGTTGATAATGATGATGATGAAGATGAAACTCCAGACGCTAAAAATGGTGGTGAGAGGTCGGCAGTTGCGTGGACAGAAGATGACCAGAAGGTTCTTCAGGACTTAACATGTTCTGAGATGGAGAAAAATGCACAGTTAGAAAGCCTTATTGCGAGAATAAGCAACGAAATAAACGACAGACAATTGGCAGAGGAGACAGGAGGCAGTGAAGATGTAGATGATGATGATGATGATGATGATGACGATGACGATGATGGAGGCAATGATCAGCACGTGAAGAAGGATAGAAATAAGCCTGTAACCTTGTGGACAGAAGAGGATGAGAAGAATCTTAGGGCTCTAGGAACTTCCGAGCTGGAAAGAAATCTACGGTTGGAGAATCTTCTTGCAAGGAGAAGGGTACAGAGGACCTTCTCTATGATTTCAGAGAGAAATTTGATAGATTTGGACTTCTCTGATCTTCCTTTCCAAGTTGCACCCATTTCAACTAATAGAGTTAACCCTTTTGATACCCCTGGTGATACTAATCCCCAGGACAATATACCCCCAATTCCTGGCTCTGCTCCGTCAATTGCCTTGCAAAGGAAAAATCCTTTTGATTCACCAAGTACTTCCCCCAAAAGGGCAGATAATCCCATTGAAGAATGCCCTGACGAGGAGTCCATGGAAACAGACCTGAAAAACGCAGTATTTCACACAAATGCAAGTTCTAGTACCGATTATAGTCGCATTGAAGATGTGTTAGAACCAAACTTTATGGAAAGAGGTGAAAAGGAAGCTTCACTACGTCGATATGAAAGTTTCAATTTAGGTTATGATTTCATGGTAGATGCTTCTGGTTCTGGACAAGACTTCTTGGATGTTGACCGAAGAAATGCATTATTTAGTAGGCATGAAAGTTTCAGTGTAAGACCGGCATTCTCAAGCATTTTTACCAGAGAGAAGCCCAATAGGCGGCAGTGGAGACCTATTTTTGTTCCCAAACAGCTGGCTAGAGAAGAAGTGATGCATCCTTCTTTGGAGAGACAATCTAGTCAAGACAGTGGGTCCGCAGTGAGTCAGATTTCAGATTCTGAATCCTTTTCTTCCCGTGAAGATTATGAGCACATAGGATCTACTGAAGAAGAATCATCGACATCTGAGCTCCATCAAAATGGGGAAGAAACAACCACAGCCGATCATTTTCCCAGTGATTCTGAAAGTGAAAGTGAATACTCTGAAGCAGTAGAAGATGATGAAGATGAAAACTTGGCAGTCAATGTGAGTGTAAGTGCAGACAATGAATATCAGAAAACATTAGCATCAGAAGAGAACTTTGATACTGCATCGAGCACATCTATGTCATCCAAAGAGGATGATGGGTCTTCAAATGGAAGTCAATTTCAAGAGGTTGAAGTCGAGGAATCTGTTTTCTCACCAAAGGCTCCATTAGACGAGTCTGATATCAAATACATGAGGACAGAGGAAGATCATAAAGAAATAGAGCCCATCTATGATGAAAGTCCTTCCGCTATAGTGAAAAATAGATCCTTGTCTTCCACTTCAGCTCAAATTTAGAGAGAAACACAACTGTTCTTCAACCGCGCCAGGTTCATGTTAACATTAAGCCTTTACAGCAGTTGGACATTGTGCTTCGCACACCGCCAACATTATATGTTCTTTTTCCTTGTTACAAAGCCAGTGTTTTCGTTATACAAATCACACCCTTTAGTAGTTTCCATGCACCTTACTGAGATGTGGGGTGCTGTTTGGTGGCAATGATCAAACAGGTGAGACATCGCAAATCCTCAGACTTTTGAATGTCTTCATTTACTCAGTGATTTAGGAGAACAAGGAAAGCATGTTTTACCCCTGCTTGTGCTACCTTAAATTGGCTTCAATTTATCAAATATGAAACAATGTTCGTCATCAGCATGATATATTTTTCACGTGTCAGAAGTTAGATCCCTGTTTTTCCTGATGATGTTATTCGGTTGAAGTTGGTTTGTGACACAAATGCTTGTAGATTGTTCTGGTTAATACTTGGACACCTTATTGGGCTTGAATTCTTTCAAGGCCTGAACATCTTGCTTTGGATGGGCCCAATAATTGGTGTTTTATCGCAAGAGTCCTCACCGGTCAAGAATATGATGGACAGTTATCACATCTTTGTAAAATGGGACAATATATGATGGTCCCATACTCTCAGCTCTATCACTATTTCCATTTTCCTTTGCCCAATATGGTCAACATCAGCCAGGTGGCCTGTGGATCAGGCTACTCAGCCTACTCTGGCCATGACCCATCCCCGAGTGGCCCGAGCCTAGTTGGATTGCGGGCCACCTTTGCCCATGATCTAGTTCGGTTACCATCGCCATGCCGACATCTCTACATTCACCAGAGTAAGGCTATTTGCATTTGCATTTGTCTAAACCCTGTTTTTGATATGAACTGACCCTAGGTGTGTTATGGGTCACTTAGTTATCTGTGGCTCGGTTTGGCGACCATCATTATCAAGAAATAGCCTCCTTATTTGTCAGAAATCAAGAATAAGATTGTTTATATCTAAATTTTTAAAAAATCACGCTTTATTGAAATAAGAAACTACCGTCTTTTTAGGTCAGAATATGAGTTATTGTTGCATTGTAGGACTACTCCATCTCATGGTAACATGGGGAGCTTAATTATTTTCCACCTAACAAAGTAGCACAAACCAGAAACTGATCAAAAACAGAAAAACCTTTTGGTGATACTTTTGATGATCACAAAAGAACAAAGACAGTACCACTCTACTGGGCACAGAATTGATTTTCCGTCATGTCATATATGATTGTCTTGCTCAAAGCAATTTTGCCCCACTATCTAATATCCTTGTTGAGGGACCTCTACTTTCCATCTACTGTGGTAAATTTTCTACATATAATCGGTCTCTCTATGGTAGTAATGTCTATAGAGGTAAAGCTGCCTATATTTAAATCTCCATAGATCTATAAAAGCGAGATCCACACTGGGAGTAGTTGTTGTTGTTGTTGTAATGAGTTTCACATATTGTAGACCCTCTGTTTGCTTAGTTTAGAAGTTCTCTGTGAATCTTTACGGTGTGATCACTATTGCGTCTAATTTCGCCTTATAATTATTACTCTGATTATGACTATCTGCAGATCATGCCTTCGTTTAAGGATAAAATTTTTAACCTAAATGATGGTTTGCGTAAAAAACATTTTTCCCTACAGAAAACAAAAGATGAAATTATTATGAGAGAAAATAAAACTAGTGCCTTTATCTAGGACTCTCTAAATATAGAGTCTTTATTTCATTGTAGTCTTGTCATTCATGTTAGTAGGTCTTCCTTTAATAATGTAGCTCATGAGCTTGGTCGTTATGCTTTAGATTAGGGGCATGGGAAGTGATTTGAAGAAAGGACAACCAAGTTGCATCAACGTTTTTTGGTCGAGTCTAAAAAATGTTGCACTGTCAATTGATTTAAAGTGATATAATTATCCCTTTAAGATAAAGATGAAATAAAATATTGTCGACTATTAAAATTGTGTCTAACTTTTTGCCCTAATGGAAAAAGAGAAGATTTTCGAGAAACCATCTCCTCTAAACTTCAATACAAGGCAGAAGAAAAAAACAATAATTGGACGAGGTATATGTCAAATTATAAATGTTCATAACCTTATAGAAAATTTTCTAAGACTGTCTGAAATAAATTTACGTGAATAAAAGTCACTTTGATAAAATTACAGGAATCTTCTCAAAATACACAGTCTTACAATATAATCCATCAATTTATCAAAGAAACTTACCGCGATTATTTAAAATTTTCCAATTTTGCATTCTTAGGATGGTAGTAGCACCAAACAAAACAATTAGTTCCTTCTCAATTAGCACCACTCAATCCTCATTGTTGATAGGTATCTTCCATTTGCATTTTCATGATAAGTACCATTTTCCATGCTAGTAACCCTATTTGGGTGGGATTTTTTGCCCAACTTATACTAAATAAATTATAAAAGACACAAGAAATGCAAAGGTTGATAGTAACTTCCACTTTGATTGCTTCATACATACAGTTAAGAAAGTGCCAAAGTTGAGACTAGATAGGCAAAAGACTTGTTCTTTCTGATGTTCAATCAGTTTTGTAGGGTAGGATGCATAATTGTAGATTGCTTATTTAGAGCTCAAAATTCGGTCAAAAATAAATAAATAAAAAGTATAATCTTGAAAGTGATATAATTTCCCCCTTTAAATAACAGAAAGATATAGCCTTCATAGTTTGAATCTTGTTGTTTTAATGGAGTCAAGATACTGTTGACCCAATAAGGGTTAGAGCATTTCCGTCACAGATGTTCTTTATTCACAATATTCGATCCTGAGACTTTTCATAAGAGAAACAAGTGTCAAAACTACTTGAACTAACTTATGCATTTTGAAAATTCTAATCCTTAGAGCCAAGAATAGTTTAGTTTTAGCTAACGCAGATGACAGATCGGAGACCTTTTTAAAAAGTTTTGTATTTGACATTTTAAGCTTCATTTTATTATTTACATTGCTCAAGTAGCGGAAACAAGTATCAATCAACCTGTGTATTTTGAAAATTCCAATCCTTAAAGCCAATAATAGTTCAGTTTTAGCTAACACAGATCAGAGATCTTTTAAAAAAGTTTCGTATTTGACATTTTACGTTTTATTTTATTATTTACATCGCTCCAGAAAAATTACTCATTAGGATAATTATGGATCTCTATAATGTTATTTTGTCAATGAAATAAAAAGCATATTATTATTAAATTTAAATATCTAAAAATTGTTCTGGATTTTCCAAAGTGAGCAAGACCCTTAATATAAGGGTAAGAACAAGTCACATGCTTCGATCTATACTCATTCTAAGATCAAATTTGGCTTCAACCACGCAATTAATTGTTGGATTAATATTTAGGTTTAAAATTCATAAATAGACTGTTTGAAATTTGAAATGAGGTCATCTGAGCAACGGTCAACGGCCCAACAACCAATTCTGATAAAACTGCTGACAAAGGCTCGCAAATTAAGGCCCAACAACCCAACTGCCCACCATTTACTCAACTCCATCACCATCTCTTCACCGTTTTCAATTAAAGCTTCTTGATTTCTTCTATTTATAATTACATTATTTTTAGTAGTGGAAGTCTATAAAAATTAATATTCCAAATCTCGGTTTAAATTCCACAAGTATAAACAAAATTTTATAGGTCAATAGTAATTCGACTTCGATAACAGATACTTAACCATAAAAAAAAATCAAAATAAATTTTTGAAAAATACTTGAATATGTCATTTTATTTTTATTAAGTAAAAAAATAAAAATAAAAAATGCATCTCAACCTTCAAAATTGACTTGACAACAATCACAAAAAAAATATGATAGTTATAGCTGCAGTCTGTCCGAAATTTTCATATAGTTTTCTAACACTCCATATCGACGTACAAATTTGTCAAATGTCTTAAACAACACTAAATTTATTGACAAATATAATCAAACCTAATTAATGAATTAAAAGAAAAAGTTGAAAAGAAATGTACTATATATATGATGCATTTGTATAAAACTATGAACACGGCACATAATATGAAGTGACGTACCACAAAAATAGTGATGGGGTTGAATATAATTTCATTTTCATGCCCCCACTTCTTTGGTCAAAAATTACAACTTAACATCACTCTATAATGTCTTAGGGACGGGGCCACTTCCAAATTCCAAATGCATGCAAATGGCATCATCCCCTATTTTCCTTTTTTTAAAAAATAAAAAAAATATAGACATTGAATATTATAAGACTGAAATTTGATGCTCTATCATAGTTGTCAATATTTAAACTTTTAGTATTTGTATTATTTTTCTTTTTGGGTGAAGAAAAGATGCAAAAATTAGTGTAAGTGAAATTTTGATCCAGATATCTGGTAAAAACTTTCAAAAATTTTACTGGTTGAAATAACTGATACCTCACTTTTATTACTTTCATTATAGATAATTTTTGATTTCTTTTTATTATTAGAACCAATAGAACACATTATATTGAATAATCTTCTATACATTGAAATCTTCTATATTAGGTTATTTTCCTTAAAAAAAAAAAAACTTCTACATCAATATATGTTGGTTCAAGTGGTCTGATACTTATTCATTAGATTTTTGTAAATTTTTATTATATTTTGTATCCTGGGGTTTTTTTTTGAGGGTGGGTTGGGGGCGTGCCTCAATGGGAAATTAGGTAATGTTTAGAATTAATTATGATCATGTTATAATATAGATTAGTTAAAAATAAAATATGGATTACTCGAGTGATTTGAAAGTTTATTTCCACATAAGATTTTGATTTCGAATTCAAAAAATAAAAAATTTTACATTTAAAAAGCTTAATATTTTATGAACTAATAATAATTCGATTCTTATTAAAAAGATGAAAACTCCACACACAATATTAAGCAAACAAACAAACAAAAATCATGCCTAATAATACATTGGGCCATGTTGAATCGTGGTTCTTTATGATTTGGAACTTTCAATGTGCCTTCCCCATTGCAAACGTTATAATCACTCTTCATTATTATTTTTTATCATTCTGATTTCTCAAACGAATCAGTCTCCCTACAAGCAGAAATGTCTTTAAAGATAGGGTTCCTTATATCTGGATCTCTCCAAACCCTGCGAAAACGGGACCTAAACTGAGAGTTATTGTTGTCGTCTAATTTCTCAAACGGTACAATCACCATTCATTATTATTTTTGATCGTTCTAATTTATCAAGATCTTTTAGGCTTCGAGACTTTTCTTTATGCATATTATTCGAGATTATGTTCTGACATAAGTATTGGGTTTAGATTTCATCTGATTATTTCTATGATTATCTTCAGTGTTTATCACATAGTTTTAGTCTCTGGGACAATTATTATTATACATTTGACCAACTCAAATAAGTTACCTTACAATAATTTATTAGTGTTTTTGTAAATGAGCATTGTGCCCATGCAGTACTTAAGAGTTTTCGGAGAATTTCAAAAATGATAATTAAAATTTGATTATACTTATTCAATTAGTTTAATCGGTAAAATTTTTGAAATAGGTATAAAAAATGTGGCTTGTCACTTATGTCACCTATCACTTTTCGTTAGAAAGAACAAAAGAAAAAAATATTTTATGTTTCTTCAGATGACATTTATAGTTAATTTCGCTGAGGGTTCTACTCATATGTTTTTTCTTTTTTTCTTTTATCGAAGCAACTAATGGTGAAAACTATCATCTAATCCCCTCCCCTTTTGGGGAGGGGGGAGGCACAAATGAGTTACAAAAATACGAAAATATACTTATTACCAACAAATAAGATAGAATGGAACCTAACACTTTACATGGAATCATTTCGTTGTGGGCAGTGATGTTCTGTCTTCATCTGAATCTCCTCCAAGTCCCACACAAACGAGACTCATTCTGTGAGTTGTTGTTAGAACCAGAGCCTGTACATCTAAAACCTCAAAGTTAACTTTTAGATCAAAGCATTATTAGCATCATGTAACGTCCCTATGTAATATGAAAAAAAAGGGCAAAATGTATCCCATGACTTTGACACTTTTTACAGCTTAGGAATAGCCAGCAAGATGCCATGACAATGATACATTCATCAAGGACAGAAACACATGACATTACATTACATAAAAATCAAGTAGCTATGCCTATTTCAAGATCTTTCCCTTAGATTTAGGGCAAAAGCCAAAATAATATAAAGGAGTGCACTTAATTGCCACTTATAACTGAATTGATTTGGGGAAAAAATAAAAGAAAAAGAAAAAAAATCTGAAAGTCATGGGGCAAACCATGCATCCATTGACAGTAGTACACTACACTACTCCTAATTAGGTTCAGAAAAGTCATGTGACTTTCCCCTCATAATATGCTAACATGTCATGCAATGCATTCTTGCAAAGTGGTGTTGTTCTGCTCAAAGGAAAAAAAAAAAGTTTATTTATTTCTTAAAAAAAAATTTGGTTAAAGATTTCTTTTATTTGTTTTTTTTTATGTGAAGGGAGAAGTATATGAAGATATTCTCAGCTACAATTTATAGTAAGTTACATTCAATATTAATTATTAACATTTAGCATAATTTAGTTTCTTTCAACACACACTTTTGTATTTCATTGACCACAATTAAGTGTTATTTAATATTGCTAAGTATTAATTATCAACATTTTCAATCAACACTTCTCAACACTTATTAAAACTTACAGATATTTTCTAATTGTAACTTCAACTCGATCTTATCAATACTTGTTAGCATCAGTCATCATTTATCACCGCTGATAAATTGGAAAGAACAATGCCTTTGGTGCCAAAGCAATCAATAACTTATTAAAAGTTTGAAAAGAACGAGTCTTTAAAACATATATATCTGATTAACATCTCTTAAAAATTTTACCATTTGAACTAACCGATATGAACTTATCACTTATCAGTATAGATCTACCCCATCCATCTCATTTCCTCGATCAACTCATTTGGTCAAACTGAAAATTTGTCCATCATGATCCTGCCATGACTTTATTTTTCTCTTATCTATGTTAAATAATAGCCTTAATTAATTATAATAATCTTTTGCTTGCCTGAATAAAATTAAAAATGACTAATATTAATATCTATTGGCAAATTGATAAAATGAATTGTCAGTTGAATTGAAAGAATCTTGAAGGAATAAAACAGACGAAATACTTAGTTTAATTAGCACTTAATTAGAAGCATGGATTCTTGTTAATCAACAAGGGAATCACGTACCATCGGGTCTCTTGATTGATTGATGCATTCGAGAACACAGAATACCCAAACCATGTGGCCCCTTTAATCAGTCCAAATAATATACTCTTTAGATTATCTTTAGTGTCAATCTTGATTACAGGCACAAAAGGAAATAAATACGTAAATAATTAACACTGGTTGGTTCTATTGATTTGACACTTATTTATCTTAAATAAGATCTCTGATTCGAGTCTTATAAATGAAGAAAATTTATAATGAATTAATCAATTTTTTATGGTTCTATCCATGATTACTAAACTAAAGCACTCAACGTAGCTTGAACTTGACTAGGTGAATTTAGCATTTGTAGGAACAAATGCGTACGTGTCTGCAATAATAAGACGGAAAGAAATACCAAATTCTTATTATAAATTAAATTCCTTTTTCGAATTCGAGGGATGAATTACAATAAGTGTTCATTATCATTCATCAAAAATAAAATATAAAAACATAAATATCCTTATTAAAAATTTCTAAATTCGGTCATATCTCATATTAATTATCACAAGATAAATTTTCCACTCCATTAATTTTCTTTATCCACTCTCTTTTAATTGGGTATACACCTCACAAATTATATTGCTAAAACACAATTTAGTTATTATTAATTATTAATTGCACTATTAGCTACATAGAATGTTAGATTTAGCACTAAACTTATTGCATACTACTGTTGCTTAGGACTCCAAAAAAAAAAAGAATTAAAAAAAAAGTACATCACTTTCCAACTTTTGATGGCCCTTTTTGATTTATTTTGTTGTTGCCAAATCTCCTTACAAGTATCAGTTGAGCACTTGTGATGGCCCCTTTTGCCTTTCTTGTGTTTTGCACCCTTTCTTCCTCTGCCTTCCTCGATCTTTCTCTTACTCTCTCTTCCTCCTATTTATCTGTAATCTCCATGTGATGAGATTATTATTATTATCTTTTCAATATATCTGTAATCATCGATGAATTGCATTTGAACTAACTGTTGGCTCATAAAGAGACTAGCTAGAGTTTTCATCCACGTGATGATTTTTTAAAAATATCTTTAATCATCTGTCAGTATCAATCTCGAGTCATTTCTTATTTTCATTGATATATTGCCGATCAAAAAGAATTTTCTTTCCCTATAATTACGTTAGAGATTTGGTTTTAAATCCATATACTCAACGAGCATCTTATTGTATGTAATAACAAAATATATGACGTAGTTAGGTACCATATATTATACCTGTCATCTTTCTAGTGACCGTTTAATTGGTACAATTGTAAGCATAGCGTGAACATCTAATAACCAAGAATTGAAATGGTTAGATTTTCGATAGATTATCTATCACACTCAAGAAGACCTTTCTAGGCATGGATGTTCTAGCAATTTACGCAAGTTATATTTAGTAGATTAATTGTTAAAATCAATTTTGATCTAAAAGTTTCATCCTTAGCTTGAAAAAACCCGAGACTTTGACATATATAGAAAGTCACATTAAAGACAAAAATCATTTAGGTACAATTAATCATAAAAAGCAAATAAATTCAAAGAAATTAAAGAGATCTAACTAATCGAGGGAGATTGGATCCAAGGGTCATCATCATATGTAAAAGGATTCTAGCTGTCTATACATATATTATGCCAAGCATATCAGTCAAATCCAAATTGATATATATA
>JACYFF010031956.1:3999123-4014678 GCA_017589665.1 Selenicereus undatus | reverse complement strand
TATATATATATATATATATATATATATATGGGTGACTTTGATAGGATGAGGTTTTAGGTAGGATAAATAGGATGAGGTGATCAGTAGCTACTGTTCTAGTGATCGTTAATATTACCTTGGTGATCAACATACCTTTAAGGTAACCTTTGAAAATTTGTTCAAGATATATTGATCATCAAGGTAATACTAACGATCACTGATACAATATCTACTGATCACTACTAAGTGCCTCATCCTGCTCATCCTATACAAGACCTTATCCTACCAGAATCGGCCCTATATATATATATATATATGGTGTGATGAAATTGAAATCATAGCAGTATGATTAGGACATTTGATTTGATTATTTCAATTCGAAAATAAAAAAATATTACTTAACCTGCCATTAATCCAAACCTAATTTTCTTTTCTTTTCCCCACCGTCTCCTTTTTGTTTTCCCCTCTCTCTCCCTCTCTCTCTCTCTCTCTCTCTCTCTCTCTCCTTCTTTTCAAATGACATAAGTTGTTATGTGAATCACACTTTTTAAAACTACATTATTGCTTGCGCTGAAAAAATGCCTCCTCTTTGCATCATCATAGATTGCTGAGATTATGGGGAGCTAATGGAATGGTTGGCACACTTAAATATTTCTCATGTGTGTGAAAACAAGAAAAGTTGGGATCATTCCCCTTTAAAAGAAAGAAAAGAAAAATGGAATTATTTTTGAGAGGGAGAGGGGTAAAAATCAAAATTACATATAAACAAAATGCAATTTCATGCATATTTACATACTATAAAACCGTCATACAATGTCAAATATTTTAAAAAAATAAATATGCGTCATAGAATGTATACGTTAATTTGTGTTTTTTCAATTCGCTATAGGCTGAATGCTACTACGTGATTAGTTTCTCGCTAACAACATAAATGTAGCATCTTTTTCATCTTTGCCTTTATTTTGTGTAATAAAAGGTACAATAATCAACATAAATTAACTTTGAGCATAAGCATACTATGTTAAAATTGGAATAAATAATTAGTATTATTAAGGGCATAAGGATGGTAGACATAAGATGATAGGCATGCCCTTGACATAGCATAAATCCTTCCTAATAGTTATGTACCCCAAGTCACAATACAATTTAGATTTCTAGTAATTTTGAAAACTATTCACACAATCAATCAATTAATCATTGAATTGTGATTTTTATCTTCTCTTTTTTTTCAGATAAAAATTATAGTTGTTGTTGTTATCGCTGCTACGGTAGACATTGTTCATATATTCATCCTTAACTTATTTATTACATATGCAGTAATTAGCTTAGCCATGCCATTGGCATTGCCAACCACACACATCATTCATAATATGCTAATCCCCATGGGGCCCCTCAAGAAGAGGACTAATTTTCAGCAACGGTCAAAAGTTTAAATTAAAATTCTCCATCCACTACATTAGGGAGTGGGAAAGGTTGATCAATTGATTTGAACCCAATTCACTTCCTAACCTCATAATTAAGTATATACATGGTTTCTCATGCATATGCATGCTTATCAAATGAGCTTTCCCCCACCTTCCCCCCCCCCCCACCCAAAAAAAATAAAAATAAAAAAAAAATAAAAAATTGCCAACCAATAAAGAAAACAATGGTGCATATATTGCCAAGGAGTCAAAATGATGGGTGTAGTTTTGTTACAACTAGAATGGGTTTGCCATAGTTTAATTCTTTTATTTTTAAAAAAAGATTTTTTTTGAATATTGTTACCTTTTAATTAGCTAGGAGGAGGGTAGATTGATTAGTTTTTGACAAAGTCATGGGTTGGAAGTTTTCCTCTCTTGGGGAACTAATGGTGTGATGTGATCATAGAATTCAAAGGAGTTGGCTATTATAAATGTTGTTGTCAATTAGGAGAGTTTGATTAAGAGAAACCCTTGCAAATAGGTAGGATGTGATCTTGATCTCTTCTTACTTTCTAAGATAAGCAATTGAATAAAATGATTTGAAGAAAGTGAAAATAGAAAATGGGTAAAATTACTACAAAATTGGCAATTAAATTGAAAAAAAAAGTGTTTGATGCAACCAAGAGTGAGAGAGAAAGTGATTTGAGAGCATCCATAATAATGACAATCCTACCCTATTTTTATTTGTTCCACATCATCAAATTTAAAATTAAAAAAATTAAATTTTAATCGGTACTTCAAAAAGTACTCAATCCCACAATAAGACAGACAGTTTTTGAGATTACATGCGGACTTACTTTTATTGGCAGCTTACACAAGTAGCTAAATAGGGCCTACTTTTGTTAATAATTCTACCTACATTTAAATCCGAATCTCGAATTTTTCATCTCGAAAGTGGGAGTACACAATAAGAGAATTGTATTTGAGGCAGCCTATTTACACTTGGAGTTAAATGTGGGTTGTTATTGTGCATGATCTCAGGCATAAAAGATTATCAAATTGTTAAAATAGTTTAGAAAAATATGTAAAGTTGCCATGTTAGATAAATTTCATCAATAGAAAAATTATAGACAATATAATAGTATCTCTCTCTCTCTCTCTCTCCATCTCCTAATGCAACTATAGTTGACAAAGCAAAAGCTATACTTTGATTTTTCTTTTTAAATGGGTCCATATGAACCATAAAAACATGAAATTAGAAGAATTTAACACAATGTGCTTTGATTTTTCTTTTTTCTTTTCTGGTTGGGAGGTGAGGTGAAGGGAGTGATGTTGCTTTCCATTGAATTCCTTGTGTGTTCTCTTGAAGTTATTGTGATATAAACATTTAAAAAAATATATCATATTGTTAAATTTCCATGTGTAACAATTTGCAACACACAATTACAATCCAACTATTAGGGGGCAAAAATCTCTCCCAATAAGGTTAAAATAGCAAATAAAAAACCTCATTCTATCTAGGGGAAATAATTAAATTAGGGAGATTCACAATTCTAATTGTATGCATAATTGGACAAAAAATTCACTTTCAAGTAAAATTGGCCAAAGGCAATTATACTCATGGACTTGGCATTTACAACCCCCCCCCCCCCCCCAAAAAAAAGCTAGCTAGCTAGATTGAAATTACATATCAATTACTTAGAAAAGAAAAAAGGGCAATTATTAATGGCTATTCTAATGGTTGCCTTTCTTCTTTTCCTTTTTTTTCTAAAGGACATTTTCATATTGAGAAAAATGGACTAGTTCCTCCCCTCCTTTTTTCCCCCCTTATTTTTCTGGTGGCACATCTCTGTTCAAATTTGACCATTCCCAAATGGATGAATTCCTAAAAATCACAACAAATTAAGTGAAGAATCAAAACTTTTCTAAAAATGAAAATCACATTCTTTTATTTGCAACACACCCAAAAAAAAAAAAACGTATATCCTAAACATGGCGAATAATAAATAAGTGGGTCTAAGTTCGTTGAATCGAAGTTCATGCTTAGCTCAGCTGAGTGCTACGCAATTTGATCAAGAATTGTGTTTTGATTAAGTCAAATCCAATGGCTCACTGAGTTAACATGACTTGTAACCTATTAAAATTCATGTAATCTTAAAAGAAAAAGGGTTTACCGGTCTTGGTTAATTTAACCTATAATATATGTAGCAAACAATTTGTGAATACTTTACATCATCATACATTCATACCCTCAAAAACTCTTTCCTTTAAAAAAGACCCACGATTCAAAATTTTAGGTACATTCGATGAAAATCAAAACCCTACTCATAATTCAAATAACACCTTAGTAACATTAACTTATTCAAAGAAAGAAAATAAATTTTAGGAACATTAAGATTTAGGTTACTTGAACCCTTTTCAACTAAATCAAAACGTGCGAGATGAATATTAAAAATATACTGATCCGATAAAAAACAGTTACTACTCTAATCGATAACCCTGAAACTGATAAAAAAAAAAACTTAATGAAGGAATTGAAATTGGATTAGTACTTAAGCATAGAAGTTAATGGAAAACCCTTTTTTTCTCTTTCTTTATAATAATTTTAACAAATAGGTCATGGATGGCATCATGACAGGCATCAACACAGAAAAAATTCACCATTTTCAACCCAAAAAGGAAAAAAAGAAAATACCCAAAAAAAACTGGTAAAAAAAAAAAGAAATTCACTTTGTTTTTTCTTTTTTTTTTTCCCCATAAGGAGACATTGACATATATAATTCATTTACTTTCGATTCCCTTCTTTCTGTCTCTGTTTCTTGCTTCCCCTGTTTGTATTATCCCTCTTCATATCTCATCCCATCTCTCATGCTTCTTCTGTGTATCCCTTAATTTCCTCATCTTTCTCTGATTCTCTCTCCTCCCACATTGCTCCATACTCCTCTCTCTCTCTCTACTTTCTCTCTCTAGGCTGGGTTCCGTCCTTCCTTTTTAATCGTCAATCCAATCCATCACAGAAATCAATCTGCCCATTTCTCTCTTTTATACAACAACAAGAAGATATGGCAGTTCAAGCTCAATACCCTTCCAGTGTTCTTCTCCTAAACAGGTTGCTTCCCCTGTTTCTTTGTCGAAATGGGTTCGTTTTTTGTTCAAATTTCTGGCTGATTTTGTGAGATTTATGGCTGATTTTTGGAGATTTATGAATGCAGAAACGTTCAGGAGAGTAAAAACATACTGGGCAACAACGATTTTTCATTACAATCGCAACCAGGAGGTGGTGGAGGTGTAGATGGAGGTTTTCTTGATCAATCCCACATGATTTTCAACGACAATGGAGGTTAGCTGGGTTTTTCAATCAATTTTTTTGACCTAATCAGAAAATTCCTTGTTGCCCATTTTTGTGTTTGGTGTGATTTAATCCAATTATTGATTGATTGAATGTTGGAATGAATGAATGAAAAACAGTGGGTGGTAATCCGAGGAAGAGAAGCAGAGAAGTTGCGGCAACTCAGGCAACAGCAACAACAACAACAACGGGTGTTGATATGAATTCCTTTGGTTTCTCTCTCCAAAATCATCATCAACAACAACAACGGCATCAACAAAATCAGAATCAAAATCATCAGTTGATAGACCTCTCTCTGCTTCAAAATCAGCCTAATGTTGTTTCAACTGGGCTCAGATTATCATTTGGAGAACAATCACAACAGCATCTTCAGCAACAACCACAACAAATTCAACAACAAATTCAGCAACAGCCGATGCTTCTATCCCTCCTCTCTGAAGACTTATCCCTCCAATTAAAACAACAGAGTGATGAACTCAACTATTTCCTCCAATCCCAGGTATTCACCGCTCTTTCCCTCCAAAAAAAAAAAAAGAAAAGAAAAGAAAAGAAAGAGAAAAAAAATCTCTGGGTCATTTGCTGAGCATTTTCAATTTCAAGGGGAGTTTTCCCCTTTTTTTAAAATTTAGAATTGGTCAAACATTACCATAAATATTAGAGCTGGTGGATTAATTGACGAGATGAAATTGTATTTATTTTTTCATAAATTTTTTATAAGACTCTCTCACAATTTTTTACATTTTTTTTGTCCGTATGAGTCACAAAGAGTAATACAATACAAATCAATACTCAAATTTAATAATTTAAGATTCTCTCACAATAAATACTAAACATTTGTGACATGAATGAACTCAATATTTTTTTTTCTAAACATAATTATTAATTAATATAATACTTCTTCTTTTTTTAGTAAAAATCATATTAATGTATCACATATTTCAATAAACTTTTGTGACACAATCTTATCTAAGCGAAGTTATTAACTAATTGAGAAATTATCTTTGCATTGATAAGAGGTAGTATTTTATCCGTTTGCGTCACATTATGTTAATATGAATTTGATGTTCATTTTTTACCGGTGTATTTAGAATGATTGTTATTAATTCTTTTGGTGAAAATTTCAGGCAGAGTATTTCAGGCGCACTCTTGCGGAGAAAAGGCGGAGGCACTACCGTGCGCTATTGGGGGCGGCGGAGGAGGCGGTGGCACGTACCCTAAGAGAGAAGGATGTAGAAGTAGAGAAGGCGGCGAGGCGCAACGCTGAGCTGGAGGCCCAATGGGCCCAACTGATCGCAGAGGCCCAATCATGGAGGGCCCAGGCACAGGCCCAGGAGGCCCACGCGGCGGCGCTGCAAGCCCAAATACAACAAGCCAATGCTAATGCCAACGTCATGGGAGGCGGTGCATTACAGCAGGACAGAGAGGGGGCAGGGCTATCGTGCACCGGGGGTGGCGATGCCGAAGATAGCGAGTCGGCCTACGTTGACCCGGTGAGTGAGAGGCGGGTCAACTCACTGAGTTGCAAGGTGTGTCGGAAACGATTCGCCTCAGTGGTTTTGCTACCGTGTCGGCACCTTTGTGTTTGTGCAGAGTGTGACGGCGTCGTTTCAGCGTGCCCGCTTTGTCTTTCTCTTCGGAGTGCCAGCGTTGAGGTCTTTCTTACTTGATGATGGGCTTTCCCTGAGCGGCCCATTCCAAGCCTAAGCCCAATGAAGTGCACAAAGAGAAAAAGGAAAAGAAAAAAAATGAGAATGAGAGTAGTGTTATTTAGCAAAATAGAATAATAAATCACTTTTTTTTTTGGGTAAATTAACTTAATCTTTGAAACCATCCCCCAAAACAGGAAATGACCTTTGGTAATTTATTTATTTATTTTTTTCCTATTTTGCTTACTTGGGGTTTTCCACTTTTCCTTGGTGGGGTGGTGATAATGTACATGGCCATATGGATGGCATTTTCCCTTTTTTTTTAAATCCTTCTTTTCCCTTTTTCTCTTGAAATTCAATTCATACCTAAGGATTCTTTTATTCCACAACTAAATACTCAATTCTTTGAGTGGTTTTTCTTTTTTCTTTTTTTTTTGGATGTGCAAATTGACTTGGTTTAATTTAGTAGATTACGATTGGTTTAGTTATATTTTAATTTAGAAAAATGTGAACCAAAATATCCATCGCATTTAGAATTGTATATATGTGCATTATTTGACTAACTTTTGCAACTTTTTTTTTTTTTAAAAGGAGTGGATTTACTAAAAATAATTTCAAAATATTATAACTCATCCAATGTGATAAGTATATAAAATTCTTTATAAAGTATGCATTGTTTTATTAACCAAATAAAAAAGAGAATTTTAGAAACAAGATAAATAATAAAGTAATTATGGATACTTTAGTACTCTAAGAAAGAAAGAATGAATAGATTTGCCTTGGAGTTTGTGAAAATAATAATTTGGTACATTGGATGAATAATTTCATTATTTTTCTTGACAAAAAGTTCTAAAAATTGTATTTTTGGCATTCTAAAAATTATTTTTGACTCCAAAATGAGTTTTTTTTTTTGTGTTAAGGTTTCAATAATGATAAACAATAGTGAGATTATAGTCATTAACAGATGTCCAAATCTGCCAATACTAGTATGATTTCTTAAAAGATCAATCCATAAAAAGATCGTGAAACTATAAAAGTATCCCATTTTGAATGGTCAATGCATACTTTAAAACTTGTTATAAAAAAAAACGATTAATTATCCATCATTTAATTGAAAATCTCGACATATTAAACTTATTATTTTTGCACATTTTTAGACCACTTTGTTCACTAATCACATCTCATAATACTAGAGTGAATTACTATTGAACAATACATCCATTACCTTTTTTTCGATTAATTGTGAGATAGTGAACCAGATAATGGTCAGTTTTTAAGCATAAGTAACTATAACCACAAAATCTCATCAAAGATCCTCACAACATCAACAGCGTCATACCGAAACTTGTCTTGCTAAGAATTCATTCAAAAGACAACTCGAAACTTAATTTGCCACGTCAAGTCTTCAATATCATCAGAAGCCTCCATTACTTACCCAGAATGGTCACAAAAAATGGTTTCGATGTAACTAAGTATAATTAATTAATTGCATGATCGACACTTCAATTGCAACCGACCATTAATCCAAAGAAAATAAATAATATTTGCGTTTGATCTCTTCGATGCTGAAATTGGTACTTGGTAGGGGTATCTGAATTCATTTCACATGCATGACAGGGCCAGCTACGTACCCTTGAAGGAGCAGCAAGCCATATATGTACATACCACGTACGTAAAATCCATTGAATTAATTATCTGTAGATTCTTTCTAACTTTCCCTTCTCTTTAATCCTCTCCCTTTTTTCTTTTTCTTTTTTTCCTTTTTGTTTTTCATTTTCTCCATTCTTTAAAAAAAAAAAAAAACACTATCATTCTCCTCTCAAAATCCGCTTGTAAGGGGGGAAATACACATATTAAACTTACTTTAGTTAATTCAAATTCAAGCCACTGAATAAGACATTGAGTGACCACGGCGAGCTACATGCATGCATCAATATGTGTACATATTATGTTATATAAGATGTCTATGTCAGAAAAAGACCGAATAGCAATCCTCATATCGAACCATCTCTCCTCATTTGGTCATGTTTTAAATTGAATCTCAATCTTATATATAATTATATGAGTTAGGTATAAATCTTATTCATGTCTTGTTGATGTGCAAGCAAATTTATCAAATGTATGCCATATTAGCTGTAATAGGCAAATTAAACAGCTAAACAAATTATACCTTCAAATAATGCTTTTGGAAATATCATCCACAATCAATAACAACAAAGATGGCATCAATAGTGCCAATATTGATGGGATCGAATATGAATGTATGAAAACAATGAGTCGTACATGTAGTGCATTTATAAATTGTTGGAAATGATTAGGACTAACCTGGATGCGGAATTGAACTGTCGGTAATAGTCCACAAACAATAAGAACACCAGATCTCAGATCCCAGCGGCTACTAGAGTCGCCTTATAACGTCACGTTCTAAACCCGATTACTCCGGGTCGATGGTAGAGTAATTAGGAGGAGAGAAATAATATCGCTATGTATTTCTGTGTGTTTTAGCTGACCCTCCCAAACCTCCTTATATAGGTATTGGGAGGTTGGCATCTAGGGTTTAAGGAGGCCTCTTAGTGGCCGTCGGGCCTCAACTAATGGGCCCGGCCTACAGCTCCCACTCGGCCACAAAAGGCCGTTACAACACATGATCCCCATGAATCATATCTCCTCACATTCCATACTGGGAATAGAACGTGCGACCAAAAATAACAAGTAGTGTTATATTAAGTTACCATCCAACTAACATAACACTTTCAGGAAATACGATACCCCAAAAATATCCCAAGTCATCACCAGTGGCATCTTTAGTCCCTTATGCCTGATATATCATATGATTATGTTCTCAACATAATCGCCCGGGCTTGATATGGTGATGGTGGATAGATTTTCCTTAAACACTCATGAAATCTCATCTTAACTTAATTGCTTTCCTAACGTGTTCCCGCTGAACCGTATACATCGTGGCTCTTGAGAATCACATTAAAGTAGCATCATTAAGCTTCGACTTAATATCATAACTTTAAGTCAAAGGGTCATCGTCCATAGGGTCACACAGTGACAAGTGACAGGGAATTCAATCGTCACCCCTTATATGGGTCGTCTTACAAGCACACACAGTATGAGATGTGTGTCACGGCATAGCTCCCACTTAGCTGGGTTCGTCACTCTTTATGCCATGCGAATCGCCAGTCTAGATTTTTACTAAAAAATCTAACCTGAGCCACTAGATCAACATACTGAATTTTTGACCTTGACACTCAAGATTCGGCTTTTAGGGCTTCAATATGAAAACTTATCTCATATTCGACTCCTTTGAGTCTCATCTTAGTCTTACTAAGGCGACTATTCCTCATTCATACATCTTCAGTATGAGTTTATCGATAGTGCACACCTAGTGCCAATATGATTACGTCTCATCCTGCTCGCTACTCAAGCGTCAGGGTGATTGCCTGTGTGACTAGGCCAATCAGAAGCCTGTGACTTTTCAACATGTCTAACAGATAAATTACAAAACATTTAGAAAAAGAACACTTTAACCTTTATTTCATAAATGCCTTTTACATGAAGAACGTATCTATCATACATAACAAGATTTTCTCCAAAACTAAACCCTGCGGAGTCCTAGACTCAACGAATGTGCTTTGAAAGCATCTCTAGGAATTGGCTTAGTTAATGGATCGGCAATCATCTTGTTAGTGGGTATATACTTGATGGCAATTTCCTTCATCTTTACGGCATCTCGCACGAAGTGATAACGCCTCTTGATGTGCTTGGTCTTCCGATGAAACTTCGGATCCTTGGCAAATTGGATGGCAGCTGTATTGTCACATAACATCTCTACAGGATCATCGGTTCTCGGGGTGAGATTAAGATCCTGGAGAAAGCTCCTAAGCCATATTGCCTCCTGCGTGGCTAGACTGCATGCGACATATTCTGCTTCCATGGTCGACAGAGCTATGCAGTCTTGCTTCTTACTGCACCATGATATGGCCCCCCCACCCAGGGTGAACACATATCCTGAGGTTGACCTAGACTCATCCGGGTCACCACCCCAATCAGCATCTGAGTATCCTCTCAACTTAAGATCCCCGCCCTGAAAGCATAGGACCAAGTCGGTTGTACCACGAAGGTAGCGCATAACTCTCTTAACAGCTTGCCAGTGAGCCTGTCCAGGATTGCTTTGGTAACGACTTACCAGACCAACCGCAAAGCAAATGTCCGGCCGTGTACATAACATGGCGTACATTAGGCTTCCTACGGCACTAGCGTAGGGGACATTACTCATAGCATTCTTCTCTTTGTCTGTTTTTTGGGCATTGGTCAAGGCTTAAGGTTAAACCCTTCTCAACTGGAGTGTCTACGGGTTTGGAATAATGCATGCGGAACCGTTCCAAGACCTTTTTGATATACGCCTCTTGGCTCATACCTAAGAGTTTCTTGGAACGATTCCTTACTATTTCCACACCTAGGACATACCTGGCTTCACCCATATCCTTCATTTCAAAAACGGAGGATAGCCACCTTTTAGTAGCTTAGATCATCTCCAAATTATTCCCAGCCAATAATATGTCATCAACATATAAGGTAAGGAACATAATCCCTCCGGTTGATCTTTTGACATACACACAATGGTCCTCCGAAACCATGGATAAGCCAAAAGAGGTTATGGCTTCATGGAATCTTAAGTACCAAGACCTGGAGGACTGCTTAAGACCATATATGGACCTTTTAAGACGACACACTTTGTCCTCTTGCCCCTTTGATACAAAACCAAAGGGTTGGTTCATGTAGATCTCTTCCTCAAGGCTGCCATTGAGGAAAGCAGTTTTTACATCCATTTGAAACAACTCTAAGTCCAAATGGGCAACCAAGGCTAGGAGTAGGCGAATGGAGGCAAATCTCACCACAGGAGAAAATGTCTCTTCAAAATCTACACCCTCAATTTGTGTAAATCCTTTCGCCACTAAACGGGCTTTGAACTTGTCGATCGATCCATCTGCCCGACGTTTTATCTTGAAAACCCACTTGTTTCCAATAGACTTACGTTGGGGTGGAAGATCAACAAGTTCCCAAACCTTGTTTCTTGCCATCGAGTCCATCTCATCCCTCATGGCATCCATCCACTCTTTGTGGCTTGGTGAGTCAATTGCTTCTTGGTAAGAGGTAGGTTCCTCGACTTCCAAGGGAGTACATAGGAATATTTCCCCTTCGATTTGAAAATATCGTCGAGGAATTCTTCCACGTTCACTCCTTCGGAGCCTAGGGCCCTCATTGTTCGTCTGCCCGGTTGTAGTGTCCCTCCCCCTATCTCTAGGGGGTGTGGGATTCTGAACATGTGGAAAGTTACTCCCACTATCCCTCTGGGGCGTGGGATCCTGAACATGCGGACTTACTACATGTTCGACAATTGGAGATTGAGGACGGACCTCACTCGCAAGTTGACTTTCCTCATGTATAGGAGATTGAGGACGAATCTCAATTTCCTGGTTAGGCAGTTCTCCCCCATTCCCTCTGGATAGGAGAGGCATACCATTTTCGGTGACTTGGTTAGAATCCAAATTCTCCCCCTCACCGAATGATGGTTGGATGTCTGGCTGTATCTCAAATAGTTCGACATCCTTTTTGACTTCACCAATGGTCGGGAACTCATCCTCGAGAAATTCGACGTTGCGGGAGTCTGTTTCTTTCATGCCACCATTTGGATGTTCCCCGTACATCACATATCCTTTTGATTGTGCGGGGTACCTAATGAACACCATTTTGGTGGCTCTTGGACCAAGTTTCCCATGTTTATGGGTTGGGTTGTGCACATAGCCGGCCGAACCCCATGGGCGTAGATGGTCCAAGGAAGGTTTCTTACCAAACCATAACTCATATGGTGTGGCAGGTACACTCTTGCTTGGCACACGATTAAGTATGTAGGCTGCCGTAAGCAGTGCATCTCCCCAGAAACTGATAGGGAGACTAGCATGTGCCATCATTGACCTGACCATGTCAAGCAATGTACGATTCCTGCGTTCCGCAACACCGTTTTGTTGTGGAGTGCGAGGAATTGTTAACTGTCTTTGTATACCTTTTTCCTCACAAAACTCTTTGAACATATCAGAGAGGTATTCACGACCTCGATCAGTTCGAAGGATCTTAACCCTTCGTTCCAACTGAGTCTCTACTTCGGCTACGAAGCGTTTGAATATATCAAGTGCCTCGTGGCGGTGAGATAACAGGTACACATACCCATATCGTGAATAATCGTCTATGAGGGTAATGAAATAGATAGCCCCATGTCGTGCTTTAACGTTCATGGGTCCGCATATGTCTGAGTGGATTAATTCTAAGGGACTAGATGCTCTCATGGCTTTACCGAAAGGCTTTATAGTTGCCTTTCCAGCTAAACATGACTCACACCTAGGTAACTTAACCCTAGTGAGTCGGTCTAGGAGACCTTCTTTAGCTAGCCTATTTATTCTATCTTGACCCACATGGCCAAGTCTAGCATGCCACTTAACAGATTCAGAATTAGAGTCGAAAAAAGAAACATAAGCAGAAGATATATTATTGCAGTTATCATCCAAATCTAAAACAATGAAATCTCCTTTCAAAGTTGCTTGGCCAAACAAATTGCCATTATAGAACAAATCTAAACCGTCTGGACGAAAACCAAAAACAAAACCTAATCTAACTAAAGAAACATAAGAGACTAAGGAGCATCGCACCCCAGGTGCATAGAGGGCGTCATGAAGAAGCAGCTTGTTCCCTCCACGGAGTTTGAGCTGGTATGTTCCTACTCCAAGGACATCTTCTTCGCTGCCGTTCCCTAGTACGACAGTCCGTGAACCCACCGGGTAGCGATGGTACTCCACGAATCCAGCCCTATCTTGAACTATGTGCTTTGTTGCCCCCGTATCTACAATCCATTGAGGAAGAGAGTTAGCAACGAATGCATGGGAACAAACATATAATTCAGGATTGTTAGTAGAAGTAGGTACCTTAGCTGGCTCAGGACAATCCCGAGCGAAATGACCCTTCTTCCCACAGTTATAGCACTTCACACGTGCCATATCCTTAGCTCCGTTGCCCTTGGTCTTGTGCTTCTTAGCAGTACCAGCATTAGAGCGAGAGTTCTGAGGAGGACGAGGGCCTTTCACAGGTTTCTTACCACGGTAAGGTTTCCTGTTCCTGGGCCCCGATTCTTTGGCAACAAATGCCATACTGGAAGGCGCATATTGTTTTAAACGCTCTTCCTCCATTTCGAGGTGTTTGGAGATCGCCTCGAAAGTGTTGATATGATCGCTGTGAGCCATGAATGTTTTAAAACTCTTCCAATGTCCATTATCATTGGGAAGAGCTCTAATTACATTCAGGACTTGTTCCTGCTCAGAAACCTCTTGCCCTGCGGCCTTAAGGTCTCGAACCATAGCACTCATGGTCCGAAGGTGTTCGGGGATACTACGACTGGAGTCTATAGTATATTGCATCCATCTCAGCTGCAAGGTACGCAACCTTGTAGCAGACGTCTGCCCGAACCTAACCTTAAGCTGTATCCACATGTCCTTAGCAGTGCGGAAACGTTCAAACTCTCCCAGGAGATCGTCCCGCATGCAAGACAGCATGGTATAGCGCGCGGAACGATCGCGTTTGAACCATGCTTGGTACGTTTTCAGGTTTTCTTTGTACTGCTCAGTTGCAGTAATATCTCTGCCTTGTTCATCTTTTTCAGCCGGAGGAACCATGGAGGCAGTCAAGTGGTCCAGCATATCATCGTTGTTGAGATAAAACTGAACCTTTAGATGCCAAACGTCATAGTTCGTGCCATCTAACTTGTCATCAGATTGCATACAACCTATCGTGTTTCTAGCTGCCATATCTGAAAGTATATTTTATCTGTTAGACATATTGTTTAATAATTAAATTTCCTAGAAAGCCCCATAATTTACTATGTACGTTCGAAAATTTTGCTAAGCTCATAATCATCACGTACAGTTGTGAATTTGGAGTTTCTTTAATTTAATTATTAATTTCACAAAATATTTAGAAGTTTTGTTAGGCTTAATTAACATTTTTAATTTAATGAATATCACAAAAATATTCACCTTTTATTATGTTAATATACTTTCAGTTAAGGTTTATGAAACTAATTCATTTAATCGCATCTGTGTTATGTATATATATAGCACAAAGTTATATAATCAACCTCAAATTATCATAACATAATTAATGATAATATGAAAATAAAAACAAAAATAAACAAATAAATTTGCAATTCATAACAAAGATAATGGCCAAATTAAATTCATGTAAACATGGAAACACATATTCCATAAACAAACCAAAAAAAAATTTGCATTCACCCCCTCCCCCTTTGTGCCGGTCAAAATAACCCCCCCCCACCTTTTAATGAGTGAGTGAGGGGGTTCCTCCCCCCAAACCCTAACTCGAATCTCTCTCTCTCTACTTGGGTCCTTAGCCCTCCTCTCTCTCCTCTGCCTTTCGATTTCCTCGACACTCTCTTCGACTTCTCTCTGCCCATTCTCTAGCTGTCGAACTCCTTCGATACCATGGCTAGGAGCACGAAGCTCCTTTCTGGGCTTTGGTCGGCGTGACCTCGGCAGCCACCACCGCCGTCGTCGATTGACCCCAAAAATACCCAAATGATGCAACCCCCCCAACCACCGACCCCGTTGAGCCTCGATCTATGCTACACCGGTGAGAACCAAGGGTGCTACGGTGTAGATCGGCCGAATCTAAACCTAATGAAGATGTCCACGCGCCGAACGCGTCACTGAGGCGGTGGCGCGTGGTCTCACGCGCCTCCTCATTCGGTGTTTCTCGGCTTCTTTTCTCTCAAGGTTGTGTAGATCGGCGATGAAAAGGGGCTCTGGGAGGAAGAAGATCGTGAAACGATCCTCGTCGGCAGCGCGTGACGGCCACGCGCCACCCCTCCTCGGTGGTTTCTGATGGGTATGATTCGGTTCCCTTATTTCGGTTCCCCCCCCTCTTTTTTTTGTTGTTATTGGAGTTGAAGTCGAGAGTTTAGGCAGAGGAAGATTCGGGTTAGGGTTTGGGGTCGAAGTCGAGAGTTTTAGGCAGAGGGAGACTAGGGTTGGGGTTTCGGGTTCTTTTGAGGGTTAGGGTTTTGGGTCTCGGGTTTGTCTCTGTCCCTTTCCCCTTTTTTTTTTTT
>JACYFF010031956.1:3948739-3973948 GCA_017589665.1 Selenicereus undatus | reverse complement strand
ATATATATATAAAACCCATTTTGGATAAATGAAAGACAATTAATGAATCAAACTTATGTATCTCCTATGCAAACAACAACATGTGAAGCAAAGCAAAAAAGAAGGGGGGGGGGGGTTGTTCATTGGAGATGATTGACAATTTTTTCAAAAAGGTAATAATTTGATTGATATCTTTCTTCGTTTAACACTTATTCCTTTTTTATTATATCGAAAGAGGTGCAAATTAATATTAGTTCATATGATAATTTAGTAATGTCGGTCAATACAGGTTGGTTTAAGTGGTCTAACACTTGTTTCCTTTAAGCCAATTCTAGAATGTAGGTCTCGTGACTTGAGAAAAATTGTGATTGAAGAGCTCTACTATTTATTAGGCCAATAGTAGTTCAATTCCAATGGAAGATTCAGGACCAAAAAAAGATAACTTAGTAACAGAAAATAGTGAAATTAGATCCAAAACAATATTTCTATAAAAAAAATCTATCTTAGTCTCGATTATTGGATAGTAAATACCTCGCCAAACTCTTATAAAACAAGAAATAAGAGGAGTATTATCTAAGATTTGTCAAAAAATATTACAGAAATTATCATAAACTTATAATTAATTTGGAGTTTAGCTAGCTAGTACTGAAAGATTCAATTTTGGTCAATGAAATAAATCCCCTTTTCACCCAAAAGGCATGATTATTGAAAATAGTGATTTATACTGAATTGATATCAACAATTTTTATATTTCTTCCCAATTCAATATTTTTGCATGTCAATTATGCAAAAGAAGAAATCAGCATCTTGTGAGAATGAGATCACATTGCATAATTAAGTAATTTCTCTCTTGTACATCTTTCTTTCTTGAGGGTGACATTACTTCAGGAATATAGCATTTCATTGATTAAACTAGTTTATTTTCCATGTCATCAATTTGGTAAGAGACAAGAATTTTTTTTATAAAAAAAGATAATAAATGATGAACCCCCACTTTCAATGGATGAGATGGAGTTGACACCATAATAGAATATCCATTCTGCTAATAACCAGAAAATAACACCTAATTAGCATATCCACCTATGCTTTATATAAGTTGGAAAACTTATCTATTATTTCGTACTGGCTTTTAAACCCGTTCTATACAAGGTTTGTTTTAAAATTTTTTAGAAATATTATAATTAATCTTATAATTTAAATTTTTAGAAATAACTAATATCTGTAATTTATTTCATTTTTTTCATCGAAGTAATTGAGAAGATACTATTCATTATGATGACTTTAAATTATATATTGGTTATATTTTTATTTTAAAATAAAATCTTAATAAATGCTTAATAGGACACGTGTCACGACGACAATGTTCGAACTCACTCTCTCTCTCTCTCTCTCTCTCTCTCTCACACACACACACACACACACACATATATGATTCTTTTCATACACTCTTATGTAATTCAATAAATATTGTTATGTTATATTATATGTAAGAGCAAAAGTCTCCATCAAGGCGAATGTGTTTCTAAGCTCAAGCCTTCCCCTACATATATTCTATAATTAATTTAAAATAACCCTACAATCTCAAACTATGCACAAAATCAGGTATATGGAATCTTTGATTAGTACTCCATAATCCTCACATCATTTGACAATTTTGCAAATTTAAAAGGAACCCTACAATCCCACACTATGCAGCTATATATGGAGTAGGTTTAAAATCATCTTATCAATTTGCTAATTGCTTATTTCCAAAAGAAAAGCATCATTTCACATGTGTAAACAAGTGGATGTAAGCTACAAAGCATACACAACTTAATAGTTACTATAAATTCTCCTCCCAAATTTCTCGATCATTCAATCCTTGGCTAAATTCTGCAACTTTGTCATGTTATGTGTTTCCCATCTTTTTTACACATAGTCTTAAAGTTTAGATTTCAGAATCCGTAATTCAAGGATTCTGATGTCTTACACCTGATCATATAATAGACACAAACACATCGACACGTACGTATAATGAAACAATTCTCAACTTTTTCTTTTATTTTTTGTCCCTAGTGAGAAGGGTGGGAATGGGGGGTAAAAAGAAGAAAAAAAGGTGAGATAATGGGGGCAACTATGTGAATGATGCAAAGCTAACTAATACCATATTCATATGGCTAAGCTAGCTAGCTAGCTAGGGATCACCTTGGCACTAACTAACATATACATAGAGTCAAGCTAAGGTCTGTCCACTCTTAGAAGCCAAGTATTATTCCCATCTCTCTTTCTATATCATATTCATGTATGCATGCATGGGACCAGTAAATGCCTTGGCTAGCAAAGCAAAAAGGACTTCAATGGTTTTCGAATCAACAAGCCCATCATTTATATGGGTTGGCATTTTTGTATAGATTGAGGCTTTTCCTCCTTTTCTTTTCTCTTCTTTTCTTTCTTCTCCCCCCCTCTCTTTGGGGGCGGCGGCCCCGCGCGGGGGAGTATATGCTAATGTTATTGATTGACTTGGAATCCATATGGGAGAAAGTTACGCATTTTCTTGACATTGGTGTTAACTTGGTGAGTTTTTACATGAAACTGTCTTTATGTGAGAGTATTTAGATAGAACTTAAATTTTATGTATGTGAACAATATAAAGAAATCGATGATCTTGTAGGAGAATTTGACCTCAAAGTTTCTGTAGATCATGCATGGAGTTATGAGAATAAAGGCTGGTAAGTGAGCAGTTAGCACTAGGCATAGTAACAATCTAAGGCTCTATTTGATAAAGTAAAATGACATATCATCACCCTTTGACATAATAACAATAAAAGGACATCTCTCTGGCACTAGAGGTAGGAATCTCTGAAACGACACGAACCCGACCCGAAGTTACTGAGAGAAACTCAAACTCGACCCGACCCGAATCAATTTCGACCCGAAGTCGACACGATTTAACCGTTTAGCATGGAAATATGTTATTTTTCAATTTACGACAAATCTAGACTATTTTCAACACTGATACGAAATTGACCCGTTTATTAAATGGGCTGACCTGACCCGTTTCCCAACTCTATCTGGGACCTATAAGTTGTAAGGGTTGGTACAAAGTAAAACATTAACACTTGTCTCCAATAATGTGGAAAAATTGGTAAAAAGATAATGTTGTTAATGATTCTTTCGAGTGCTACATTCACTTTAAGATACACAAATATCTGTAGTAAGTAGATTTTAGTCAAGAAACTGACAAAAATTCTAGATAACATATCATTACAATGTACATCAGCGTTGTAACAAAATAAAAAATAAAAAAAAAATCTATTTTGGACTTCATGAGTGAATGTCGTAAGCAACTAAGTAACTATGAACTTGTATACTTATTTGGGTGTACCAGGAACTTGTACACTTACGGCCCAACCCATTGCATATGGCCCAAGTTTGCGGGAATAGTCTAAATCATCTATGGGCCGTATTTATTCAAATGGCTCACTCATTCAGGCAACGAACTTGGGCTTGCTCCATACCACGAAATGGGCCCGTAGGCCTAACCCAGGAAACATTTTACTTTCTTTTTATTCCATTTGGAAAAAAAAAAATGTTGAAGTAATGTTATGACTAATTGCCAAAATGTAAAAAATTACAGTAATCAAGATTAGAGTTGGGTCATAGGTCAAGTCAGATCACGTTCGTATTCGTATCAAATTTAAACGGGTTGAGAATTTCTGGACCTAAACCTAACCTGTTTATTAAGCAGGCTGAAAAGCCTTGACTCGTACCAATTTAGTTTTTAAAAGGGTTGACAAGCTTAACCCGTTTAATTAAGATAAACCAGTCGAATTCAGTTGCCTAATTACCCATTTACGCATCTAACATTTTCAACTAATACGTAATTATAAAGCGTTAAAAATTAAGTTTATATATCACTACTATTTCCCCTTCTTTTGATTAAGAAAAGATACCATTCATATTTTTGGTCAGTAAATATGTCTAGAACTTTAAGAAAGGGGACATCTCAAGCTTAATTAGGCCTAACATCAAATAATGACAACAATGACACTCATCTTACATAGTTGCACTTTAAGAAAGGAAGTGGTTGCCCCTTAATATTTTGAGAACAAAATGTCAGATTAATCTTGCCAACTAAAATAATTAATTTGGATGAAACCAAGACATTGATGAAGTATAAACACAATATTTATGTGGTTTAGTAGAGGTGGTAAATAATTGTGGAAATATAAGTGCTAAGCAACTTTATGAGATTCTAAAAATGGGGGAATTTTTCATGTAGGGCATGGGCATCCCACTAAAGGGCAAAAAGTTGGGTCATCAAAAATCTTGCTTGGCAATGTTGAATATATCCAAAAGTTATAGATGAAATTGGTCCCATCTACCTAGTTAGCATTATTAGGCATCTATATAATATTCCACCATTAGGTCCTTTAGATACTTGTTTCCCATAATTCTAATTTTCCTTTTTTATAAAAATTAAAATAAAAATATCAATTATGTATAATATTAGCTAATGTAACTTACAATTTCTTAAAAAGGAAATTTTACAAATTTTACAAATTAAATTAACTGATCCTCTTCTTCAAAATCAAATATAAATTTTGAAATCACGATGACAATGACAAGCATAAGTGAATAATGATCAAACTGACTGACATTTGGGTTATCTTGTCCATTATAATCTGAGTATATCAACATTGTCATTTATATAATATACTTTTAGAGAAAGCAAACAAAATAAAGGAGAACAAAGAGGCAGGTCAATTCATAACCTAATCTAAATCATCTTTAAGTTTTGTTTTCTTTGATTATCTTGTGGGTTTGGCTTTGTTAGGTTACATTTCATTATACCTTTTGTCTTCTATAGTATAAGAGTTCAAAATTTTCTATGCAATAAGTGGTTACTATTAATATGAGACAAAAAGTTTCCATCTTGTTTGAAAAATATGCATGAGATTTGTTTTTGTTTGCTTTATTTATTCGGCAAGATCAACTTCTTAGGGATTTGTTATTAGAGATTCTAGAGGCCAACCTTTATTGGCGGGGGCAATAATTTGGGAGATACGTCTATAATTATTGCGGAAGGTATAGTTACGAGGAATGGTGTCAAGAAGGCTATACAATCCAGGTGTACCAAGAAAATCCTTAAAGGTAATTCCAAGATCTTAATCCAAGTAGTTCGGGGTGAAATATATGTATCATGGCATATTAAGACTTTGGTCTTTGATATTTTTTTTATTTTTTATTTTTTTTGCAACAAGCTACTAAGATTCGAGTTTACAATAGTTAGAAGGACGGAAATTCGACAGCTGATTGGATAGATAAATACGCCCTCTTTCCTTTATACATTGATTGTTGATTTGTTGTCATGCCTTTCCACTATCTACTGAATTCCAATATATTCTAGCTGATAATTTCATGGGCAGATCTTTTAAGAGAAGGATTGCCTAATGATCTTGAGTTGTATTTACCCTCTTCCCCCCCCCCCCCCGAAAAAGTCAACTACTTATCTTAAGCCCACACATTTTCGAATTTTCATAACATTAAGGCTTGAATTGTTGAACAGGATATTGGTTGAAATGTAGTCAAGTTACCTCCAATATTGCTTGAATTGATATTATTTTGCATTGAATCTAGGTTGGATTAAAATATGTCATTTTTGGGTTAAGTTTAACTTCAGTATTACTTGTTGCAATAAGTTTCTCTTAAAAATATAAGCAATATTGGTTAAATGGTTAAAACAAGAAGACATACAAGGGCTAATCTCTCTGAAACAAAAAAAAAATAAAAATGGTTAAAACAAGAAAACATTTGGCTGAGAAGAGGCAAGAAAGGCTTCCCTTTGTTGTATGTGCAGAAAAGAGAAATAACCAACTAGAAAAGCTACACGCCATGCAAAGATACATGCCTTCTGCTGAAGTTTCTCTGTTAACAAAACCACCATGAAGCCAAGATGAACTAAATAAGCGACCCCCCCATCCAAAAACCAATGTTCTGTGGAGTTTGCTAGATAGCAAGGCAGGCAATGGGTACAAATTATGTCATAAACCCGGGTCCATTTTTTTGGGGGCTAAAACTGATCTTTTTTCACGTATAGTTAGACATGTTTATTGCCTAGTATTGTTCATTTTGGCTGATATATCTAGGCTTAGGTTTTTAAGCATTAAGATTAACCGTGCCCATTTCCAAGCCCTCCTCTCTTTGCACTTGTTTCTTGTTTCTCCAATTTATACAGTTGAGAATTTTGTTTCATATGCTTGAGCAATTTATTGTGTCAAATTGAGCATTTTGATTTACTCACTTGAGCATGTCTCGGGTCTATATACCAGGGACCTTAATATAAATGTTGGTCAATGGGAGGCTAATATTTCAGTAAACATTAACCCTAATGGGGTAGCTCAGCTGGTGAGGCATTGGGATTGCATCCTAGTGGTCATGAGTTCGACTCCCCATCAGGGCCATTGGAGGTTTTCCTGGTCGTTAACTTCAGGGCCCCCAGGGATTTAGTCGAGGTGCGCGCAAGCTGACCCGGACACCCTGGGTCATCAAAAAAAAATATAAAAAATTTCAGTAAACATTTATAGCACTTTCGAATAGCCCTAATCAAGTTTAGGGAGTGGGCCAAAAAAAAAAAAAAAAGATTCAACTAAAATATCAGTAAATTTTGTATGAGACCGTCTCACATTAGATACATCATGAAACACACGCTTTCATAGTGACTTTTTATTAATGATTGGGATGACTAATAGTTCATTTAGGATTGACTATAATAAAAATCACTAATAGATGAACTATTAGTCAATCCTAAATTAAGAGTCACTCCAAAACCTAATATTAGTCATTGCAAAATGTCGAACAAGTCACCCCACAAGGAGATCGTCTCACAATAACTTTTATGTGAGATAGTCTCACCTAAAAATTTGTGCTGAAATATTAGCCCGTGACTGCTACATTGAGAGCACTATGAACATCAACCCCAATCTGGGGTTCAGCTTTCTCCAAATCAGTTGATGCGGAGCTAAGCTTCTGATTGAACTCGGCTAGGCCCTTTTGAACAGCAGCAGGGTCAATATGGTCAATGGGTACAGCTTCAACAGCAATTATATCAGCATATGAGTTAGGATGGACAAATGCAAAGCCGCTGCTTATAAAAGTATTTAGTTACGTCGTTTCCTTCGTGTACTGATAGGACCCCTGGTTTCAACTCTGCCATTGCTGCAACATGACCTGGGAGAACACCCATTTGTCCTGTGGTTGCTGGGACTATGATCATGTCAACCTGAAGCAATGTCAATCTGACTGTAAGACTAAATGAAGGAATAATAAGAAGAGACACAATAAGAATAGCGCATCACCATCATCACTCTCTCAATCACATGAAAATTTCCATATGTTTGTGTGTGAAATCAAGCCATCAAGGTCTACAGGTAATGGCTAGCTAACCAATAACCTTGACTGTAAGAAAAGCTATTATGCACCTTTGCCTCTAAAAAGGATCAATGGCAATAGGGTAATGGTGATGGTTGTTTGTTTGCAATCAGTATCTTCAGCATAGGTAGCCAGGTAGACAATGGAGGTCACAACATGTAAAATGACAATTCTAAATCTAGATTGACTTTCCCAAAAGATACACTATTTTCCTTTTGTATAGTGTTGGATTGAAGAGAAGGCAGCAGCCAGCTTTCAAATGATCAAATCTAGGGTCTGATGGGTACAACCTCCTGACAATACCATGGTAGAGGTAAGAGTGGCCCACATTTTGAACACCCCCCCCCCCCTTCTTTTAGACAAGCCACCAACACATAGGCAGAAGCCTCTTGTAGGATCTCCTGGTAGTGTTTTGGTTGGCTTGTGGAGAAGGTGCACACACGCACAGACAAATGGAAGGTGTTTCATATTCACACAAGTGGAAGGTGTTTCAACTAAAGCAACAGACTTTGTAACGGACTCTCTTCTGAACTTTGAGTCAAAACATTATCGGCTACGTTATGTGTAAATGTTTGATGGCCCAACCACCCAAATATTGGAAATATTAACAGCTGAGAACTCTTACATGCATGATGCATGTGTACATGGAGGCATAAACACATGCACACCTAGACAAAGGCGTACGAGGAAACCATTAAAATGAAAAAAATATAGGAGTAACCAACAAAATAGCTTCACCATTGCTAATCACGGAAGGAATAAGTTGTCCATATTAATCTTTTTAGACCTGCAAATATACCAGTAGTCAGAAAGAAAAGATTTGATTATGAATCTCATCGTCTCTGGGGCTTCTCCCTTTCATAATCCATCCCACAGGCCCACAAAAGAAAGAAAAAAGTCCCCTAGCCTTAGAACTAGCATGGTCTCTACATGCTACTAATGGTGAATTCTTGCATACAGCACAAAGTGCCAATTAATCTAGTGAATCTGTGAATGTCTGTAAAGGCGACCCTGCACAGTTACTTTGCATGGTATATTGAACCAGTTAGGGGTGTGATTGAACCATCCTTTATGGAATAGTTTGACATGACATAAACACAAAAACATTGTTCCAAAGCTTAGCACATTTTGAACAGTCAATATTAGGGGCACGTGAAAGAAGAATGAATAAACAAATATAGAAGCGACTCAAGCACAAGCTCTTAAGACATATAGCCATAGTGGCATTCAGAACGGCTATACAGAAGATATACAAATGGACCTGTTTATATCTTAAATCAAGATACCAATGCCACTCACTGCAGTGAAACAAAAGTCTGCACAATTAAAAGTTTAAGACCCAAAAGCTTTACATGTTCTCTTCTCAAACAAATACCGGTGTGAGCATTTTCCTAATTCGGGCAGGCTTCATTAACTTAATCCTAACTGTAATGGGAATTTGCAACGCATTGACATAAGACATATTTTTACCAGAAGAAAAATGCACCCACTTGGGTGAGTTCCTTCAATTGGCTCTTGAGTTAGGAATTTGCAACGCATTGACATACGACATATTTTTACCAGAAGAAAAATGCACACACTCTGGTAAGGACCTTAAATTGGCTCGTGAGTCTTGACTAAGCTCATTGAAATGGCGTTACGAATGAAATTCGATCATAACATTTACCAATTACCCAATGTGTAATCAATAAACTACCATTTAAAAAAAAAAACCCATCTCAACAAAACTCCAATACAGAACCCAACATTCAACCAATCCCAATTCGATCATAACAATATCAATTACCTAATGCATAGTCTACAACCATCAAGGACTAACATAAGAAACGAAATCAACAAAAACTCCGATAAAAAAACCCAATATTAAATCAATCCAAACATGCCAAAATCATAAACTGAAAGCCAAACTCTCAAGAAAACCAAAAAAGAACTACCAAACCAAACAAACCCAGATCAAATTCATCACAGAAATACCCACAAATCAAATAGATAGAAAGATAGATCATACCTCTTTGGAGGAGAGTAGAGATGAATATGGAAGGGCGAGATTAACAGTGAGCTTAGAAGGGATGGTGGAAGGAGTAGGAGGACTAGGCTTCATGTAAGCAGAAGGGGTTTTGGGATGTTCCATGTGGGTATCGTCTTCTTCCATGTTTCTATGAACGTTGAGTCCACCGCCGGCGCCGCCGGGACTTCCACCGTCGTCGAAAGCGCCGCCCTCTGTGATCGGAGCAAAATGCGAGTGACTTGTTCTTTATTTTAAAGTTATAAATTTCATACCATATCATCCTGTGGGGACCCCTATGTAATATGTAGCAATAGCATGCAAGTTAAAGAATGGTACAACTATTCAATTTTGTACTGGTCAAGTATTGGGCAATATCTTCATGTTCGTGTCAATACTGCTCAATATCAAAAGATAGAAAATTTCAAAATTTTTTAATTTTTAAAAATTTATCAAAGGTACAGACCTTATACAATGATATATAAATTTCGTAAGTCTCATTCTGCTGAATAAAAAGGGATAATTTTGGGCATAATATTTATACTTTTTCTTTATTTATTCAATTGGTTTGAATTGTGAAGCATGAATTTTGGTATGAAAAGGGTTTTTCTTAAATACTTTTATATTATTAAAATGATTTGTCTTATGAAAATCTATCTTTTTTCAAATAAAGTGAGTCTTTCGCTTTGATGCTAGCATTAGTTCCACATATTCATTAGAGCAAGCCTCATATTTAGAGCATTCCTAGCTAGAGTTTTCATATCAACAAAGATTCTATCTTTTTGAAATTGCATTTCTCTACTTCTCCAACCTATGAACTCTAACTTAAATCACCCAATAAAATATTTGTCGTAGACTCACCTAACATACAACTCCTTTTTTTAACCACTTAAATAATATTTTTGAGGGATAAAAAAGGAAAACCAAACAAAATAACAAGAAGACAAAAAAAAATAGAATAACAAGTAGGAATGTCAGACCATTCCTAGGGCCAAAAATCTTCTAAAGCAATTTGCAAATAACATGTTGATTGGGAGGACCCGCAGGTGGAATGCATTCTACCCGTTGGAAATGCTCGTAGAGCACTACCAGCGTGAAGAAACGCGTGAGAGAAGGGGGGGGGGCGCGTTTCCCACGCTTGGCAGTGACTCTTTGGCAGCCATGGGGAAACGGGGGGACACGCGTGGCAGCACGTCTGCCCGTGCCTCCCCCCATTCCCTCTTGTTTTGTCATTATCTGATTTTTTTAATATATTTTTTCATTTTTCTTTTTTTTTGGAGTAAATTATAATTTTTGAATAATTAAAAAATAAGTTTTGTGTTAGAAAGTGGGTCCGTAGCAAATGATTTTATTGGAAGATTATAATTCGAGTTCCATAGGTTGGAGAAGTGATGAAATTCAAGTTCCAAAAAATTGAAATTTTTTCTGATGTGGCAAGGTAGAGTTCAAAAATTCGGAACTCTCACTGGGAATAATGCATTTGGATATAGTACTTATATTACCGACTATTCTTATTTTTTATTCAGTTTTTTTTTGGAAAAAGGCTCTTATGAACAAATTATGAACCCGAAAATCGGAGACTAACATTCACATTCTTACCCAATTGAAGTAACCACACTCACACACAATTTTGATTCTAACTCTTTGTTGCCGATAAAGTTGGGAAGGCATCCCATGTCCTCCTCCAGAAAAATTAAAAAGGAAAGAAAACCCTTTCATCACTATGTGTTAATTGTTTAATTGTTTTTGAAGAGGAATTTAAAAAAAAAAAATCGATGCTTTGAATTTGGGTCTGTACTAGTTTTTACCATTAAATCCTAAACGGTGAAATTGTCCTCGTGATTACTCAAATTTCAAACGACTAATAATGAGTAAAACTAATTGTAACAGAATCTGTTTTGTAAGTTAGGTATTTGGAGGGAAAGTTAGTTAAATGTCGTTATTTGGCTTCTAGGAACTGCTTTCTTGTCCAGTAGAGACAAGCATTCTCAACACTGACGTGGCAATTCGTTGTTGCAATTTCTCTCTCACTCACACTATATATTAAACAATTTATCTCCAATACAACATAGCAATTAAAACAGAAAATATCATATTGAAAACAGGGGATTTTAAAGATAAAATTTAAAGTAAACGAATAAAATGCAAACCAAAAAAAAGGTTCATTATAAATAGATCTCTCACAAAATCTTATGGTGTAACAACACCGCCGATATATATATATATATATATATATATATATATATAAGTGAATTCAAATGCTACGGTTAATGACACGTGTTCTGTTAAAACATTTATCAAAATTTTAAAAAAGAAAAATTTAAATAATATGTGATTTAAAGTAATCATAATGAATAATGTCTTTTTAACTACTTCAATGACAAAAAAATGGAAACAAGTTACAGATATTTTAATATTATTATTTCTCAAAACTTAAATAATATTTCTAAAAATATTTTAACTAAAATTTTAAAACAAACCATGTGTAGCTAAAATTTTAAAACAAACCATGTGTAATTCAGGTTTAAAGGCTAGTAACTGTTAATTTTTGGCAACGTCAATTATCTCCCAATAACTTACTGTTGTAGACTTGCTCAAGAATTTGCAGAACAAAAAAAGAAAGAAAAAAGAAAAGAGAAAACAAAAACACCCTTGGCCTTGCTGGTGTCTGGTGCAAAAACAGAACCCAGAAAATATAGCTCTTGGGTTGAGATTTATACTCTACTTTTAGCCTTTTGGCTTACCAATATTGAGAAAAAAAGAAAGAAAAAGAAGAACAAGAGAGACAGGAGAATCAATCCATCCATTCATAACTTACAATCAAAAGTCTCTGCATTTTTGCTACAGCATAATCCATGAATTTTTCCCAAAAAGTTACTCAAAAAAAGATCTAAGCAAAAAAATTGGTGGGTAATGCTAGATAGCTAGCTAGACAATCAATTTACTCGAGTCTGTAGAAAGCTAGACAATCAATTTACTATGATATTTCATGCTATCAATCTTTTCACTCCTCTTAAACTTTGACTAACTGCTGCAAAACCCAAAACTGCACACCCTCTGGTTATCTAACTGTACAGCTATCAACATATTTACCTGCTCTGACAATTGCGGTGAATCAGAAATCAGGATTCATGAGCCCAGAAGACATCAGGGTCCGGAGTGAACAATGATGAATCAGGAACTTCTAAGTTCGCTAGATGCCAATCGACAAAGCAAGCTTGTATGCACTTCAGTAGCAGAAGGATTGTGGGAAGAAGCCACCAAGCATTGTCCTCCCTGCCCATCAAAAGCAAAGCCAGAACATGATCAGTTGTAGAAAAAAAATGTGAGAATACCAACTAATAATACTTTCTATGTTAATCGGACTCTCCTGCTTCATGAAAACTTTGCACTTTTGGACATTTTTGGATTAAATCTGGGTCTGGATTAAATTTAAATAGGACGAGTTTCGTAGCTTTTGAAATTGTGACACAGTTCGTTATTTAAGATGGGGTTCATTTTAGGTTAGACAAACCAGACACAAGTTGCACCTAGGACACAATCAGGGTTGGACATGAAAAGTCCCATGCCAAAGTTGGAAGACTTTCATGTCAGACAAACTTCAGATAAAATTGGACCAGAATTTGTCACCTCCATTGACAGGGGTAATGGAAATCAAATGACTAATTCAAGTAACCAAATTTCAAAAACTGAAGTAGCCGGTGCCTGAACACGGGATCTCAAAGGCCTCAATTGAGTCAATACAGAAAATAACCCGCATAACTTGACCTTGCGGCATTTCTTGCATCCTTCTGTTCTGGAGAGTTGACAGAAATAATCCCATAATAAAATATGCCTGACAAGAAAGCTACTACCTGCAACCGTAAACAAGCACAAAGTCAAAATGAAACAGGCTTACCAATTAGTTCCTACGAGTAGACTATAATATAAAGATTTATCAGCAAGAAATGTAGATCAACATTCAACTAGCAAGTCCAGCTTATCAAGAACGTCACAACAAATGGCATTTCACAAATTCACAAATAAAACCCCGCGATTTAAATAGCCTTTTTGCCTGTCCCGGTAAGGCTGATTACATCTAAACTTCTACAAGTCCTAATTTGACGGCATCCACATTGAGGAGCAGTAGTAGTTTATTTACATGAAAGTTACACTTACGGAGCCAATAGGTCCCGGCCTAATAGTTAAGAACGTGGCCTTGAGTACAGTGGATCTCAGGTACACTTATGCCTCATTCCAGAACCCAAAAAAAAAAAAAAACCCCCAAAAAAGATCAACAATTTATGGTTGGCCTAACTTACAATGTTTGATAGAGAGGTGGCATTCCACAGTGCATACATACGAGCAAGTGAGGCCCTCCTGTGCCCTTTACAAAACAGAGCATTCAAGCCCGCAGGAAAAGGAGAGAGCAGAGACAAAGGAAGAATAAGCAGGACACAAAGAAAAGCCGCCACAGATATCCAGTAAAACTCAACGAGCATAAGGACTGTGACAGAGAGATCGGCTAAAATCATGGTCAAGATGAGCAGCTGCAGAGTGTCCTGGACCCACAGAAACAAGTCTCAGATATCCAAATCTTATATTCATGAATGAAAACCATCAGAAAATATACTCCCTCTGTCCCGTTATGATTAGGCTCCTTTCTATTTTGATTAGTCTCATTATGCACATCCTAATCCGGACTTTCAATATTAGCCTCCATTCAACTTAAACGAAGAGTAAAAAAATTTAATATCAGATTAATTGCATTAAGATGGATATTTACTCTAGAAAAACTCTCAGTATTTTGAAGGAGTCAGCTAGGACAATCACAGGGAGACAGATGGAGTAAAAGAAGTTAGCTAATTTGTCATATGGTGACCAATATGTGCATACCTGGCAACCAAGAGGCCGGGTGTTGCGTAGGAACAGAGAAAATGGAAGAAAAAAGTCCCTTCTAAATTCAAGTGACTTCAAGGTAGCATCATTTATGAGAGCTCCATTTATTAGTCCACTCATCCTCTTACGTGATAACACCTGACTTGTGCAGGTTTGTGTCTGCTGCAGCTGCCTATAGCGTTTTTCTGCTGTTCTATCATTACTCCTGAAGCACAAGGCCAAAGGAAAAAAGAAGAGTATATAATATATGCAACAAAAGTAGGGAATGCACCCACAGTTTTCATGGCACCCTCATCTAGCAATTCACGTGTCTCACTCTTGGGGTTTAGTGATAATATAGAGAGGTCAGCCATTACTTAAACGATATGCTAGTTTCTTTGTTACAACTTCAGAAAGCTTGCAAAATGAGGAAGTTGATACTGTCTGTCCAGGTCTTCTCATTCAAAGATTCTCTCAAGCTTCACTCAGCAAAAAAGTCTATTAATCAGAATATTGTAGATTGACCCTCTTACTCTTGATATATGACAAGATCAAATTGTTTGCCTCAAGTTGTACATAGTAACCTGAATACACAAATTCTACATCATCCAACATGGCCTAGTCAGCATGCAGTTAGGTTCTCAGTCACGTACACATGGATAAGAAGCTTGAAGAAATCCAAAATGGACTCTATCTACTTAAGTATTTAACAATGCAATGTCAAACTTTTCATTCCTACAGGGAAAGACTATACTTATTATAATGATGACAACAACGCAAACAAAAATCTCAGTGATTATAATGAAAAATAAGCAGACTACTTGGGACATCCAAAAAGCATAAACACAGGGCATAGTCAATAAAAAGGACAAAAGAAACTCCATTGGAACATTATGACTTGCCTTGGAGATTCCTGATCATTGGTGCTCATTGAAACAGACTCTGGTATACTGTGGAAAGTGTAATCATCAACCACTACCCAAATACCTAGTTGATAATAACCGGAAGCAGTGGCATGAAACCAGCCAAGATCAATCCTTACACCATGAAACTCAAGCTGGGGATTTGCGTGACTATCTATCCAACGTATCACAGGAGCAAGTGTTGAGCGAATGAATCCATTCCGTACTGTTCTCAACTGCGCATTGAGACCAGCTACCAAATGATTCCACACTGACGTTGGGACATGCTGAAGAAAATATGAAGATAAATATCAAAATCCAAACTTATTGATACTCATCAAATTTTAGACCAAGACGGAAAGCGAGAGAAGAGAGACCTGTGCAATTAGATTGGTCAGTAGAGCATCACTATGAAGATTATAAGGGGACATATAACTTCCATCCCCACCAAAAATTATGCACAAGGGAAATCTTTTTTGTATGATTGATACAATGTCTATTCGCTTCTCATCACCACCAAGAAAGAAATCAATATATGCAACCATTAAATCAGGTGTACCTCCAACCTGCATCAGAAGGAAATGTGATTACCGTCTATTTTGGCCATTAAGAAATATATTTCCATTGTACACTTTGGAAATTTCCTTAGCTCCTACACTCGCATAAGCTCTTAAACTAAAAGCAAGCCATTCTAAAATCGAATGCAAGACAATTATTATGGCCAGTTGCAGAAAATCTGATCTCAAGACTAAAGACACTCACCTTCATCCCTTTGTATAAGGCCCGTGAACGGCAAGAACGAAGACAAGAATGATCATATTCAGACTTGACATACTCCTGGAGACGTTGAATTTTGATCCTTCGTCGCCATTGCTTCCATGACCATGCACAAGGATAAGCAAGCACTGACAGAATTCTATGAACAGACCCTTCCCACCAATCATATGAAGCTATAGAATTGATTTCATCAATAAATCTGTTAAAAGCATCTTCGTACCTGCAATAAAATGACATTACATGCTCATCATTGTAATAGTTGTCACAAAAAGAGGAATGAGGCTATGTGAATAATAGTTTGACCTTCTATACCAATAATATAATAAGACAAGAAGACATCAGATCTTCAATGCCAAAAAGGAATTGTCAGTCAATCTGTGATAACTTCAGAAAGTTAGTTTAGAATATGGCGCTGGCTTTATGTACCATTAAACAACTACATTTAGCAGCCTCATCTTGGGAAAAACGAGGGGGGGGGGTACATAGCAACACAGGAACAACAGCCAAGTGAACTGAAAGAGCTAAACCTTCAATTTTCATTATGTACCAAAATATGGGTCAAGATACGGGGACAAAAACCTCCAGGAGGCTGAAAGGAGAAGAGGCCCCTAAAAAGAGAGGGGGGGGGGTCCGGTGGGAAGGCTACCATCAGAAGTCTAGCAAGATAGTTGCTCCTTTTGATGCTAAACAGGAAGGATAGATTTCTTACACAATCTCCACAATCTCATCTGGGGGAGAATAAGGAAGGTGCCAGGGCTCCCTAAATGTATTAGGACCCATAAAATACATCCTGTAGACATGGCTTTGAGTGTCTTCAGCTTTGCTTGGTCCTTTGACCTGAGTCAAAAGGATACCATACACAGTTACTATTCACTGTTCCCCCTCTATTGATGAAAAATGGCTGGCATCAAGAATATATACCTCTGATAAAGATAAAAGGTGCGGAAGCCGATAATCAGAATGGTGCTGCTCAAATGAATATGCACCACTATATGCACAACGTGATCCAACTATTTTTGCACGCAGCATGTTTAACAAGAGACCTAGAGATACCAAACTGCATAAGAGGATAAGAGAAAATAACCAAGGGCCTCCAAATGTATGGGTTAGCTCCTCTAGTGGTGTAAAGCAATGAGGCATCCTGTACTTGTCAGAAATACATCTGTATGGACATGATGGTTCACTCACTCCTCCTGCAAAGTTTGCCTCATTTCAGTTAACTGGACCAAAACAAACCTCCTCAACCCCCCCCCCCCCCAAAAACAAGGGGAAAAAAAGAAAATAACTGACTTTCTGCAACATACATGTGTAGTTACCTCGTACATAAATAAACTGCGCCCTCTTAGGAAGCAGTTCTAGAGGGCAAGGAGTGCAGAGTCGTTCATCAGAACCAACAACATCCTTAAAAGTTCCAACAGGGCATTCCTGTATCAACACGCGAATAAAATCTAGAATACTTACCACTTTGGGGGGGGGGGGGGAAGAGCAAGAAATGACAAATACAGTAAAGTACATGCCTAAGAAAATTTTAATTAGTACTATTTAAGCAAATCTACGTAAAGCCTCCCTCTACAAATCTGGGGAAACTCTATCAGCATTATGCATCTTAGACTGAGGCAGTGAATAACACACGGGGTTGAATACTAGGCAAACCATGAACATTTTCCTTCCACTCATCATCACAGTATACTTTGGCATAAACCTCAAACAGGGTTCGTGAACCTATTCATTTGGGTGTCATGCACCAAAAGCTCAAGAAAACTGGAAGATCATCATGTAAATTCATAAATTTACTGATCTCAGTACATTTACCAAAGATATAAAGGGAACACATAAAGAACAATGCCAACACCAATAATGCATCTAAAAAAGATGAAAGCAAAAGTTCAATGAACACTGCATATTTCAGTCACTGGACTGCATAAACCATACCCATTGCTTCTATCCAAAATATATTTAATAAATTACCCAGTCACAGACTATAGGGGCAAACAAATTTCCCATGACAGATAAAACTGCCATCATTCACCAGATACGAGAATTAACGAAACATGTATTGAAGGAAGGCAGCTTCCTTCCTTATCTTCTGTGGACCATTAGCCAGGGGCAAAGTTGCATGCATTGCATCAGCATCTACGACAACAAATGGCAACAAAGAAACTTACAGTGCAAAATGTACCATAGAGACCCTTCGGGCACTTTTTCCCCGTGATTGTGCCGCCTTCTCCACTGTGACCCGGACTGTCCCCTGCACCTCCCCTGTCAGAAGTGGCATAGGTTGTCAGTCAATTACCTTCAGTAATAAGAAGCTCCTGGACAGCAGCATACCAGGAAAATGATACCAGCGAAGCTAACCATTAATGACTAGTTCGAACTCCAGGAGCGGCCTGGCACTCATGAACACGCATTTATCCCCTCAGCCCAAAAGAAACACCAGTCTTTTCAAAAGTATGATATCAAAAGGCAGGAGGGGGGGGGGGGAGAAAGTGTCAGAGAGGGGACCCCACACAAAAGCCAAACACACGCCCGCGGGCGCCCCCCCCCCCCCCAAAAAAAAAAAAGTAGAGGAAGGGATAGGACAACAACAAATTTTACCATTTCAAAAGAGATGCACACCTTCATGGATGGCAAAAAATAGCTAGAGTGACAAAAATGTTGGAACTGGCATGGCCTTATACTTGCCCAAGAAGGCATGAACACGATACTAGGGCCTAATTCTCCTTTTGAAAAATATATAATACTATTCGAGAGAATAAAAGTGACACGTCTTACTTCAAGGTAAGGAGATATGAAGCGAATATGAGATCCATAATCTGATAAAGTGATATAGCTGTAAATTGTAATAGACCCCAATATACTTATCTCAACACGAAGAATTCTGAAAGCTACCAACTTATCAAATGAAACAATTAATATTTACTTGCAGATGTTAGCTTAGACTAGGGGAAATATCAGAATGCATTTGATGAACCAGTGGTTTCCTGATCACTCACGAGAGTTCATCAGCTACATTCTTTTCTGAACTTCTAATATGAATTGATGATTTTATTGAATTGAACGAATCATCAATTGTTTCAGATTCTTGACGTATGGGCATATGCCACATTGCTTAGTTCCAGAAGTTGTATGCTTCTGTTTCTCAGACTCTGACATGCGTTGTCCCCCCCCCCCCAAAAACCCCCAATGGCTTTGGCAAAATTGTGTTCAAAATGAGGAGTTGGGAGGGGGACATACCCCCCCGGGGGGGGGGGGAGAAAGGGGAATAGATAACTTCGAACGCAAGTTCTTTGACATTAAACCTGCTTGAAAAGTAAGGGCAGCACTCAATTGGGAACAAGATTGAAGAGCTTAGAGTATTAACACTAAAGCCAGCCTCAATGATGTCAAAGCTCAAAACTATCAGAGTCAGGATTTCTTTTACAAACCTCATGTCCACAGCAATCAGGAGATTTAGAGTATACAGTATTCTTATCCCACACCTCAAAACAGAACGAACTGAGGAATATCAGAATTTTCTTAAGCCCTAGCGGAACTATAAATTTCAAGATTCCACATGTAATAAACCTGGAAGGAGGAAGAGTACATGCAAAACCAGAAATTGAACAAAGCAGCGTGAAATGCAGTTCTAGCCTCCTGACCAGACTCTTACTCCATGTTCAAACAGGGTACACTATTTACTTAGTAGCTAGTGTCAATTTTAAGCATACCTACTGTTGATGATTCCCTTTACTGTAGCTGTTGGAACGTATTCATCTCCGGTATTTATATCAGACCAATGGAAATGAATTCGCCCTCCGCCGCCGCCGCCGCCACCCAAAGGACCTCCTCTTCCTCCAGCAACGGATAAATCAGAATTTTCAGTGAGTATGAGCTTTTGCAGGAAAAGAAGAATCGTCCCACCAGAGCCTCCACCAAGACCTCCAATCAAAGTGCCATTACTATTTCTTGTCATTTTACTATAACTTTGACCATCAGCCCTCAAATATCCATGTAAAGCCAGCTTCGACAGAGGCCACTGCATCGCTCCCATCACTGTCAATGAAAAATAATAATGACGATGGCGATGAAAGAAAAGGGAGAAACTATTTCCACATTGAACATAACACATCAGCCAAAAGAAAAGTTGTTGGCCAATATCATAATTCTGGCCTTGTCTCACCTTATCCACATAAAGTACCCAAGATATAAATTCCACATATCTATGCAAAAGACAACTAGGAATTTCAATTTTAAAAATTGTTTATGGAGGTTTTGGTTCACAAGCACCATTCTGATTTAGTAGACAAGGGCAGATGGATAAGCAATGACCCAAAAATAAAAAAGTTTTGCAACCAGACTTTTCTGGTAGTAACAATCAGAGCAAGACTATGGCAGACTTCCATCAGAATTCTTTCAGCCCCCCCCCCCCCCAAATCACACAGTTTTATAACTATTTTCTAGAACAAGAAACCATGCACGACTCCATAGATTCAAAATGCGGCCAATTGAATGAGCTGCGTTTTCACCCCACAACAGCCACATGTGACACAATTGCCGCATTAGAGTGATTTTGTTCTACTGCTACCGAAATTGCATTTTGAACACTTGCAAGACTTCCTAATGCAACAAAAAAACCAAAAAAAAAAAAGTACAAAGAAGAAGACTGAAGCAACAAATATCAAGCCTAATTTGATACGCACATTGGAATCATCCACTCTCTTGTAATAGATGCTTGTTGGATAGATATCCCTACATTTTTTCCTTTGGCAGCAGGGAATGGCATAGTATTAGTCTGCTTCCCAGATGACATAAAATTTTACTGACAAAAGCAGCTACATTATTAGACAGGCAAGAAAAGAAGTAACAACCATGTCGCCCAACGAAGCAAGTAAACTTTGGGAATGTGCCACTGGCAAAAGGCCAAGGAGAGGATAGAATCATAGAAACTAAAAAAACTCTACCGAAGGAAGGGTAGGCAAAGTGAAATCCTATCCCAGGAAATTTTCTGATTACTCTCCGATGGTAGGCTAAAGAAGGAACATCTTCACAGAATCTCACCCTCTGAATATCATCCAAAACCAATAAATCCCACCAAAGCGTGCACCAGAATAGAGTCCGCAAGCATCCATCCCACAATCACTATCGTTCAAAAAAGCCTACAAACAAGACAATAGCCAATTTACAATGCAAAAGCACGGGAAAGGTTGTCCAAAACTCTCACAGCACATAATACAATGTTGATAATGCTTTTTTTCTGTAGGTAGTGGGTTAACCTTATTCTCCCATATTCTCCTTGATTGATGTCTATGTTCACATTCAGTAGGAGAAAACCACGAGAGACAGAGGCTTTCTTTCATCTAATAATGAACTCGTCACTATTTTCCATCGGGTCAAGTGGAAATATGCTTGCCACACCAAGTGAGAGAGGGCTGGGAGTAGGCATTAGACCTCTCCACATTTTTTTTTGTGGGGGTAAGTAATCAAGAGCTATATTAAATGGACACCAAGAGGATGTCACCCATTTACAAAAGGGGGCAAATACAAAAACATTATGCCCTTAAGCTCTCATCCATAATGCAATCGACAAAAGCCTAAAAATTTAAATTTTTGTTACCCCTAAGCCCGACACTCCAACTATACAATAACCTCAAAAAATAGAGCTTAAAATCTTGAAACAGGAAGACTTTGTCCTCAAAAATACGACGATTTCTATCCTTCCACGTAGCCCACCAAATAGCCAAAGGAACCATGTTCCAAACTCCAAGGACCCAACTGACGTCTCCACATTCAAGAATGAAGCACTCAAAACTAAGTATGGAGATCTATAAAATATATGGCCCAAAAATTTTGTTGGTGGAGCAAGAAGAGTCCTAATCGAGACGGGTGCTAGAAGGCAATCTTATGAGGTTTAAAATTGTTTAAATCTTTGGGTAAGATAGCTCAATCAGGAGCCCATATCTTATGTGAACTACCATTGTATAGCAGATGGTTTGAACCGACCTCCTTTGTGTGAAAGATAGATTAGAGTTGTTTAAATCTGTGCCGAACTTTAAGGTGAAGAATGGTGCCAAAGGTGCTCTTTTGGCATGCAGTGTGGCATGAGGATCAACTGTGAAGGATTTAGTTTCTACATGGTGTTTTGTAGTGGTGATCAAAGCTAATGGAGCTTACCATTCAAGAGAAAGCCCTGGTGATTGGGAAGAGGGAAGTGTTCTTAGTCTCTTCGATGTACTTGCCAGTATGAATGTTTACTTGCCAGTATGAATATTGTGCTACAAGATCTTTTTACTGTTTCATGGTTTTTGTGACAGACTTTTTGAAGGTTCTAACTATCCTGGTTTTCCTATCAAGGCCATCCCAAAGTCTAGGCTCACATTAAATTTCTTGGATAGCTACATAGGCAAGATTCTCATAGAGGATAGTTGAAAATAAGGAAGTTTGATTTAGCTAGTGAGCGTTGTGTAGGAGAACTGGTTAAGCAGTTCCCCATTCATTGTCAGCCAGCTTCTTCATTCTGGCATTTGTCATTCTCCCTTGTGGGAGTTTGTTGGGTTTAACCTGTGAATCTCAAAGATGTTATGATGACTTGGAAAAAAAGGATGAAGAAAAGTTGTTTTGGGGTATTTGGAAAACTATTTTTCTTCACCATCTGATGGAGTACTTGGAACGAAAAGTATCAGCAGATTATGATGACAAAGCTATGCCTTGTCAACAGTTTCATCGTTTTTTTTTCAATATTTAATTTAGTTAGTGTCAAGTGCATAATAATAATGACATTGACCTCTTTGGATTTTGTAGATTACATCCTTCATGATGGCATGCGGCATGATAATTTTTGCATTAGCCCATATTCTATGTGGGTGGCATCCCATTGTTGCCCATCTATGTCTTGATATCAAAAGATAAAGAGTACACAGTTTTTTCTATTCTTTTTTTCATTTCCTTTTGGGGGGGGGGGGGGGTTGGCCATTCATTCATCGACATCTTTGTTCTCATTGTATCATATACTATGCTCGTAGATGAATGGCCTCAAAATTAAATGAGTCCTGAATGTATGACAAAAATAGAAAATACGTAACTTCAAAAGAATAATCACATAAACCACATGGTTTTTTAAACAAAAGCATGTCATCGCATTGTCAATTTTCAATGAAGTCAAGAGAATCATTGCTGCGCAAATTTAAACTCTGTACGTGCTTAGTGAAATTTCTCACCAAACCTTCACATATTCCTGACCGGTTATTGGGAAGCAATAGACTAGCCTATGCCTTTCCAATCAAGGATCTAATGGCTACAGCCTCACTAAAGTAGGTGGAGCTTCATGGGATGTTCCTACGTAATGGTAATATGGCACAGTAAACAACTAAACACCAAGCACTCTGAACCTCACATCCTATTGCAAATTTGAAAGAACCCAAAGAATTCACAATGTCTCACCAAAAGCCCAAAAATGAAGTAATGCCAAAAGATTAAGAGCTTATATTCAACTTTTCCTGCAAGACCCCATCATATTGTACTCATAAGGAACCTTGAAAAGTTCATCTAGACATACGTCCACAGCTTTTGTATAGAGAGATTACATACAACAAGGGTAAACTAGGAACATATAAGGACATTTCAGTCCGTTATGGCCTCACTCAGAAAGGAGCGTGATGTGTTGCAAATAAAAGGGAAAAAGCATGCAGGCCATCTGTAAAGATCTGACTAGAGGCAAAAGCTTACCTATCATTCCACCTCCAGCTGCATGTCCATATGATTCAGTTGGACCCTCAGATCCACTTCCCAATTCACAAGGAAGATCAGCATTGCCATACCTACTCCCACCTTCACTTATTGTCCCATTGAACATTCCTGAACCCCCTTTGCCTCCATGACCAGCACCACCACCAGCGCCATTTGAGTAAGTTCCCTTACCAAGACCTTTTCCACAACCTGAAACAGTGCAATGAGATGAAGGAACGAGTATGAGGGGTGTATGAGTTTGTTAAACCACTTAAAACTCCCTGTGCAAATGAAAAAGTCTCAATTCTAGAATTTGTTGTCATTCAAGCAGAAGGCAATGATAAACTGATAACTGGATACTTCCTTTTTTTCTCTTTCTATAAATTTGCTTCAACAACATTATGAATCATGTGGAATAACAAGAATAGAGCTTTCAGGAGAATCATTACTCTTACGACAAAACAGAATATGGCAACAAGTGTCTCTAGTCAAAAGCCTTCCCCCTATCCACAAAAGTAATTTTTCAAAAGAATAATAGAACTACTGAATTAGGGCACAATACAACCAAGATTCAAGAGACATTTTAGAAATGCACAAGCCATAAAATAACACCAATTACAATTCAGTATAACTGAAAACAGTGAGGTCCTTCATTACCCAGTTCTGATGCAGTTACCATTCCACCATCATCGACCATAATGGTCCTTGCCCTATGGAAGTGGATAATGCTTCCTTCGATGACACCACTGACAAGTATGTCTTCGACACGGCATATCTGTCAAATTCATAAATCAGAAGCTAATTATTGCCAACTCAATATTATTGGTATCAAGGACAGGAAGAAATCAATTATAAAGCGAAGCATAAGTAGGCACTGGGATATTCCTTTTGTTCTTAACCCTTGTATAAGAATATGAACCTTGATTAATCCGTTGACAATCTGAAAAACATGATGATGGCACAGATTTACCTATGCTCTCCCATGGCTACTACTCACTTGCACTACTCATATCAGATCAGGTCATCCCACATTAGTAGACCTACTTATTCAGAGGTTTTAGGGAAGAACAGATAAAAAGATAATTGAAATTCACAGAAAGAAAAGAAAACTCAACAGAATAATTCACCTAAAAAGACTAGATAGAGCAAAAACAAGAATGAGATAAAACTGCCCTACATCTAAAAGGAGTTGGATGTAAATGCCCTTTGAATTTCCTTTACCTGAAGCGAAAAGGAAATGGTACTGTTAATATGACAATCATCTGGTGGTATTATTAAATCCATTGGACAAGTCTGGCTCTCACAATGCGAATTTATTACTCTGCATCATATATACAAAATCAGTGTAACTTATCTCATCATACTTGATGAATAGACACCATAACACCTCATCAAAAATAAAGCGTAGGAGGAGGAAATCACATGGCTTTGCTAGCATCATCATCCAATGGCGCCTGAAGCAATGAACCAGGTCCAACCTGCAGAGGAAACCCCCCACCGTAATACAGAAAGGGAGTAAATTGGCATAGCCCATCATTAGCATTGGTTATAAAGTTTACGCAAAAAGGTGCAGATGAT
>JACYFF010031956.1:3929126-3948729 GCA_017589665.1 Selenicereus undatus | reverse complement strand
GGTTTATGCTAATAATATTAAACATAGTAATTAGAGAATGAGAAGCTTAGTATCCAAAGGAAACTATCAAAAGGGCAAAGGATTAAGATGTACGATAGAATTGAGAGGGAAAATGAAATCCTTAAATCCCATATCCACATATAGCATACCAAGCCTTTAAAATCCACTTAGCTTCTTTGCTACTTCAATGAAGGGGCTTCTAGTTAGGACATCCCTCCCTTGTCTTCTTTCCTCTTTTCTATTTTTTTTAAATAATTTTTCGGGAAAGACAATACCAAGATTAACTTTTTTTTACAGGCCTCTTTACTATTCCAAGAGACAGTAAGGTGTTTTTGTTATTAAATTGGAAGTTCCTCCCTTATCTTTCTTTCTTTTGGTGGAGGGGGAGACGCCGAGCCGCAAACCAAGACTTAACTTTTATTCCTAAACCTGTAATCAAAATTAAGTATCAACATCCAAATCATATTCTTTCTTTCAGCTCAATTCTATATACTAAAAGGAAGTTCTATTAACCACATATTGGTTTAAAAGCACATTTATATTATTTCAAGCTGATAAGAAGCAACCCAAACCTTCACATAATATTGTAGGACAACCGTGCATGATGCACAGGACTATGTATCAGTTGTAGAAGAACCCAATTCTAAAATCACAAGAGGCCAGCTAAGGAAACTATAAGGAGTCATGCACTAGAAGAACGGAACCTTTTCTCATCCACCTTTTGTGTGAACTTGAAGCACCTCATAAGAAGTCACCAACTATTTTGTACTCGAAGATGGAATACGCAATCACAATTTAGACGACAAAGACCAAAAAATGGTCCTTGGAATAAATATCTCTACAGGCTGAACCAGATGGATTCCGAATATGAAGCCTTGCATTAAGTCAACCTCTGACTGTAAGCGTAAAGAATCGATATTCGATAAGAAACAGGGAAATTAATCTCCATGTGACTATGTCCTATAAGTGAAAGTAGTATTCTGAATCACATCAAGGGCCATAAGTAGTTTAACATGGATGAAAAAGTTTGCTCTCTCAGAGGCAACTAAGATCTTCAGGGATCTGCAACAGTAAATAAGCACTTACAGTGATGTTATAAAATTCTGACAGCAAAAGCCGCTGGCTTTTTATTGAATCACCATCGCCGGTTAATTTCAACAGTCCCTGGCCATATAGCGCTAGATTTGTATTTGAACTTATTGTAGAATGTTCCTGCATAGAACCCCCCTAAATTTAGCCTAAACTAGTTATTGTGACAGAAGAGATACTTGGAGCAGAGATACAATGAAGTATACCCTCAAGACAGCAAGATTTCTGACTTCAAGGACAGAAGCAGTGACAACAGCATTCCCACCGTCAATTTTGATTTCAGCATTCCACATAAGTAACATTTTGACAATCACTCGTAATGCACCATAGACCTTCGTTGAACAGAATCTTTTTGTCAGGCAGAGTAGAGAAGGCACATCTTTAAGTATCAACACGTCTAATGCAGGAATGTGAAAGAATTCCCTAATCAGTACTGGTTCTATTGGTTGCTAAAGTCAGAAAACACCAGAACATGAAAATTTCGTAAAAGAAACACAGAATTCTAAAGACCACATACTTGATTTCCCCCCCTCTCAGTAAGACAGCTTGCCCACTTAAAAAGGTTTTTTTTTAATTTGATTGAAATTTGCTATTATGGTTTATATTGCTGCTACAATATATGGGGTATATGCGTCCAGGCAATCGAATAGCACCTGAAATATCTGCCTCTCTGCCAACCGGAACTCCCCCCGCCCCCCCCCCCCAAAAAGAAGGAAAAACAAGAAGAAACTATTTACAAAAGACTTGCTGTCAAAGTCAACAAATGTTTGGCCATATTTAGAAGACAAGTATGCAAAACAAGTTTCCACCAAATTCAATTAATGATAACTTCTGTAAATTTTAGGACATCAAACAAATTGACTCTAATAACACTCTGATTGACTGACCACTTAAGGGCCAGGGACCTATTTGGGTTATGAGTTTTCTGCCTCGGTGAAGACAGAACTGAACATCCTCCAGATGGCTAAATATTTGGAGGGTCTGGCCAGCAATTAAGACATAAGATTAACTGAACAAGCCTTTTATACACCAAGCTACCAGACTACCAATTCCAAACGTAAAAAAAAAACTAATCAAGGGACAGGGACTCCTCAGCCGTTACTTGTAACATCCTGGGGAATAGCATTCTCACCGGAACACTATCAAGATAGTGAGATACACTTGATACTTCAAGTTGTGAACCAGGTAGTCACTGACAATAAAGCTTTAAACCATCGAATGGATCAGTTATATGGATTCTCCATCACCCAAGTATAAAAGTGAATCCATTCCCCACATGAAAGATACACAATCAAATTTTTATTTCTTATCATCTAGCTAAAACTGCATGCCATAGAGGGCCGATGTGTGCACAAGTGTGCTTGAGGGTGGGGGGGGGGGGGGGGAAAACCACAAAGGATCATAAACTGAAACCTGAAGTCTAGATCCAACAAAGTTAACATCTGCTTGCATACCCGATTGCCCAACAACAAGGGAATTCACATGATCAGCTTAATCCACCTGCAGTCACTCTTATAATCTTTTGCCCATCTAAATTTCACGAAGGGCCATACGTACATAACATTCACAGAACCTGAAATTCTAACAAGCATAAACATTCTTTCTTTTCCTTTTTTTTTTTTTTGCATGTATGGTTTTCCCTATTTCATCCACAGAGCTTGTTTGGCAACATGAATTGTGGTATTTGAATGAGAAATGCCCATGCAAACAAATATAAGCCTCAGTAAACAAGGTAGCAACTAGAACCTGGAGACAGCAGCTAGAATTTAACACCCGTCCCCTCAAATAAGTACCAATACTTCACAGCATGGCTAAGTGTTCGATGGAACCAAATTTACACGTAAACTGAAGAAAAAAAATTAAAATTAAAATTCCAAAGATATCCTAAATAAGACGAGAAGGCAAATTTTTCTAGAATACTACCCTTTCCATCCCATTTTATGGACACATTATAATGATCTAATCATAACACAATAAAATTGCACTCATACATTCTTTGCATCCATTCTTTTGTTAATATAATTTCTTTTATTTTCCTGATCAAAAAATAAAATAAAATTGCACTCATACAAAACCACCAAAATAAAATAACTTTCAACTAGTTTCAAGTACAGTATTATTCTCCATATCTGACTTTACATAATAGGTCCACAAGTAGATTACTTGGCGCACATAGTCCGTATTGCGGATTATTTTAAACCAATTTTCCTAAGTTAAAAAGTTCAAAACCCTCTCAGTTCTAAATTTTTTTAAAAAAAATATCTAAAGGTCAATACATCCAGCACAAAACATAAAGGAGTTCAAAAAGCGAAGTTGGACACATGAATCAGATTTTAGTTGACAGACCCCTTCGCCCTCTCTTTTTGGGGGGTGGAAGCATCAAGAGAGCAGCTTAATATTTTGGTCATTCCAAGTGCAGTATTGACAGCAACTGGGTGAAAAAGTTGATACATAACACTCTGTACCTTCATTGTGCACTCGCTCATAAGAAGTTCTTCTGCAACAAGCTCAAACTCTGAGATTGGGTATTCTTTCAACCCAAATTTGATACTGCTCCCGCTTAATATACTCATTTGCCCTCTCAGCTTCACAACCAAAATATAGATTTCAGTAAGCCAAGATAAAAAATGCACCAGAAAGATAGCAGTTAAGGCAGCCTCAGATTACCCTATAAGTTACTAGCAAAACATTCTGGCATCCTCTAGACTATAGAGCTACTTTACATTTTTTCTTGGAAAGAAGAAAAGATAAGCCAGGTTACATGCACCTATCAGCTAACTTGTCATTTGTGAAAGCAATTTTAACAGTGATCTACAGAAAATTTTAAAACATGGCAACAATACGATCATTTCCATATCACTTGACCTGCGTTACAAATAAGATCATGACCTTCTCAACTACAATGGAAGGAGGATAAATGGATACAAAACAAATCAGAAGCCTCACTAGAGAGCCTCAATCTCATGGATGTAGTATGTACTTTAGAGCATTAGCAACAATCTCTGGCGACGATATATTTAGAAAAAAGTCAAACTAAAAGTACTCATAGTTTGCTTAATAACATCTTGTGGTGCAGGGTTTGACATATTATCCAACAATTAGCTTCCATTTAGGGCACAATATGACTTGAATTAAATAACATATCTCCATGAGAACTAAGAAGTGATGAGGATAAATGCTGCTCTTGCTAGTCTTTATGGGAAAGTATACAGAAGACACGTTAAATGAAGCCAGCATTTACATATTGCACCTATATCATGCCTTGTAACAGGACATCACAGTTTTAATAAGCACTTAGATGAGGTAGATCAAAGAGGAAAACCTGCACTCGGGTCCAAAGTAGAGGAACCAATGCTTTGGCTTTGTTCTCTATGAAGACCTTGGACCATAATGGGCTAGTTGAAAAATCCAGCAAAGGAGTCTCTGTTTCCGTGCTGATATTGTCATTGCTAACTCTTAAACTTAGAAGAATAGCATCAAAATAAGTTCCTGCTGCTCCAGCATTCTCTGGACACCCAATACTTAGACCACCTGACAAAGTGAAGGCTAATCAAGTCATTAACTTATTATATACCATCTACATCGGTAATTTAATATCCCTCTTTGCAAATGATTCAAATAAGCACAACCTATCAAATGCATGAATCCTCATAAAAATAATTTGTACAAAATGCAAAATCAACATAAAAGAACCTTCGTTCTAATAGAATATATACAAGAGTGATACCCTTGAAGAAGCCTTTGTAAACAACCAAAGTGAATCCAGGAAATAACAGTAAGTTACAGCAAAAAGTAGATAGAGTTAGACATTACGCCACCTGACCATATGGCCAGCGACCTGCCCAACACAGCCCATCCGACAAATGTGAGGGCTCGGGTAGGCAATTTTTGCCTCTGAAAGACCTGACCCTCACATGCCCAGGATGCAACTTCAGTGAGGGTTAGGTTAGGCAGAGATCCCAACGCTCTGATCTGACCCGCTTATCCTATTATTTAAAAAATTAAAAAAATCAACATTATGGAATCCTTTAAATCAAGGCCTAGGGTATGAGAATCTGCTATTTCTCTGACTTCCCTGTCCAACTCTCCCCCCCCCCCTCGGCAGATTGAAATTGAGCGTGTTCATATTTTTTTTCTTCTGTTCTTGCCCTGTGTTTTTCTCATAGCTGATGTCCTCAACATTGCTCCTTTTTTGCTGTGTTGATCAAAAAAACATTTGGTTTTATATGGGTTTACACACGTTGGATGTGAAAGGGAGAGTCAGATTTTTTTAATTCTATTTTGAAAATAGAGCATGCAGTTCTGTAGAATTCATAAAAATCATATTATCACCAAAAAAAACCTCATAATTAGCCAAATACATTGGACTAGAAAATGGTGTGAGCAATATCCACCTCTGGAAATGTGAACAAGAAAAATGAAAAAATCGGAGGAATATCTCCTCCTAAATGTCACTGTGTACAAGGTAGTGAGAGGGTGAGGTCTGACGGGCTCTCGCCTCTCACAGGGTGGGTGAGGATCAGGAGTGTGCCAACTTGCATCAGGAATACCAGCATCAGCGACCCAGCTGTGCTGCCCCAACCCGCATTTTGATCAACTAAAAACACATGAGTTTGCCAGGAGAAGAATGCAACATCACCCCATGTTAGCACATTCCCTCCACTCAAAGTCTTGACTATATTGTACTAATTCTGCATAAGATCAGCAACAAGCTCTTTGTCCCAGACGGAGCAAACAACTTGTTCTACAAGCACCATAAAAGACAGAAAAAAGCAAGTATTTCATTACCAATATGGCATTTACGAAAACCAGAAATAGATTTTAAAAAGAAAAACAATTTACCAATGTAGGAATCAGAGCTATACAGGGATAAGGCTTTTGAAAGGGCTCTCACTTCTCAGCCTAATATGATTAGTGATGATCAATGTCCTTGTGAAAAGACCAACTTGACATGAAGCACAGCCTTTTCCACAAAGAATTGCATGGAGAATTGATTAAATGCAGCAGAATTGTTTTTGAAGAGTAATCAAAAGACATCAAGCGGATACCGCATGTACAAAAAGGGCAATAACAAAAAAAATCATGCCCTCCAGCTCTCACGCATAATAATATCTCAACAGCCAAGTGTGGGTTCTGCTTAGTGCTTACGCAGGATCTAGGCAGATCCAAATGTTGGCAACCTAACCTTTACAAGCATCACTGCCTGCAGAGAGACCAATTCTAAGAGACCCAAAAAAATTTTGAGTAAACCTTTCGGAGTTAAAAATCTTTTGAAACGCAAATGGGGATATAAACAATAGATAATAATATCCATATCATTATATGTAGAATAAAGGAAGGAACGGTACATTGAATAACATTAGGTTAGATGATAACGACTCAATCCAAGACAAAATACTACTAGCATACAAAAGTAAAGGAAACGTAGGATGAATAATAGCCAAAATCACACATCAACATTCCTCTGCACACAGGGGCCAAAGGAACGGTATGCAACAAGCTACAAACTTAACCTAGACCTCCACATACTCTTATATTAAGTCAAGTCCTCCATTAGTCCTTAATGCTTCAACTCGTGTCTAATTCGTTCTAACTCTTCTTTGGTTTTCCTCAGCATCTTCTACACTCCAGAAGGTTAATCCTTTCACATCTCCTCACTCATACATCTACAAAATTCAAAGAACACAATTCCTCCACCATTAAGTTCATGACTGCAACTATGTAAAATTCTCAAACAGTAGAGCTTGAGATCTTGCTAGGACAAAGTTTTGCGCTCCAAGATACAACGATTGCTTTCCTTCCATGTATACCACTAAAGTGCCAAAGGAATCATCTTCCAAACACAACAAACCCAACTATTCTTCACTCTTATTCCCCAAGCCACCATAACAACTCTGATAAAGGAAGGTTGAACCCATCTGACACCTATCAAGGAAAAAGACAATCCCAAAGTGATGAAACTCAATGGAGGAGGTCAACCGTCTCTTCCTCTTCAAGACACATAAAATACCTCCTAGGCCCATTAAAAATTCTTCTTTTAAGCATATCCTCTCTGGGGATCTTTCCCTAAGTGGTAGCCCCAAAAGTATGATTTGCCGGCGCTTTAGACTTCCATGTGGCCTGTGCAGAAGAATTAGGGCGATTCCCACCAACGTAAAGCCTTTTGCAGAAACTTGTAACTCCTGAAAAGTTGAGAGCAAAAGAATTTTAGGAGTCATAAGGCCAAAGATCTCATCGGTAACCTCAGGAACCACCTTAACCTTGCCATGTGAAGCCATTGCCAACTGCCAAATGGACTGGGCATTGTAGAATATATAAAAGTGGGGAAAGGGCAATACAAAACTAAGACACTGAAGTGATAAGTGATAACCAGAAGGGGATGAACATAGATTTTGGTTGCTGTTCATCAAATATGCAAAATCAAGTTTTACTGAAGGGCATGGTCATGAAACTAACAGCATGTCTTAAAATCACGCTGATATATCTAGCCGTCTGGCCTCAATGACTTGGTGAAGGATTTGATCATATGAAATAAGATGTGATAATCTAAGTGAAGGACTAGTTCTTAATGACAACACGCTCTCAAAACTGTGAAGTTGTTGATCAGAAGGGGAATCTAACTTCCCTGAATAATACCTTTTTCCGCTCCTTTACCGGGAGTGAGAATGAATGACATTGAAATAATTGCTTACACACCACAAATCTGTTAAGTCACCAGCAATACGTTAATCACTTAATCTTTCAAAAGAACTAGCTGTAGTGTCATCCCTGCTGTTGTTTATGTCCAGGACTGCACAATGGATCTCATTTAACAACATCAAGAAGTCTCCAGAACAAAGTGTAGTTGCTGAATTTAAGATGGATTTACATCGTCCAAGGTCACAAATATCTAGGCTGGAAAGTTCAACTGGCCCCTTTATGCCGTAGTAATGCATGGCTATGCAATCAGCAGGTAAACTATCATACAATCTGAACCTTGGCACCTCAACCAGAAAAGAAAAGCAATTAGAGTATCAGAGAGAACAATTCTGACATAAGCTCATTCACATAAATGGACCATGATGAAAAGTCTGCTCACAATTGTAAGTCTACTCTTTAATAGATATATTGGTGGCATTAAAAAAAATGAAAAAGAGTTGGAAGACACAAATGTGGAAGATGATTTCCACAGCTTTCTGGTGGTACATTTGGTGACTTAAAATCTCTTTTCTTGGGAGGCTTTTGCATGGTTGGAACTTGGAACCATTCCAAGTGCTACCTTATGAGTGATTACGAGTGATTGACTTTTTCCTCTTTGTGGATAAAAATGATGCATGATTCTTCAGCCTAGGGGCTCAATAATCTTCATTTCCTTCCTCCTCCTTTCATACATGAGTGGCATCCTTCAGAACCCTAATATTATTATCTGTTTGGTGACAAGAGTAGCCCTCATGGTCACGACACCACATTGCCAATAAACCAAACAACACCCCCCCCCCCCCCCCCTCCAAAAAAAAAGAAGGCGAAAAGAATAAAGCCTAGGGTAGGGTGTAGGGAACTGGGCACGTCAGATGTACACAGCCTAAGAGCATTCAATCAGGAGGGGAGGGATATCCTTGATCTTACTCTTACTCCTCCATTTTCTCCAGTGTGAGCTCTGCCTTAGCAAGTCTTACCTTTATCCTGGTGAAGACCTCAAGGAAGAGAGAAGGTGAACTGTGCTTTTTCAACACTTGATCTCTCTCTCTCTCTCTCTCTCTCTCTCTCTCTCTTCTCCAAGATTCTCTCTTTTCTCTCCTCCCCATTTGTCTGCTTTCTCCCTCCTAAGAACAAAAATTATATACCCTTCAATGAGGATGCTCTAATACTTATAATTTGAATGCCTAAGAGACTATTTCCTGGATTTAAAGGCATTCATTAACAACATTAGGGGTGGAGGTACTCTGCAGATACTAATTTTATTTCAGAAGGGTATAAGTGAGATATATCAAGCAAACCCACAGAGATTTAACTAGCAGAGCTACAGTAGAAACACAAACAAAACTTGGCATGTAGAACAGTCGAAGCTAGCTAGACATATGGTTCAATTTCTCGGCAAAAGAAGTCAGAAGTACAAACCATGCACAGTAACCTTCACATCTTGTATGCTGTAACACTTAAGTGATATTCTTCCACCTCCTCCTCCTGCCCAACCTCTCCCACCAGCTGCACTGATGGTGCCAAGGCCTTTCCTAGAAGAATTGCAAATGTTTTGAGCCAACTAATGGATAAAATCAACATGCACATACACACAAACAGATATCAAAGGGGGTGAGGAGAGAGACAGCATAGTTTATACAGCTCTCAAACAATTTACAACACAAAATAGATCAAGTATTATAAGCACATAAAAGGAACACTTTAGGGTTATGCTGAATTCTCCTGTTCACACTCTATAACAAAGAACAACGTATGGGATACAAGAAAACCTATTAATCTACTTTGAGACCCTTTTATCACTACAGCAATGAAAAGCAAAATGTTTAAACTGTCAAGTTTGTCTGCTGCCATTATTTCTCCCCAATATTTCATTGCACAACATTTCTGAGAGGGAAAACCAAGAAGCATAACGAGATAAAATAATGCCTGATGAGCATTTGATTTAGTTCTTTCAATAATACACAACCTGAGCCCTGCCAAAATAAATATCTTCCTTTTTGTTTTAGGATGTCATCATCTAATTGTCCTTTTATTTAGCCCCTTTTCCAAGGCAACTTCATAATATCCCGGCTGTTTAAAGGGAGATTGTATTTTTGGTCAGAGGCCAGCCTTTATCTAATTACAGTCCTCAAGTTTATTCAAAACAACCTGATCCCTGCCAAAATAAATATCTTCCTTTTCATTTTAGGATGTCCTCATATAATTGTCCTTTTATTTAGCCCCTTTTACAAAGGCATCTTCATAATACAAGCATGAAACAAACATGAGAAACAGGGAGAGAAAATAAAATACATGAAACAAACAAAGAAAAAGATAGGACAAAAGCGAAGAAAGGAAGCAACAGATTTCTGCGTAGGACAGAATTTATTCCAAATTCTTCTCTTTATATATTCACTCAAAAAAGGAACAAAATGGAGTAGTATGCAGTGAACTCGTTTCAAATCTAGGAACAACTAGCAGCATTTCTACTATTCAATCTGTGCTGCATATACCACTTCACACCGTTCTTCAGGTGGGGACCTCAAGCTATTAGTTTAGTGGGGGTTTTTTTCTGGGTTTTAGAGATGCATTGAAATAGAAGTGTATAGGAATCAAGGTCGAGAGCTTGATCGAACTTCATAGCCTAAAAACAAGCCTGTCATCAAGCATATGCCACGAGTGGTATCTTCAACATGATATCTCGTGAATTTTTATGAAGTATGTACATATTTCAAGAAGACAAACCATCAGCAGTCATTTACATTGACCTAGGCATCTGCTACGTGGAAGACAAATCTAGGATTATTCAGCAAGGGAATTAATCCTTTCATAGAGAAATTCAGTTAAGCTTTAAGAAATGGAGGTGGGGATGGGAAAGGGGGGACATCATTTACTGATTGTACTTGCCTGACGACTTCTATTTACTACTTCCACATATCTTGATTATGCATGATACAACAGCGAATGGATGATACTTCCATAGGTGAATCCTCAAGGTTAAGCACAAGGGGAAAGCAGCCTATGGGCTATCGATTTACTGGTCAAAGTGGTGTGTCATATAGATTCAAGGTTATGAACGGTGAACCCCAATAGATCATAATGAAGGAAGAAAGCAGTTGCCAAAAGCTAGGGATCAAGACTGTTTATTTCATCTTTCTGTGTGTTCCAGTGCACATAATGTATGTGAATCTATTACAAAAATATCATTTACATGAGTGGGAACTAAAAAATCCAGAACTATAGTCAGAAAAATAACAATCATATAAAGTTTAGAATTAATCAGTTGCATCACTGGGCATGTCTCCCGTTGGCTCTCCTAGGTATTCTGTTAATAGGATGAAAATCTAAACATACAAAAAGCAAAGTACTCCTGTTTGATATGTACTCACAGCTTATAAGCATTTACGATGATGCTCCCACCAGAGCCGCCTCCCCCACTAGTTCCTCCATCACCACCCTCAGCAGTTACAGACCCATTCAAGTACAATTCGTCCTCTACTATGAGCTTCACACGTCCTCCACCATTCCCCCCTAAAGGATTTTGCACAGAATTACCACTTCCCTTGCTGCCGTAGCTCCATGGTTCGGACAAATTGGACCATGAGTAAACATCCCCACCCCAAACATCTTGTTGCTCACTTTTCAAGCAAGAAGCACCCCTGCCTCCATGCCCTCCACCAGCTCCCTCAAAGCCAACTGGGGTCCCACTGGTTTGAGCAGGTGGGCTGCCACCAAGAGATGTCGTATTTATAGAAGAATTATGCCCCACACTCAAGCTATGAGCAGCAATAACAACAGAACCAGCAAATATAGTTGCATCCGATCCCACTTTCACGTTGCCAGACAAATTAAAGCTGATGGAGCAACCTTGTATGGGGCATGCAATTGAAACATGAGGGAGAATCTCCAAGTTTCCGGTTCCAAGTGCATAGATGCTAGAATTTAGATACACATTTGAATTAAGAAGGCATGTGGTATCGAATGATCCAACGCCATGAAGGTCCTCACAGGATACCAAATCAGCAGATAAGGATATAGATCCTGAATTTTCTGCATATCTAAGAATTTTACTTCCAAAATTGTCACCAGGAGCTTGCACAGCTAGGTTGCGTACCCAAATTTCTGTGTCATTCTCCCCACTTGTATGCCAGCTACAGACTCCAGTAAACACCAATAACAAGAGATGTACACAGAGAAGACAGCAATAGAGATACCAATGAGGAAGCACAGGAGGCATCCGCATCCACTATAAAGGAACGTCGCCAGAATCTCCTGCATATATCCAGTTTAGATAGAAGAAAAAAAATCTCCTGCATACATCCAGTTAGTGGCTTTAGATGCATTATGCAACCCAAACATAGCAAACGCAGTAGTGGCAATTATGCTTACAATTAAAGGATTAGAGGCTTGTATCAACAAGACCAGAACTTGAGTAATTGCTAAAGACTATAAATTTGTAGTGACTTAACGTATATAGCATTTCATTGGCTGCTGACTTTGCCTCTCAAACCCAAATATCTGACCATGAAATATCAAGACATTAAATTTTCCTTCTAAACAAAGATGAATTGAACAAGTCAGATTATCTCCTTCAATTATTAACTTTTTTTTTTTTTTGGGATCGGAACAATCATCTAACCAGTTCTAGTTTTGCAGTTAGTCTTTCATAGGACTATCTCACACAACTTTCCACCAAGAAATGTATGCTTACAAGTAGTTGAGCTATGCAGACAGTCTACTTCTATATTGAAATGGCGATAGCTTCAAGGGAAGGCCCTGTGAGCATAAAAGAATTTGGGTTGATTTTACGGGGCCTATTCTTTTCAACTTGTTATGAGTACTTATCATCACCACTCATCAGCATTGATCAGCACTTAGTCATATTTCCTACAATTTCAAACTTGATCAACATGGATTAGCACTGATCAGCATCGATCAACACTCATCAGCACTAATCAGCAATAAGTTATTTTTTATAACTTGAAAAGAACATGCCCTAAATTTGCATTGAAAGGGGTTCCATGAGAAAGAATACTCTTGACTAACAGCTTGAATCAATAAAGCAAACTGCAAGCATCTACCCCAAGGAAAGAGCCAAGCCTACACAATTGCAACAACACCACCCTATGTGGACCCTGTACGTGCAAAGTTTGGTGAGATGCAAATGCAGGCACCCATACTACTCCTTGTGAGCAGAGCAGCATGCATAATTGTAGTGAGGTTAATTGATAACCATTTCTGGCATCAAAAGCCAATAACCTTAATCCAATTAGAACTGCAAGGTCCTTTATTAATCCTTCCACAATTCCTTATCTGATGCAGAATAGGGGCCCTCAATCACAAGATAACCAAACATCTACAATGATCAATCATCACCACAGAAACAACCTCGAACCAAGCTAAATATTGAGTAACAAAAGGAAAACTAAGGAATTTTTTGTGGATTTTTGAATGTGGTAGAAATGCAAATAAATGGGCATCACTAAGATAAAGGCCCAAACTACCAGTTAGCCTAACATTCCACTAAGTAATTCTCTAAAGCAAAGCACCAATAATTAATTTAAAGGATTGTTTTGGGAGAGAAAAGCATTCTAACTTTCATTCGTTAATTCTCAACTCAAGTCTAATAACAAGTGATTACAAGGAGGCTTTTTATAGTCATGAAATTAATGGGCCCTCCTCCAAGCTATAAAAATAGGCCAATAGAAATTAAGCACCTATGGGATTAGATGGACCAAAAGGATTCAAGCACTCACTCTAATCAATGATATTCTAGCAACAATTTAAGCATACAGAAATTGAAATTAGAAGCTTTAGGTAAGTGATGAATTGTTCAAATTCTTCTTTATCTTTAAGCTTGATAATTGGATCTTGACTTAACCCCTGACCAAGGTTTGACCCAAGTTGACTACAGTTGACCAAAGTTTGACTTTCTTGAGCGGGGCTTGTTTGACCAAAATTAACCAAGCTTGTCTATTTGACTTTGGCCAAGATGGTAGATTGTTGATTTGGATGCTATTTTCTCCCTTTTGTTGAGGCTTGGGCTACATGAACTAGATAGAATAGAATAAACAACTTCATCATCCTAAGCAGACCTCCTGAGTTTAATCCTTAAAGTGAACCAAAAATGATCCTAAAGTGGGTTTAAAGAGGCTAGTTTGGGCATTTGAAGCCTTAGGGCCTAAACTCAGCTATTCCAAAGTTGTAAACCAAACTTGCCCTTGATGCTCATGCATCACTATCTCCCTCAAATCAATACTCCAAAGTTCCAACCATGCACGCGCACGCACACACACACAATCCTAATATCACCAGCAAGTATGCTTGCAATGATCATTGGCCTTTCATTTTGCAACAGTCATTTTCCAACCCAAGGTTTTTGTTTTGTTTTTTTTTCGCTAGTCTTTTGAACTTCTTTATATGAAAATATTATAAAAATTTAAAAAAAAAAAACCCAAACTAAACTAAAAACCCTCAAAACTCAAACAAAAAGAGAACAAATTCAGAAGTAATGAACAGGTGAACAACTAATAAGCTCAACTAGAGCATGCGAGTAGTTAGCACATTTATAAATAGACTGTCTTAAATTTGCATGCAGCACGATACAAAACAGATGAAATTTTCCTGCATACAGGGAACCAAAAAAAAAAACAGAGAAAACCAAATAAATCTTCCATGAAAATGAAGAAACAATGGTAGCTAGCAGCACCGTTTAGAAACTCCAAAAACAGTCAAATGATTTCACAGAAGGCATAAGAGTGGCCAGAACCCAGAATCCAAAAACCCATCAACTTAAAACCCAGATAAATCAACCCAAAAAAACAAAAATTCAAAACAGTTAACAAGGAATTCTAAATTCAACATACATAAAACACTAATAATGCACAAACATACGCCCAAAAAATTCACTGAGCACATTTCCAAATGGACCATCTTCAATTTGCATGCAGCATATACAAAACAGATCAAACTCTCCTACATTTAAAAAAAAAAATTAAAACCAAGAAGAGAACCAACACAATTTTCCATTAAATGAGAAAGGAATACCAGCTAGCAACACCATTTCGAAACTCCAAAACCGTCAAATGATTTCACATTATCAGTGAACAACGCAGAAAAACACCCAAAACCCAGAATTCAAAAACCCATCAATTAACAACCCAAATAAATCAACCCAGAAAACAAAAATTCAAAACAAGTAAACAACGAATTCAAAACTCAACATACCAGAGCGAAAGAAAAAGGAGTACTTCCAAGGAATAAGGAGAGGGAAATTGACTGGATTTTACAGCGTGGGTTGTTGAACTGCCCTGATGTTGATTAAATTCTGAATGCAGAATTGGGTGGGTTGAAGGGATCTTTCTAATTCCAATTCTAATTCTCTCTCCTATGAATGAATGAATGAAAGCGATCAAAGGGTCTTCAGGTTTCTCACACAAACTTTTGTGTTTTCTCTTTTTCCTTTTTCTTTTTGGGGGTTTTAATTTCTTTTTCGCTTTATTTTGTGGGCACTCACCAGTCACTGCCAAGTAGCAGCAACAGTCAGTATACGAGTCCAAGCTACGTCACACAGATACACCCTTCAGATTTCAGACCCAACTGTCCTTTTTCTTTTTCTTTTTTTATTTACTTTGCTCGTTTTATTTATTTTTTTTGATCCTCGATCCTCTATTTCACTGAAGTCGAGATATCATTTATCCAATAAGAGGTAGAGTTTTTTCATCATAAATTTTCTCCATTCACAAGACTCGAACTCAAAATCTTATTTAAAGGGACTCATACTTGAAATCTTTTTTTGATGCTTTTAAGGGAAGTGTGTAACAAGAAATACTTTTCCTTTTTAGTTTATAGGATAAAGTATAAGAAGTAGAACTTTATTGTATAGATGAATATCAATCTCATATGTTGGGAATCACATTTATAAGCACATAGATAGAAATAATACAATAATTTAATTTAGAAAGTCTCTCTCAATAACCAAGAGAAAAATTAAAATTATGTAAGAATTCAAATCCATTGAGGAAAGATAAATTACATAAGTCATTTGTAACATGAAGCATCTCACTCTTTTTCTATCTACCTTTTAATTCTCTCTGTGTCTCGCACTGGTTTTTCATACTCTCCTCCTAATTGAAGCTTCAAATGCCTCGAGTAAATCTCATATTTGCTTGGTACTCAGACCAACTCGCAAGACCATTAGAGCATTCCCAATGGAGTTTCAAATTTTGAAACTCTGGCCTGCCACGTCAGTAAAAGTTCCACAATTTTGGAACTTGCATTCTTTCACTTCTCCAACAAATGGAACTCAATTTTAATCATCCAATAAAAACATTTATCGTGGACTCACCTTATAACACATGACCTATTTTTAAATCATTTAAAAATTATATACTTACTTCAAAAAAAATATATTTTAAAAACATGAACAGTGACACGCGGGGAGACACGCACAGGCGTGTTGCCCCGCGTATCACACGCGTTTCCCTCCCGCTGTCAGCTCTCCCTTGCCATGCAAGTCACACGTGGGCCCCATGTATTTTCACATGAGGCACCGCTGCTAGTGCTCTTAGAGGTTAGAGAGGATCCCTTCCACACTCATACTTATGAGGATACCGTGTATGTGCTTCTTTTTCACCGCCAAATTTATGGCAAAGAACATACTCTTGAATTCATCTCTTAAGATGTCTCATTTCACTTGAGGAGGAGCCTTGAGAAGCAATAACCGTTTAAAATCCTTAGAGAAATATTCAATGCATGGTTGTTAGCCTCTATTACATTGAATAGATTCATCAATTAGAGATGGCAAAGAGTCATGTGTCCGACCCAAGTTCATTAGATCCAATCCAAAATTAGAAAATTTGGGTCCAATTAAATAAGATCGGATGGGTTTTAAGCGGGTCTAGGTCTGAGAGACATGGGTGGAGGCTGGGTTCGAGTTTGAAAAATTCATACCCAAATTCGACCAGATATCCATTTAAGGCCCATTAATTTTTGTAAAAAAATGTGGCAAAGATAATTGGTTAAAGTAACTCTAAACTAGTAAAACCTAAAGTCACTTTGCTTTCTGTTGGTTGTAGAAAAATGACTATTTTGTTATGTTTGTTTAAAATTTGATGGATTTTGTCTTCATGGCTTGTATTAAAATATTATTTTTGGTGTGTAAGAACTAAGAAATAGAAACACTTAATTATGATATATGCCACTAGAATGTTTTTTATTAAATATCATGTCATTTAACTTCAATCATTTGTCTTTAGAATGTATTAATTCATGTTTGGATGTGGAAAAAAAAAAATTTGCATACAAAATAGTTAGGACATGTTTTGACCCATAGACCCGTTAGACCTGAAGTGTATGGATCTAGATCCTATCTTTCTATACCCAACGGATCTGGGACAAGTCTGGATCCATGTTCAAAAAATTCAATGGATCTTAATCTGGGTAGACCCGTTCTAGACCCGATCCATTCGCATGGTAGCTAACACGACTTTAATACATTCGCATAACTCTTCATCTTTCACTTAACAAATTTTTTAAGGGGCATAATTATTCCAACATTGCCATAGATCTAATTGTGTAAGACAAACATTTTCCCTTTCAATCTGATCTGATCCTTATATTTGCAGGGCCTAGCTTGAGGTTAGGACGGCATACGATTGAGATCCGAATCTGATCTTGGACACGAACAGTTAGGAGGAAAAAAAAAAAAAAATCAGTTTGTTTACAATCATGAGAATGACTTTTTTATCGTGACTTTTAATAATCACAATGGTGACTGATCATGATTTATTTAGTGTTGAGTCAGTGACTTTGATCAAAATCACTGCAAGTTGAATTACTAACCATCAACTATTTTCAAAGGTACTTTAAAATAAATTATTAATTATGTCAAAATCTTTACAAAGAAAATCATTAAACAAATTCATAACGTTATAATTTTTATATGAGGCGGCCTAACATGAAATTTTTTTAAAAAGGAAGTCGGTTATTGTCAATGCATATGTCCTAGTTCTAAGAGTACATAGTCTCATAAGTCATATCAGCGTGACATATTAAAAATTGTCTATATGACAAATACAAGCTAGAAAAATATACATACATGATATCTATGATTTACGAAGTTTTTCTATGATAAAGTTTTTCTCTTGCCGTTTCCAACATTTGACAGCTACTCGGCCATATCCCTTGCTAGGTAAGGGCTTTAGTTATTTTTTTGACAGCATAATTTACGAAGATAGAATAATAGTTGATAATAAGTTTTAAAATTTAAGTACGTCCATACATTTTTTATTTAAATTATTAAAAATCAATGTTTTCTTTTAATTGAATTTAATTTATTATGGTGACACAGTTTTCATTATTTATATTTAACTCATTTTATATTTGTTTTTATTTTATAATTATATTTCATAACATTTTAGAGAACAAATTACGTTGTTAATGATTAGGTTGGATAGCATCACTAGTCACTTTATTTAATTACATTAATACGTCATTGAATTTACCTCATATTCAATCTAAAGTGGCTATTTACCCTATCTTGTCCAATGTAACATGTTATGTAACTTCCTATGAGTACTCATAGGAAGTCACATAAGATGTTACATTGGACAAGATAGGGTAAATAGCCACTACTAAAAAATCTGCTTTTTTCGACGGAAAATTACGCCGTTGGAAAGGCCGACGGACACGCCGAAGGAAGGACGGGAAAAGCAAAAGGGGAAGACGGACTGTCCGACGGACCCAATTTTCATCGGAAACTCCGACGGAGTTGTCGTATTCTGTCGGAATTACGTGGAAAATTCCGTCGGCCCACTTGATTTTTTCAACTTCTCTCTGCCCAAGAAAAGCTGCAGGCTTTTGTGAAAAAATACCTGTCCGACGGATAGGCATTTCCGTTGGAAATTTTAAATTTTGAATTTTTTGAAATTTCAAATTTTCCAATTTTTTTGAATTTTTTTTTTTAAAATAAGTGGTCCGACGGAATTTTCCGTCGGACAACACCTTTTTCTAATTTTTTTTTTAAAATTATCGAAAAAGGTGAAGTGGTCCGACGTAAATTTCCGTCGGACCACACCTCTTTAAAAACCCGATTGTTCGAGCAATTGGGCACTCCATACACACACACAAACTTTTCTCTCTCTTCGCCATCGCGAGTGTCGCCCTCTTCTAGCCACCATCGCCGCCCTCTGCGGCCGTCCGACACCCTTCGCTGCTCTCTCAAAATCGACCCCCTTCACTGCCTCCAGTGGTCGCCGCCACCTCCACCCGCCGCCGCCTCCACCGGTCGCTGCATTCAATGTAGCACTAAGAAACTCCTCATCTTTCAAGTAAGTAATTTAACCTAAATGTTATTAGAAAGAACATTAAATTGCCACTGAAAGATGAGCAGTTTCTTGGTGTTACATTGAATGCGGCGACCAATGAAGTATGTTTCGATCCCGTCAAACGGTCTTTTGCTGAACGATATCGTGATTTTGCAGTCGAAAGATGCGTAACTCAACCTAAATTTTCAAAATATTTTTTTTAAAAAAAATTAAATTTTCGACGGAATTTGCACTTCCGTTGGAATTGGCCAACAGAAATGGCAAATTCCGTCGGACAACCTGGCCGAATTCTTGCCCCAAAGTACCGGAGGGCCCGACGGAACTGATCCGTTGGACACCCGATATTCGTCGGCTTCCGTCGCCCACTTCGTCCGCACACTTCCCAACGGCTGTCTCTTTCTGTCGGAATGTATCCGACGGACAGGAAATTCCGTCGGAACCAGCGGGTCTACGGGACTTTTTCCTACGACCGTTTTCCGTTGGATTTTCCATCGAAAAATCATTTTTTCAACGGAAAAACGTGCTTTTTC